>JADMLD010001428.1:0-36252 GCA_017589585.1 Phylloscopus whistleri | reverse complement strand
GTGTCCCTATAGGATCCCCCTGACCCCAATGTCCCTATAGGATCCCCCTGACCCCAATGTCCCTATAGGGCCCCCTGACCCCAATGTCCCTATAGGATCCCCCTGACCCCAGTGTCCCTATAGGATCCCCCTGACCCAATGTCCCTATAGGATCCCCCTGACCCCAATGTCCCTATAGGGCCCCCTGACCCCAATGTCCCATAGATCCCCTGACCCCAGTGTCCCTATAGGATCCCCTGACCCCAATGTCCCTATAGAGCCCCCTGACCCCAGTGTCCCTATAGGATCCCCTGACCCCAATGTCCCTATAGGGCCCCCCTGACCCCAGTGTCCCTATAGGATCCCCCTGACCCCAATGTCCCTATAGGGCCCCCTGACCCCAGTGTCCCTATAGGGCCCCCCGACCCCAATGTCCCTATAGGGCCCCCTGACCCCAATGTCCCTATAGGATCCCCCTGACCCAGTGTCCCTATAGGATCCACCTGACCAATGACCCTAAAGGACCCCCTGACCCCGTGTCCCCATAGGGCCCCCTGACCCCAGTGTCCCTATAGGGCCCCCCGACCCCAATGTCCCCATAGGGCCACCCCACATCTCCCCACACCCCCAGCGCAGCCGCTCCCTCACCAGCTCTTTATTGGGGACACCGTGGGGGCGAGGGGGGGACACCGCCCCAAACCGGGGGGGTCCCTGCGCCCCTCACCCCCCCCAAAAAACCCCAAATTTTGGGGTGGCGGGGTGGAAGGGTCTCCACCCCCTGGGCTCCTCTTCGTCCTCCTGTAGGGCCGGGCGGGATCCCAAAGTTCCCCTACATGAGGCGGCACTGCTCCCCACTGACCCCCCCCGGCAGCACCAGGTTGAATCCGGGGGCTGTGGGGGCACAGCGGGGTCACCCCAAATTCTGTGGGGTCGCCCCAAGGCTATGGGGTCACCCCCATTCTATGGGGTCACCCCAAATCTTCTGGAGTCATCTCAAAACCTTCTGGGGTCACCCCAATTCTTATGGGATCACCCCAAATGGATGAGGTCACCCCAAATTCTTTTGGGGTCGTCCCAAATCTATGGGATCACCCCACTTCTTATGGGATCACGCCAATCGTATGGGGTCACCCCAAGTGGATGAGGTCACCCCAAATTCTTTTGGAGTCATCCCCAGTCTATGGGGTCACCCCAAATTTTTTGAGGTCATCCCAATTCTATGGGATAACCCCAAATCTTATGGGCTCACCCATAATCTGTGGGCTCACCCTGAATCTATGGGATCACCCCAATCCTATGGGGTCACCCCAAATCCACGGCATCACCCCAATCCTTACGGGACCTCCCCAATTCTATGGCATCACCCCAAATCGTTGGGGCTCACCCCAATTCTACAGGATCACCCCAAACCTACGGGGTCACCCCGAACCGTTTGGGTGACCCCAAATCCTTTTAGGGCTGGGGGGGGGGTTCCCCAAACACTCACCGTGTCCCCTGCCAGCTCCTTGGGGGGGTGGCCCAGGTCCTGCAGCTGCGAGGGGACACAAGGAGGGGACAGAGGGACACGGGGCGGGGACAGACGGACACGGAGGGGGGACAGAGGGACACGAGGGGGGGTCAGGGCGGGGCCGGGCGCTTTTGGGGTCGCCGCGGCCCCCCCGTACCTGCTGCATCAGGTCCAGCAGGGTCTCGAAGCGCTCCCGGCGCTGCCCCTCGGGCTCCCCCGGCCCCTCCCGCTCCAGCTCCGCGCAGATCCGCAGCATCAGCGCCTGCTGCGCCCGGAACCGCTCCCGCTGCTCCGGGGACAGCGACGCCTCGTGCTGCCGCAGCCACTCCGGGTACTGGGACAGCGGGGGACAGAGGGGGAAACTCAGGGAACAGCGAGGGAGACCCCAAATCCCCCAAGGAAACCCCGAATCCCCCAAGGGAACCCCAAATCCCCCACGGGACCCCCAAATCCCCCACGGGACCCCCAAATCCCCCACGGGACCCCCAAATCCCAGCCCTCACAGCCCCTGCTGCGCCCGGAACCGCTCCCGCTGCTCCGGGGACAGGGAGCCCTCGTGCTGCCGCAGCCACTCCGGGTACTGGGGACAGCCAGGGGACAGTGGGGTCACTGTGGGAACTCCCAAATCCCCCACAGGACCCCCAAATCCCAGCCCCTTCAGCCCCTTCAGGGCACAGAACCGCTCCTGCTGCGACACCTCGTGCTGCCGCAGCCACTCCGGGTACTGGGACAGCGGGGGGACAGCAGGGGACACCAGGGTCACCATGGGAAACCCCAAATCCCCAAGGGAAACCCCAAATCCCCTAAGGGACCCCCAAATCCCCCAAAGAAACCCCAAATCCCAGCCCCTTGAGGGCACAGAACCGCTCCCACTGCCCCAGGGACAGCGACCCCTCGTGCTGCTGCAGCCACTCCGGGTACTGGGACAGCGGGGGACACTCAGGGGACAGCGGAAAACCCCAAATCCCCCAAGGGAAACCCCAAATCCCCAAGGGAAACCCCAAATCCCCCAAAGAAACCCCCAATCCCAGCCCCCTCAGCCCCTTGAGGGCACAGAACCGCTCCCGCTGCTCCGGGGACAGCGATGCCTCGTGCTGCCGCAGCCACTCCGGGTACTGGGGACAGCCAGGGGACAGTGGGGTCACCGTGGGAAACCCCAAATCCCCAAGGGAAACCCCAAGTCCCCCAAGGAAACCCCGAATCCCCCAAGGAAACCCCGAATCCCAGCCCTCTCAGCCCCTGCTGTGCCCTGAACGGCTCCTGCTGCGACGCCTCGTGCTGCCGCAGCCACTCCGGGTACTGGGGACACTCAGGGGTCTTTGGGGACTTCCCCAGGTTTTTCGGGGTCCCCTCCCCGTTTTTCGGGGTCCCCACCTTCTCGGTGATCTCCTTGAGGGAGGGGTAGAGCACGTCCTTGGACAGCAGGGACTCCATGATGCTGCGCATGACGGGCAGGACGCCGTCGCCGCCGCCCTCCTCCAGCCCCAGCCCCTCCAGCGCCTTGGCCAGCTCCTCCTCCGAGCCCGGGGAGTTCTGTGGGGCGGCCGGGACCCCCGTGAGCCCCCCGGGACCCCCGGGAGAGCCCTCCCAGGACCCCCGGGAGGGTGGGAATACCTGGAGGTCATTGGCGTTCTTGGCCAGCCCGCTCAGGGTCTCCTTGAGGCAGGAGGTGAATTCCTGCTGCGAGGCCGCGTCGCTGCCTGCGGGGCCGGGAACGGGGCTGGGGTTATTGGGATGGGGGATAATGGGGATAATGGGGATAATGGGAATAATGGGAATAATGGGGGTCCTGTGGGGGTGCTGTCCCCCAATCCCAAATGGGAGAGAGGATTCCAAATGGGGTTGGGAATAGGAACAGGATTGGGATTGGGGATAATGGGAATAATGGGGTTTCTGCTGGGGTACTGTCCCTGATCCCAAATGGGAGGGAGGATTCCAAAGGGAATTGGGAATGGGATTGGGAATAATGGGAATAATGGGGGGTCCTGCTGGGGTGCTGTCCCCCAATCCCAAATGGGAGGGAGGATTCCAAATGGGGTTAGGAATGGGAATGGGATTGGGATTGGGGATAATGGGAATAATGGAGCGTCTCAGTGGGGTGTTGTTCCCAATCCCAAATGGAAGAGAGGATTCCAAATGGGGTTGGGAATGGGGGTGACACCAAAGAGCTCCAGCTGCGTCTTCTCCTGGAGATCCCGATCCCAAATGGGGATCCCAGGAGTTTGAAGGGGTGGGAAGGGGGATAATGGGAATAATGGGGGGTCCTGTGGGGGGGTTGTCCCCGATCCCAAATGGGAGGGAGGATTCCAAATGGGGTTGGGAATGGGATTGGGGATAATGGGAATAATGGGGGGTCCTGTGGGGGGGTTGTCCCCGATCCCAAATGGGAGGGAGGATTCCAAATGGGGTTGGGATGGGGATAATGGGGGGTCCTGCTGGGTTCCCAGGAAGACTCTCAGCACCCCACAGCACCCAGAGGTGTCCCCAGCCCCGAGCCCAAGCGGGGATCCCCAAATGCCAGAAACACGGGAGGCGCTGGGCTGGATCCGGGTGGTGACAACAGCACGGGGTGACAGCAGGGACTGGGAGCCCAGCATGGAACGGGAACTGGGACTGGGACTGGGAACTGGGACTGGGAACTGGGAACTGGGAACTGGGAACTGGGACTGGGAACTAGGACTGGGAACTGGGACTGGGAGCCCTGCATGGAATGGGAACTGGGACTGGGACTGGGACTGGGAACTGGGACTGGGAACTGGGACTGGGGCTGGGAACTGGGAACTGGGACTGGGACTGGGAGCCCTGCATGGAACAGGAACGGGAACTGGGACTGGGAACTGGGACTGGGAACTGGGACTGGGAACTGGGACTGGGAGCCCTGCATGGAATGGGAACTGGGACTGGGAACTGGGAACTGGGACTGGGACTGGGGACTGGGAATTGAGACTGAGAACTGGGACCTGGGACTGGGAACTGGGACTGGGAGCCCTGCATGGAACCGGGACTGGGAACTGGAACTGGGAATTGGGACTGGGACCTGGGAACTGGGACTGGGAACTGGGACTGGGAACTGGGACTGGGAACTGGGAACAGGGACTGGGAGCCCTGCATGGAACGGGAACTGGGAACTGGGACCGGGAACTGGGACTGGGAACTGGGACTGGAGTGGGACTGGGACTGGGAACTGGGACTGGAGTGGGACTGGGACTGGGAACTGGGAACTGGGACTGGAGTGGGACTGGGACTGGGAACTGGGAGCCCTGCATGGAACAGGAACTGGGACTGGGGACTGGGAACTGGGACTGGGACCGGGAACTGGGACTGGGGAACAAGGACCGGGATCAGGAACAGGGCCTGGGACTGGGACCAGGAACAGGGACCCCTCCATGGACCAGGAACAGAGACCAGGGACTGGGAACAGGGACTGGGAGTGGGGACTGGGAACAGGGACATGAACAGGGACAGGGACCAGGAACTGGGACTGGGAACAGGAACCTCCACAAGCCCGAGGCGCCCGGGGCCGTTCCCAGGGCAGGACCCCTCCCATTCCCCCTCCCCACCCACCGACTTTCCCGGCGGCTTCCGAGAGCTTCTGGAACTGCTCCACCAGCTGGGGCTCCTGCCGGGCCAGCTCCTGCATGGCCTCCTGGAACTCGGCCGCCGCCTGCGCCGCCAGCTCGCCCTCGAAGAGCTCCTGGAAGAACCTCTCCTGCGAGGAGAAGAGCGAGCCCTGGGCGCGGGGTCAGCGGGCTCGGCCCCCCCAGCGCGGCGGGGACGGGGTTTTGTTTTTTTGGGGGGTCCCACCTTGGCGGAGTCGGCGGCCGAGGGAGGGGAGGGGGACGGGGGAGAGGAGGAGCCGGCAGGGGGAGGGGGCGCGGGGCGGCTGCGCTCGAAGTCGTCCAGGGCACCTGAGGTGGGGTGGGGGGGAATATCGGGGTTAGGGGACCCCCCAAAAAAAAGGGGGGGGGGTTGGGGAAAGGGGGCCCTGCACCCCGGCAGGAGGGGCGTGGGCAGACACTGACCCCAAAAACTGCACCTCAAAATCTGTACCCCAAAACCGCACCCCAAAACTGCAGCCCGGTGATTTCTACAGCCAATGGCACCCCAGTAATTTCACCCCAAAACTGCACCCCAAAACCGCACCCCAAAACTGCAGCCCGGTGATTTCTACAGCCAATGGCACCCCAGTAACTTCACCCCAATAACTTCACCCCAAAACTGCACCCCAAAACCGCAGCCTGGTGATTTCTGCTGCTAATGGCACCCCAGTAATTTCACCTTAATAACTTCATCTTAATAACTGCACCCCCTAAATTGCAGCCCGGTGATTTTAACAGCCAATAGCACCCCAGTAACTTCACCTCAATAACTGCGCCCCAATAACCCCCAGCATTGATTGCACCCCAAAACTGCACCCAAATAACCCAAATCCTATTGCACGCCCAAAACTGCACCCCAAACCCTCATTCCCCTGTGCCCCCATAGCCCCCAAACCCCCCGTACCCCAGCGACCCCACAGTTCCCCCGCACCCCAATAACCCCGGACCCTCCTCACCCCAATAACGCCGGGAACCCCAGACCCCAATAATCCCCAGACCCCAATAACCCTTCCAGCCCCTCCCGACCCCCCTCTCACCCCAACGACCCCCGGAACCCCCTCACCCCGTGTCCCGGAGCCCCCCCTCACCCCAATGACCCCCCCAGCCCCTCACGACCCCCGGCACCCCCCGTTCCCCCTCACCCCCATGACCTCCGACCTCAGCGCACCCCGTGACCCCCACTGCTCACAACGACGCGCAGCCCCCCCGCACCCCAATGCCCCCCGGTACCCCCCGGTGCCCCCGGTGCCCCCTCACTCTCCAGCAGCTCCTCCAGCTCCGGGTCGGGTCCCCCCGGGCCCGGGCCCGGCTCCGCGGCCATCTTGACCCGCTCCGCCCTGCGCCGCCAGGGGGCGCTGCCGCGGGACACGCCCCTTCCCGCCCCCCCCGCCGGCCACGCCTCCTGGAAAACCCGGAACGGAATCGGGGGGCGGGAGTGGGATCAGGGATCAGGGTTGGGAACAGGGTTGGGGAACAGGGAGAGGGGACGGGGACCGGGGACGGAAACAGTGAACGGGAACAGCGACGGGGAACGAGGACCGCGAACTGGGACCGGAGCGGAGCCGGGGCGGGGGCAAAGGCGGGGCCGGGGCAGCCGGAGGGGCGGGGCCGGGCTGGGGGCGGGGCGGGAGCCTGAACTGGGGCGGAGCCAATACCAGGGGCGGGGCCGGGCTGGGGGCGGGGCCAGGGCGGGCCAGGGGCGGAGCCTGAACTGGGGCGGAGCCAATACCAGGGGCGGGGCCGAGCTGGGGGCGGGGCCAGGGCAGGGGTGGAGCCTGAACTGGGGCGGAGCCAATGCCGGGGGCGTGGCCGGGCTGGGGGCGTGGCCAGGGCTGGGGTGGAGCCCGAACTGGGGCGGAGCCAATGCCGGGGGCGTGGCCGGGGGCGTGGCCAGGCTCGGAGCCGCCTTCCCCTCAGCCTCCCCGCGCCGTTCCCGTGCGCGGTTGCGATTGCAAAATTGTTTTAATTCGGTTTCTGCCCTTTTCCGGTGCCGAATTAGAGGTTTTTTTAATCTATTCCGTGTCAGTTTTCCCTTCTGCTCGTGGGGAATTTCGCTCCGTGCTGGCAAACTGCCTCAAGAATCAAACACACCAGGGACAGGAGGGGCTGAGTTTGCTTCCCCACGGAAAAGGGAAACGTTTGTTTGCAAAATTCCATTCAGGAATTCCATTGGAAATCCAGGAAAATCCAATAATTCCACCCCAAAGTCCAGGAAAATCCCATGGATTCCATTCCCAATCCAGGGAAATCCAATAATTCCACCCCAAAGTCCAGGAAAATCCCACGGATTCCGTTCCCAATCCAGGAAAATTCATTCATTCCACCCCAAAGTCCAGGAAAATCCCACGGATTCCGTTCCCAATCCATGAAAATTCCATGAATTTTGTTCCAAGTCCAGGAAAATTCCCTGAATTCCCTTCCCAATCCAGGGAAATCCGTTCATTCCATCCCAAAGTCCAGGAGAATTCCGAGGATTCCGTCCCAAAGTCCGGGAAAATTCCATGAATTCCATCCCAAAGTCCAGGAAAATTCCAGGAATTCCATCCCAAAGTCCAGGAAAATTCCATCCCCATTCCCAGCAAAGTCCCTGGGAAGAGCCAAATCCTCTTTTTGTTTTCCTCTCCTGGAAAAATTCCCCTCCCAGAATTCCCAAATTTCCCCTCCCCCCTCTCCCAAGCCCTGATCCCAAAAAATTCCAACCCCTCCCCAAACCTCTGGATGAGAATTCCCAGGAAAAAAAAAAAACAACAAAAAAAAGGGAATTATCCCAAAAATATTTAAATATTCATAAATATTCCGTTCCGAGGGGGAAAAAGGGAAAAATTGGGGAAATTGGGGTTTTTTTTCCCCTCCTGATCCGATAAAAAATGGGAATAAAACGGGATTGGGAGGGGATTTGTCTAATATAGACAAATATTCCAGGGGAAAAGTGGGAAAAAAAGGAAAATCCAAAGGAATTTTCCCCAAATTCCCTTTGGGAATGTTGGAAAAATCCAGGTGGGAATTGCTGAGTCCTTGAGCTGCGGATTCCCAGGGTAAGGCCATTCCAGAGGGGAAAAATTCGGGATTTTAGGGTGGGAAAAAATCAGTTTTTCCATAAAAAAACTGGGAAAAGGGGGAAGTGGGAAGAGCTTTGGGAATGTTCTGGAAAAAATTCCCTCTCTGCTCTACATTCTGTGATTTTTTTGGCATAAAAAGCTCAAAATTCTGAGGTTTTTTGGTAGAAAAATTCGGGTTTTTCCAAGCGGGAATTTTGGGAAAAAAAAATTTTTCCATAAAAAAATCAGGGATGGAGGAAAAATCAGCTCCAGCCCTGAGGGGTGTTCTGGGATTTTTGGGATTTTTGGGATTTTTTTTGGGGTGGGGAATTTCTCATTTTGGGTTTTTTTTTTAATTTTTCATCCCAAATTCTGCTGCTGGAATTTTTTTTGGGAATGTCAGAGGTTTTTTTTTTTAAAAAAAATGGGATTTAGGGATTGGAAAAGAGATTTGGAGGGAAATCCTTCCAAAAAAATTGGGGTGGGAATCCCAGGATGGGCTGGGATTCTGAAGATCCCAAAAAATTCCTTGGAAAAATTCCAAGGAATTAAAAAAAATCTCAAAAAAATCCTAAAAAAATTCCCAAAAATCCTAAAAAAATCCCAAAAAAATCCTAAAAAAATCTCAAAAAAAAATCCCAAAAATTCCCAAAAAATCCTAAAAAAATCCCCCAAAAAATCCTAAAAAAATCCCCCAAAAAATCCTAAAAAAATTCCCAAAAAATCCTAAAAAAATCCCCCAAAAAATCCTAAAAAAATCCCCCAAAAAATCCTAAAAAAATCTCAAAAAAAAATCCCCAAAAAATCCTAAAAAAATCTCAAAAAAAAATCCCAAAAATTCCCAAAAAATCCTAAAAAAATCTCAAAAAAAATCCCAAAAATTCCCAAAAAATCCCCAAAAAATCCTAAAAAAATCTCAAAAAAAAAAAAATCCCAAAAATCCCCAAAAAATCCTAAAAAAATCTCAAAAAAAATCCTAAAAAAATCCCCAAAAAATCCTAAAAAAATCTCAAAAAAAATCCCAAAAAATCCCCAAAAAATCCTAAAAAAATCTCAAAAAAAAATTCCCAAAAATTCCCAAAAAATCTTCCCTGACGGTGGGAAAAACTTCCCAAAATTCCTGCTGGGAAAAGGGAGGAGGAGCCAGGAGCTTTTCCAGGATTTTTCCTCCGGGGGGGGGGGGGGGGAATTTTTCCATGGAAAACCTGGAGCGAATAAAAAAATAACAATTCCTAATTAATAATTAACAATAATTAATCCCAAAAATTCCCACAGCACAAAAAAAAAAACAAACTGGGAATGGGATTTGAAGAAAATCCCAAAAAAATAAAATAAAATTCAGGATAAAAACATCAAAAAAAACCCCAAAATTCCCAAAAAAATTCCTGGAAAAAATAAAAATCCCGCTGGGAATTTTCCAGGAATTTTCTCCCGGTTTTTTTTTGTCTTTTCTGAGCTCAAAATTGGAGAATTCCTGGGAGTTTCAAGTCCCTTTTTCCCGAGGTTTTCCGGGGAATTCGGCGGCTCCCGGAATTCCAGGAATTCCGAGGGGCATTCCCGGTTTTCCAGCTCCCAGGAAAAGAAGGAATTCCGAGGGATTTTTGGGATTCTGGCGGCGTCGATTCACTGGGAAGAGAAAAAAAACCAAAAATCAAACAGGGAATGAGGGAAAATTGGGAATATTTGGGGGTTTTCCCAAAAAAAATTCCCAATCCTGGGAAAATCCTCGGGATTATCCCAAATTTTGTTGGGGTAAATCTGGGAATGCTCAGGGTGGGATTTGGGAGATTCCAGACCCTGAAATTGAGGAATTTTCCTCCTTTTTGGGGAATTCCAGGGATTTTTGGATATTCCAGACCCTGAAATTGAGGAATTTTCCTCCTTTTTGGGAATTCCAGGGATTTGGAGCTGCCCAACCCCGGGGATTTTCCAGGCTGAGCTCTGGGGAGGAGGGAAGCGCCGACCCCGCCCCCATTCCCAGGAAAATCCGGGATCCTGCCCCGCCCCCACCCTCGGGAATTCCAGGTTTTTCCATGGAAAACACTCACGAAGCTGATCTCTGTCTCCTGCAGCTCCTCCAGCTCCAGGGGCAGGGAAGGGCCGGGGGAGCCGCTGGAAAAACAACGGGAAAAGCGGGAATTGGGGGGGGAGGGGTGGGAATTTTGGGGGATTTTTTGGGAATTTTTGGGAGAATTTTTGGGGGATTTGGGGGAATTTTTTGGGAATTTTTTGGGAATTTTGGGGGGACTTTTTTTAATTTTTGGGGGAATTTTTTTTGGAATTTTTGGGAGAATTTTTTGGGGAATTTGGGAGGAATTTTTTGGGAATTTCTCTGGAATTTTGGGGGGATTTTTTTTGAATTTTTGGGGAATTTTGTTTGGAATTTTTGGGAATTTTTGGGGAATTTTTTGGGAATTTCTCTGGAATTTTGGGGGGATTTTTTTTGAATTTTTGGGGAATTTTTTTGGGAATTTTTGGGAGAATTTTTTGGGAATTTTTGGGGGAATGTGGGAGGAATTTTTTGGGAATTTCTCTGGAATTTTGGGGGGATTTTTTTTGAATTTTTGGGGAATTTTTTTTGCAATTTTTGGGAGAATTTTTGGGGGATTTGGGGGGAATTTTTTGGGAATTTCTTTGGAAGTTTTGGGGGATTTTTTTTTAATTTTTGGGAATTTTTTTGGAATTTTTGGGATTTTTTGGGGAATTTTTTGGGAATTTCTTTGGAATTTTGGGGGGATTGTTTTTGAATTTTTGGGGAATTTTTTTGGAATTTTTGGGAGAATTTTTTGGGAATTTTTTGGGGAATTTGGGAGGAATTTTTTGGGAATTTCTGTGGAATTTTGGGGGGATTTTTTTTGAATTTTTTGGGAATTTTTGGGGAATTTTTTGGGAATCTCTTTGGAATTTTGGGGGAATTTTTTTTTAATTTTTTGGGAATTTTTTTGGGAATTTTGGGGGATTTTTTTGGAATTATTTTGGATTTTTTTTTGAATTTTGGGGGAATTTTTTTTTGAATTTTGGGTATTTTTTTGGAATTTTTGGGGGAATTGTTTTGGAATTTTCAGGGAATTTTTGGGAATATTTGAGGGTATTTTTGGGAATTTTTGGGGAAACTTTTTTGGAATTTTTTTGGATTTTTTGGGGGAATTTTTTTGGAATTTTGGGGGATTTTTTTTCTTAATTTTTGGGAATTTTTGGGGAATTTTTGGGAATTTTTTTGGGAATTTTTGGGATTTTTTTGGAATTTTTGGGGGGAATTTTTTTGGAATTTTCGGGGAATTTTGGGGGGATTTTTGCGAATTTTTGGGGAATTTTGGGAATTTTTTTGGAATTTTGGGGAATTTTTTTTAATTTTGAGGGAATTTGGGAATTTTTTTGGGGAATTTTTTATCCCAACCTCTTCCATTCCCACGGATTTCCCAAGAAATCCAAAAAAAAAAAAAAAAACACCCAAAAACCACCGGGAAAAATCCACGTTTTCCCAAGGGAATTCTTCCTTATTCCTGGGAATTTCGGAGGGAAATTCCAGGAATTGACATTCCAGGAAAAAATCCCCTGGGGGAAATTTTGGGGCTGGAATTCCACGGGATACAAGGATGGGGAGGATCCTTGGGAATTCCAGAGGGAAAATCCCATGGAAAACGTGGATCAAGGGATATTCCATGAAAATTCCACGTGGAAAACGTGGATGGGGAGGATTCTTGGGAATTCCAGCCGAGAATTCCATGGAATTTATGGACAGAGAGAAGATTCCCTGGGAATTCCACAGGAATCCCACCCCAGGCTGTTCCATGGGAGCAGGAAAAAAAATGGGATTTTCTTGGGAATTTCCCCGAAATCTCAGGAAGTTTGGGGAAGAAGCTCCAAATCCAGGGAATTCCTGGAAAAAATTCCATAAAAAAAAAACCTGGATCCAACCTCACCTGGGCAGGGAAACTCCGGGAGCTGCTCCGGGCCCCGGGTGAACTTCCACCCCCACGGACCTGCAGGAATTCGGGATCAGCAGGAAATCGGGAATTCCGGGAGGGAATTCCCGCTGGGGATCCCCCAGCCCCGGAGAATTCCCGGTTTTCCAGAGGGGTCACCCCAATGGAATCTCGCTGGGGCGGGGCGGGAATGGGGCGGAGTTCCCAAAGGTTTGGGATGGATCGCAAACCCCTCGGGATGGATCCCAATCCCTCGGGATGGATCCCAAACCCCTCGGGATGGATCCCAAACCCCTCGGGATGGATCTCAAACCCCTTGGGATTGGTCCCAAACCCTTGGGAATGATCCCAAACCCCACAGGATTGATCCCGAAGCCTCGTGATTGATCCCAAACCCCTCGGGATCAACCCCAAACCCCGGGATCGATCCCAAACCCCTTTTCCCAATCTCAAACCCCTCGGGGTCGATCCCAAACCCCTTTTCTCAATCCCAAACCCTTTTTCCCAAACCCAACCCCTCAGGGTCGATCCCAAACCCTTGGGATCAATCCCAAACCCCTTTTCCCGATCCCAACCCCCTCGGGAATGACCCCAAACCACTCAGGGTCGATCCCAAACCCCTCAGGGTTGATCCCAAACCCCTTTTCCCAATCCCAAACCCCTTTTCCCAATCCCAAACCCCTTTTCCTGATCCCAAACCCCTTTTTCCAATCCCAACCCCCTTGAGAATGACCCCAACCCCCTCAGGGTTGATCCCAAACCCCTCAGGATTGATCCCAAGCCCATTTTCCCAATCCCAACTCCCTCGGGAATGATCCCAAGCCCCTTTTCCCGATCCCAAACCCCTTTTCCCAATCCCAAACCCCTCAGGATCGATCCCAAACCCCTCAGGATTGATCCCAAGCCCCTTTTCCCGATCCCAAGCCCCTTTTCCCGATCCCAAGCCCCTTTTCCCAATCCCAACCCCCTCAGGGTTGATCCCAACCCCTCAGGATTGATCCCAACCCCTCAGGATTGATCCCAAGCCCCTTTTCCCGATCCCAAGCCCCTTTTCCCGATCCCAAGCCCCTTTTCCCGATCCCAAGCCCCTCAGGATTGATCCCAAACCCCTTTTCCCGATCCCAAACCCTCAGGATTGATCCCAAACCCCTTTTCCCGATCCCAAGCCCCTCTCCCCGCCGGGATCACTCCCGGAATTCCGTCCCCACCTGCTGGGGGGGGATCCGGCGCCGGCGCTGCCGAGGGAGGGGCTGGACAGGGACAGGGACAGGGACGGGGGCCCCGAGTCACTGCCGGGGTGCGGGAGCAGATCCGGCCGGGAACCTGCAACGGGAACCGGGTCAGGGATGGGGTCAGGGATGGGGTCAGGGACATGGGAACGGGGTCAGGGACATGGGAACGGGGTCAGGGACATGGGAACGGGGTCAGGGACATGGGAACGGGGTCAGGGATGGGGTCAGGGACATGGGAACGGGGTCAGGGACATGGGAACGGGGACATGGGAACGGGGTCAGGGACATGGGAACGGGGTCAGGAATGGGGTCAGGGACATGGGAACGGGGTCAGGAATGGGGTCAGGGACATGGGAATGGGGTCAGGGACATGGGAACGGGGTCAGGAATGGGGTCAGGGACATGGGAATGGGGTCAGGGACATGGGAACGGGGTCAGGAATGGGGTCAGGGACATGGGAACGGGGTCAGGGACATGGGAACGGGGTCAGGAATGGGGTCAGGGACATGGGAACGGGGTCAGGGACATGGGAACGGGGTCAGGGACATGGGAACGGGGACAGGGACATGGGAATGGGGTCAGGGACATGGGAATGGGGTCAGGAATGGGATCAGGGACATGGGAACGGGGTCAGGGATGGGGTCGGGAATGGGGTCAGGGACATGGGAATGGGGTCAGGGATGGGGTCGGGAATGGGGTCAGGGACATGGGAACGGGGTCAGGGACATGGGAATGGGGTCAGGGACATGGGAACGGGGTCAGGGACCTGGGAACGGGGTCAGGGACATGGGAATGGGATCAGGGATGGGGTCGGGAATGGGGTCAGGGACATGGGAATGGGATCAGGGACATGGGAATGGGGTCAGGGACATGGGAATGGGGTCAGGGACATGGGAATGGGGTCAGGGACATGGGAACGGGGACAGGAATGGGGTCAGGAATGGGGTCAGGAACCAAGGACTGGGATTGGGGTCAGGAACCTGGGACTGGGGACAGGGACGAGTCACTGCCGGGATCCTGGAGTGGGATCCAGCCAGGAACGTGGGAATGGGATCAGGAATCTGGGAATGGGGTCAGGAATCTGGGAATGGGGTCAGGAATGGGATCAGGAATCTGGGAATGGGGTCAGGGTCAGATCTGGCTGGGAGCCTGGAATGGGATCCAGGATCGGGATATTTTTTTTTGGGATAAAAACGGGAATTCTGCAGGATGAAAACAGGGAAGTCTTAGGATTTTTTTAGGATGAAAATGGGGGAGTTTACTTTGGGACAAAACCTGGGATCTCTCAGGATAAAACCTGGGATCTCTCAGGATAAAACCTGGGATTACTCAGGATAAAACCTGGGATCTCTCAGGACAAAACCTGGGATCTCTCAGGATAAAACCTGGGATTACTCAGGATAAAACCTGGGATCTCTCAGGATAAAACCTGGGATCTCTCAGGATAAAACCTGGGATTTCTCAGGATAAAACCTGGGATTTCTCAGGACAAAACCTGGGATTTCTCAGGATAAAACCTGGGATCTCTCAGGATAAAACCTGGGATCTCTCAGGATAAAACCTGGGATCTCTCAGGACAAAACCTGGGATCTCTCAGGACAAAACCTGGGATCTCTCAGGACAAAACCTGGGATCTCTCAGGACAAAACCTGGGATCTCTCAGGACAAAACCTGGGATCTCTCAGGATAAAACCTGGGATCTCTTAGGACAAAACCTGGGATCTCTTAGGACAAAACCTGGGATTTCTCAGTACAAAACCTGGGATCTCTCAGGACAAAACCTGGGATCTCTCAGGATAAAACCTGGGATCTCTCAGGACAAAACCTGGGATCTCTCAGGACAAAACCTGGGATCTCTCAGGATAAAACCTGGGATCTCTCAGGATAAAACCTGGGATCTCTCAGGACAAAACCTGGGATCTCTCAGGACAAAACCTGGGATCTCTCAGGATAAAACCTGGGATCTCTCAGGACAAAACCTGGGATCTCTCAGGATAAAAAAAAAGAGATTTTTGGCGAATAAAATCTAAAATATTCCCGGGACAAAACCGAATTTTTTTGGGATAGAAACAGGAATTTTTTGGGATCAAACCCCCGTCCCCACCTTGCTCCAGCTCTGTGTCCGTGCCCAGCTGGGCCTTGGCATCCCCAGCCCCCGGGATCTGGGCCGGGATTGGGATCCCCCCCTGGCAGCTCCTCCTGGGAACGGCGCCGCCGCTCCGGCTCTTCTTGGACGGGGAGGGTTTGACTGGAAAAAGGGAAAATTCCATCAAAAAAAAAGGGATTTCAGAGGGTTGAGAGGGGGGAAAGGATGAAAAGAGGGGGAAAATTCAGGAGGGAGGTGTTTTTCTAGGGAAAATGAGGTTGTTGTCCAAGGAAAAACAAAGTAGTTTTCTAGGAAAGAGGGGGAGAAGGAGGAAAAGGGGGAAAAATTGGTTTGAAAAGCATTTTTTAAAGGAAAAAAAGCAGTTTTCCAGGGAAAAAAGCACTTTTCTAAGGAAAAAAGCACTTCTCTAAGGAAAAAAGGGTTTTTCCAGGGGGAAAAAAGCACTTTTCCAAAGGGAGAAAGAACTTTTCCAAGAGAAAAAAGCACTTTTCCAGGGAACAAAGAATTTTTCCAGGGAAAAAAAGGACTTTTTCAGGGAAAAAAAGCATTTTTCCAGGGAAAAAAAGGCATTTTTCCAGGAGAAAATGCACTTCCCCAACTTTTCCAGGGAATTTTTACAGCAAGGAAAAAACAAGCTGGAAAAAAAACCCCTGAAAAAAGCAGAAAAAAATGGGAAAAAAAGGGGGTGGGGCTGAGATTTGGGAATTCCCAAGGAATTTGGGGATCAAAGGAGGGAAATTTGGGAAGCTGGGGCACTCACGTGGGATTTTCCGGAACACCGTGTGGCACATGAAGCGTTGGAAGCGCTCGGCGTAGAAGCTGGGCCGGTGCACCGACACCGTGTCCTGGAATTCCAGGGAAAATGGGAATTAGCCCCAAAAATCTGGGAATTTGGGGGGGAGGGGGGAGGTCAGAGGGGGTTGGGGAGGAATGGTGGGAATTTGGGGAGAAATCCTGGGAATTCGGGGAGAAATCCTGGGAATTCGGGAGGGAAAGTGGGAAAATTGAGGGGTTTGGGAGAAATTCCTGGAATTTGGGGAGGAATTCCAGGGAATTTGGGGAGAAATCCTGGGAATTCGGGAGGGAAAATGAGGAAATTGAGAGGTTTGGGGAGAAATTCCTGGGAATTTGACGAGGAATTCCAGGGAATTTGGGGAGAAATTCCTGGGAATTCAGGAGGGAAAATGAGGAAATTGAGGGGTTTGGGGAGAAATTTCTGGGAATTTGGGTGGAAATTCTGGGAATTCGGGAGGGAAAGTGGGAAAATTGAGGGGTTTGGGAGAAATTCTGGGAATTTCTGTGGAAATTCTGGGAATTTGGGTGGAAATCCTGGGAATTCGGGAGGGAAAATGAGGAAATTGAGGGGTTTGGGGAGAAATTTCTGGAATTTTGGTGGAAATTCTGGGAATTTGGGGAGGAATTCCTGGGAATTTGGGGAGAAATTCCTGGGAATTTGGGTGGAAATCCTGGGAATTTGGGAGGGAAAGTGAGAAAATTGAGAGGTTTGGGGAGAAATTCCTGGAATTTCGGGAGAAATTCCTGGGAATTTGGGGAGAAATTCCTGGGAATTCAGGAGGGAAAGTGGGAAAATTGAGAGGTTTGGGAGAAATTCTGGGAATTTCTGTGGAAATCCTGGGAATTTGGGTGGAAATCTTGGGAATTTGGGGAGAAATCCTGGGAATTTGGGAGGGAAAGTGGGAAAATTGAGGGGTTTGGGAGAAATTCTGGGAATTTCTGTGGAAATTCTGGGAATTTGGGGAGGAATTCCTGGGAATTTGGGGAGAAATTTCTGGGAATTTTGGTGGAAATCCTGGGAATTCGGGAGGGAACATGAGGAAATTGAGGGGTTTGGGGAGAAATCCTGGGAATTTGGGAATAAATCCCAGGAATTCAGGGGAAAAACTTCAAATTTGAGGTGTTTCCTTCAAAGCTGGGGATTTTCCTTTAAAATTGGGAGTTTTCCTTAAAGATTGGGGGTTTCCCATTAAAAAGGGCCAAATTCCCTAAAAAAATTCCCATTTTTTCCATTAAAAGTCTCATTTTCCCATTTCAAAAAATCCTTTTCCTTAAAAAATTCCCATTTCCCACACCGAAAAAATCCAGTTTATCAATAAAAATTCCTATTTTTCAATAAAAATTCCCAATTTTTCCATAAAAACACAAAATTTTCCATGAAATTTCCCATTTTTTTCCATAAAAATTCCCAAATTTTCCATAAAAAAATCCCAAATTTTCCATAAAAAATCCCAATTTTTCCATAAAAATTCCCAATTTTTCCACACAAATTCCAATTTTTCCACACAAATTCCAATTTTTCCATAAAAATTCCAATTTTTCCATAAAAATTCCCAATTTTTCCATAAAAATTCCCAATTTTTCCACACAAATTCCCAAATTTTCCATAAAAATTCCAATTTTTCCATAAAAATTCCCAATTTTTCCACACAAATTCCAATTTTTCCATACAAATTCCCAATTTTTCCATAAAAATTCCCAATTTTTCCATACAAATCCCCACTCACCCCATCGTGCACCAAGGCTTTCCAGGAGTGCTCGAGCTTCTTCACGAACCTGCAGGGAGGGGACGGAGCAGAAAGTTCCGGAAATTCCCAGAAATTCCCAGGGAATTCCCAGAAATTCCCAGGGAATTCCCAGAAATTCCCGTGGAATTCCCAGGGTTTGAATTCTCCCCCTTTATCCCGATTTTTTTCCTGGATTCTCCCTTTTTTTTTAAGGAGTTCCAAAGGTAGAAATTGAATTTATTACTGCTATTATTTTTATGTTTATAATTATTATTTGTTTTTTATTATCTTACTAATTAATATATTATTATAAGATTAATAATAATAATAAATTAAAATAATAATAGCAATTATGAAACACTGAAAAAAATTAATTACCAGTAAAATAATAATAATCTATAACTCAAACCTTACTATCATGCCTGTTCCCCTTCTCTTGTTAATTAAATTAAGATGTAATTAATTTCAAAATTAGAGTGCAGCTCTATTAATACAAGCCCATTAAATTAAAATTGGAATTATTGCTGTTATTAACGTAATAAAATATCAGTAATATTAGCAGTATTGCTAACATGAAAATATTAATAATATTAATACAATATTAATATATAATGCTATTAATACATTAGTATAATATATAAATAATAATAATATTAATTTAAGGTGGTAATAATAATAATCATGGTAATAATTATAGTGATGATGATAACAATAATAATTAGTAATAACAGTAGTAATAGTAATAGGAGTAATAATACTAATAACAGTAATAATAAAATAACAATCAAATAATAATAAAATAGAATAAAATAGAAGATAAGAATAATAACAATAATAGAATCCCTAAATGAATTTTAAATAATAAGAACAAATTAATAAAAATTCTTCTTAAATTGATTTTAATAATAATAATAAAATAATCATAATAATAATAAACTTCTTAAATGGATTTACAATAATAATAATAATAAACTTCCTAAATGTATTATTATTAATAATGATAAGAATAACCTTCCTAAATGGATTAATAATGATAATAATGATAATAATGATAATGCTAATGATAATAATGATAATGATAATAATGGTAATAGTAATAATAATAATAGTAATAATAATAATAATAAACTTCCTAAATGAATTAATAATGATAATAATGATGATAATAATCGTGATCATGACAATAATAATAATAATAATAATAATAATAATAATAATAATAAACTTCCTAAATGGATTAATAATGATAATATTGATGATAATGATCGTGATCATGACAATAATAATAATAATAATAATAATAATAATAATAAACAACTTCCTAAATGGATTAATAATGATAATAATGATGATAATGATCGTGATCATGACAATAATAATAATAATAATAATAATAATAATAATAATAATAAACTCCCTAAATGGATTTTTTGGTCAATCCCCAACAGAAAACCCCTGGCAAAGCCCCCGATGGATCTCCTGACCCCAGGGGACCCAAAGGCTGAGGAAAGGTGCGGTTAATGAAGCAGTCGTTAATTGGCCATTAATGAGCGATGAGCTGCTGACCTGTAGGACTGCAGGACGTCGATGATGCCGATGTAGAGCAGCAGCCGCTCCCCCCGGGAACTGCGGGCGGGAATCCCGCCCATCCTGGGAAAGGAGAGCGGGGTGGGATCGGGGATCGGGGGATGGGATCGGGGGATGGGATCAGGGGATGGGATCGGGGGATGGGATCGGGGGATGGGATCAGGGGATGGGATCAGGGAGCAGGGGATGGGATCGGGGAATGGGATCAGGGATCGGGGAATGGGATCAGGGAGCAGGGGATGGGATCAGGGAATGGGATCAAGGGATGGGATCAGGGAGCAGGGGATGGGATCAGGGAATGGGATCAGGGAGCAGGGGATGGGATCAGGGAGCAGGGGATCAGGGGATGGGATCGGGGAGCAGGGGATGGGATCAGGGATGGGATCGGGGAATGGGATCGGGGAATGGGATCGGGGAATGGGATCAGGGGATGGGATCAGGGGATGGGATCAGGGAGCAGGGGATGGGATCGGGGGATGGGATCAGGGGATGGGATCAGGGAGCAGGGGATGGGATCGGGGGATGGGATCAGGGGATGGGATCAGGGGATGGGATCAGGGAGCAGGGGATGGGATCGGGGGATGGGATCAGGGGATGGGATCAGGGGATGGGATCAGGGAGCAGGGGATGGGATCGGGGGATGGGATCAGGGGATGGGATCAGGGGATGGGATCAGGGATCAGGGGATGGGATCAGGGAATGGATCCACAGGGATCACAGGGATGGGGAATCCATGGAATAACTTGGGCCACACAAGGATTTATCCCTAAAATCCCAAATAAAGCAGCCCAGGGAATCCTGGGTGGTTTGGGATGGGAAAGATCCCAGAGATCCTTAAAGATCCATGACCAGGACCCCTCCCAGCTTCCCAGAAACCCCAATCCCAGTAAACCCCAGTCAATCCCAGTCAATCCCAGTCAGTCCCAGTCCAGTCCATCTCACTGGTCATCAGTCTCAAAGGTTCCTCCTCTCCGAGCCTCTCCCTGGATGGATTCCATGGAGTTCCCAATTCCTGATCCCAATCCCAGTAAAACCTCAATCCCAGCCCCAGTAAATCCCAGTAAACGCTGGTGAATCCCAGTAAACCCTCTATCCCAATCCCAGTCACTCCCAGTCCACCTCACTGGCTGTGAGTGTCAAAGGTTTCTCCTCTCCGAGCCTCTCCCTGGATGGATTCCATGGAGTTTCCAATCCCAGTAAATCCCAATTCCTGATCCCAACCCCAACCCCAGTGATTCCCAGTCATTCCCAGTCAATCCCAGTCATTCCCAGTCGATCCCAGTCCATCTCACTGGTCATCAGCCTTAGAGGTTCCTCCTCTCCCAGGATGGACTCCATGGAGTTTCCCACCCCAGTAAATCCCAATTCCTGATCCCAACCCCACCCCAGCCAATCCCAGTCAATCCCAGTCCAACCCCAGTCAATCCCAGTCATTCCCAGTCAATCCCAGTGATTCCCAGTCCAACTCACTGGTCATCGGTCTCGAAGGTGCCTCCCCTCCGAGCCTCTCCCTGGATGGATTCCATGGAGTTTCCAATCCCAGTAAATCCCAGTTCCTGATCCCAACCCCACCCCAGCCAATCCCAGTCAATCCCAGTCCTTCCCAGTCCAATCCCAGTCAATCCCTGTCATTCCCAGTCCTTCCCAGTCCAATCCCAGTCCATCTCACTGGTCATTGGTCTTAAAGGTTCCTCCTCTCCCTGGATGGATTCCATGGAGTTTCCAATCCCAGTAAATCCCAATTCCTGATCCCAAGCCCAGTGATTCCCAGTCAATCCCAGTCCTTCCCAACCCAAATCCCAGTCAATCCCAGTTCATTCCCAGTGATTCCCAGTCCAACTCACTGGTCATCAGTCTCAAAGGTCCCTCCTCTCTGAGCCTCTCCCTGGATGGATTCCATGGAGTTTCCAACCCCAGTAAATCCCAATTCCTGACCCCAACCCTAACCCCAGCCAATCCCAGTCAATCCCAGTCCAACCCCAGTCAATCCCAGTCATTCCCAGTCGATCCCAGTCCATCTCACTGGTCATCAGTCTTAAAGGTTCCTCCTCTCCCAGGATGGACTCCATGGAGTTTCCCACCCCAGTAAATCCCAATTCCTGATCCCAACCCCAGTCAATCCCAGTCAATCCCAGTCAATCCAATCCCAGTGATTCCCAGTCCAACTCACTGGTCATCAGTCTCGAAGGTCCCTCCCCTCTGAGCCTCTCCCTGGATGGATTCCATGGAGTTTCCAATCCCAGTAAATCCCAGTTCCTGATCCCAACCCAAATCCCAGTCAATCCCAGCTCATTCCCAGTCCAATCCCAGTGACTCCCAGTCCAGCTCACTGGTCATCGGTCTCGAAGGTGCCTCCCCTCCGAGCCTCTCCCTGGATGGACTCCATGGCCGTGGAGTAGAGCGCTCTCTGCGCCGCCGGCCGCCCGCGCCCGTCCCCGCCGGCGTTCCCGGCCCGCTGCGCCTGGTCCAGGTTGTGGATGGCCACCAGCAGGCTGTAATCCATGATCTTGAAACTCTGGAGAACCTGGCACACAAGGAAATTTGGGAATTTGGGAACGGGGAGGACGGGTTTCCAAGCGGGAGGTGGATTTCCGGATTGGAGATGCTCAAAAAATGGGATTTTGGTGCAAAACGCAATGGAATTCCCATTTTTCTACTAAACCTTCATTGTTTTCCTATGGAAAAAAACCCCAAAATCATGGAAAAAGGAGGAATGCTCATCGTTTTCCACAAATAAAACCCCTAAAATCCAGAACAAAAAAGGAACAGCCATCGTTTTTCCACAAAAAAAACCAAGGAAAAGGATGGAACACCCACAGGTTTTCCACAAAAAAACTTCCAAAATCAAGAAAAACGGCAGAACATCTACAATTTTCCCACCAAAAAAAAACACCAAAAAAAAAACCAGGAAAAAGGAAGGAACATCCACAACTTTCCCACAAAAAAAAACAGGAAAAAAGGCAAAACACCCACAATTTTCCCACAAAAACACCCCAAAAAAACAGGTAAAAAGGAGGAACACCACCAATTTTTCTAAAAAAAAATCCAGAAAAAGTGTGGAACCACCCCCATTTTTCCACAAAAAAGCCCCGAAACACGGAAAAAAGGCAGAAAACCCCCACATTTCCCACAAAAACCGCCAAAAACACAGGAAAAAAAGTGGAACACCACCAATTTTTCCACAAAAAAATCCAGAAAAAGGATGGAACAACCCCAATTTTTCCACAAAAAAGCCCCGAAAACATGGAAAAAAGGCAGAACCCCCCCACATTTCCCACAAAAAAAGACCCCCCCCCAAAAAAAACCACCCCACACCAGGTAAAAAGGTAGACCACCACCCATTTTTCCACAAAAAAATCCAGAAAAAGGGTGGAACAACCCCAATTTTTCCACAAAAAAGCCCCGAAAACCTGGAAAAAAGCAGAAAACCCCCACATTTCCCACAAAAAAAAACCAAAACCAAGAAAAAAAGGTGGAACACCACCAATTTTTCCACAAAAAAATCCAGAAAAAGTGTGGAACAACCCCAATTTTTCCACAAAAAAGCCCCGAAAACGTGGAAAAAAGGCAGAAAACCCCCACATTTCCCACAAAAACCGCCAAAAACACAGGAAAAAAAGTGGAACACCACCAATTTTTTCACAAAAAAATCCAGAAAAAGTGTGGAACAACCCCCATTTTTCCACAAAAAAGCCCCGAAAACATGGAAAAAACGCAAAAAATCCCCACATTTCCCACAAAAACCCCCCAAAAAACAGGAAAAAAGGTGGAACACCACCAATTTTTCCACAAAAAAATCCAGAAAAAGTGTGGAACAACCCCCATTTTTCCACAAAAAAGCCCCGAAAATGTGGAAAAAAGGCAGAAAACCCCCACATTTCCCACAAAACCCGCCAAAAACACAGGAAAAAAAGTGGAACACCACCAATTTTTCCACAAAAAAATCCAGAAAAACCTCAATTTTTCCATAAAAAAATCCAGAAAAACCCCAATTTTTCCACAAAAAAACCCCAAAACACGGAAAAAAGGCAGAAAACCCCCACATTTCCCACAAAAACCGCCAAAAACACAGGAAAAAAAGTGGAACACCACCAATTTTTCCACAAAAAAATCCAGAAAAAGGGCAGAACAACCCAAATTTTGCACAAAAAAACCCCGAAAACGTGGAAAAAAGACAGAAAACCCCCACATTTCCCACAAAAACCGCCAAAAACACAGGAAAAAAAGTGGAACACCACCAATTTTTCCATAAAAAAATCCAGAAAAACCCCAATTTTTCCACAAAAAAACCCCAAAACACGGAAAAAAGGCAGAAAACCCCCACATTTCCCACAAAAAAACCAGAAAAAAGATACAACGCCCCCACTTTTCCCACACAAAACCAGGGAAAAAAAAAAGGCAAAACACCCCCAAACCCAAACTCACCAAGCAATCCCTCTGCAGCGTCTTACACAGGGCGTTGTAGGTATCCGAATCCAGGAAAAGCCCGTCTGGAATATCCTGCATGAAATCCAAGTCCTTGAAGGTGGGGAAAACCTTTTCCCGCTCTTTTTGGGACGCCCGGCGTTTGTAGGTGGAGCCCTTGAGGTCGTACTTGAGGTGCATCCGCACGGAGCGGGGCAGGAGGTTGTTCATCACCACGATCCTGATGTTCTTGCCCCCGGCCTGCACGCAGTACAGCCCGTAAAATTTGGGGAGGAGGGTCCTGGGGTTTTGGTTCAGGTTCTGGAGTGGGGAAAAATAGGGGGGGGGTTTCGGTGAAAAAAAATCAGGCGAAATGGCGGAGGTTTTGGGGGGGTTTTTTCCTGAGGCGATTCGGGGTTGGGAATGAGTCGAAATCGCAGATGGAATGTGGGAAGAGCATTAAAATCCCTGTAGTTTGGGGGTTTTCCATGGGTTGTTGGGGTTTTCCGTGGATTTTAGGGGTTTTTTTCCATGCATCTTAGGGGATTTGGGGTTGGGAATGAGTCGAAATCGCAGATGAGACGTGGGAAGAGCATTAAATCCCTCTGGTTTGGGGGTTTTCCATGGGTTGTTGGGGTTTTTTATGGATTTTAGGGGGGTTTTCTGTGGATTTTAAGGGTTTTCTGTGGATTTTAGGCGATTTGGGGTTGAGAATGAGTCGAAATCGCAGATGAGACGTGGGAAGAGCATTAAATCCCTCTGGTTTTGGTGTTTTCTTTGGTTGTTGGGGTTTTTTGATGGATTTTAGGGGGTTTTCCATGGATTTTAGGGGATTTGGGATTGGGAATGAGTCAAAATCGCAGATGAAACATGGGAAGAGCATTAAATTCCCTCTAGTTTGGGGGATTTCTATGGGTTTTAGGAGTTTTCCATGGATTTTAGGCGATTTGGCGTTGGGAATGAGTCGAAATCGCAGATGAGACGTGGGAAGACCATTAAATCCCTCTGGTTTGTGGGTTTTCCCTGGGTTGTTGGGGTTTTTCATGGATTTTAGGGTTTTTTTTCCATGGATTTTAGGGGATTTGGGGTTGGGAATGCATCGAAATCGTAGGTGAATCATGGGAAGAGCATCAAAATCCCTCTGATTTGGGAGTTTTCTATGGATTGTTGGGGGTTTTCTGTGGATTTAAGGGGTTTTCTGTGGATTTTAAGGGGTTTCCAGACTTTTGGTGTTTTAGGGTTGAGAATGAGTCGAAATCGCAGATGAGACGTGGGAAGAGCATTAAATGCCTCTGGTTTTGGTGTTTTCTATGGGTTGTTGGGGTTTTTCATGGATTTTAGGGCTTTTTTTCCATGGATTTTAGGGGATTTGGGGTTGGGAATGCGTAGAAATCACAGATGAAGCACGGGAAGAGCATCAAAATCCCTCTGATTTGGGAGTTTTCTATGGGTTGTTGGGGTTTTTCGTGGATTTTAAGGGTTTTCTGTGGATTTCAAGGGTTTTCTGTGGATTTTAAGGGTTTTGGGGTTGGGAATGAGTCGAAATCGCAGATGAGACGTGGGAAGAGCATTAAATCCCTCTGGTTTGGGGGTTTTCCATGGCTTGTTGGGGTTTTTCATGGATTTTAGGGGTTTTTTTCCATGGATTTTAGGGGATTTGGGGTTGGGAATGAGTCGAAATCGCAGATGGAATGTGGGAAGAGCATTAAATGCCTCTGGTTTGGGGGTTTTCTATGGGTTGTTGGGGTTTTTCATGGATTTTAGGGGTTTTTCTGTGGATTTTAAGGGTTTTGGGGTTGGGAATGAGTCGAAATCGCAGATGAGACGTGGGAAGAGCATTAAATCCCTCTGGTTTGGGGGTTTTCTATGGGTTGTTGGGGTTTTTCGTGGATTTTAAGGGTTTTCTGTGGATTTTAAGGGTTTTGAGATTGGGAATGAGTCAAAATCGCAAATGAAACATAGGAAGAGCATTAAATCCCTCTGGTTTTGGTGTTTTCTGTGGATTTGGGAGTTTTCTATGGATTTGGAGGGGTTTTTCCACAGATTTTTGGGGTTTTTCCACGGATTGTTTTGGGGGTTTTCCATGGATTTTGGGGGTTTTTCCACAAACATTTGGGGGTTTTCCACAGATTTCTGAGGTTTTCCAACAGATTTTTGGGGCGTTTTGTGATTGAAAATGACTCAAACTCAGCGACGAGGTCACAACACCGACGACCCCATGGATTCCGACCCAATTTTCGGGGATTCCGACGGGGTTTTTTGCTTCCTCCAACCATTCCAGGCGCTTCCCAGGGGTTGGGGATTCCCAGAAATCGGGGCTCACCATGTAATAGCCGGGCAGGAGCTTCTGCAGGAACTCGGCCTCCTTGTGCTGCACGGTTTTGATGATGAACTCGTCATCGCTGGAGACGTAGAACAGCGAGCCGCTGGCGCCCGAGTTGGAGAGCTCGATCAGGGGCTCGCTGCACAGGGAGTACTGAGGGGGAAAGGGGCAAGAGCAGCTGGAATTTCCTTGGGAAGGGGTTTTTCCTCTCAGGAGGGAGCTCAGGGCGTGTGGGGAGTGGGGAGGGGTGGTGGGTGTCAGCGCGAGGGGAAGCGCTGGGGGAAAAGGGGAGAGGCGGGAGGGGGAAAGGGGGGAAAGGCGGCCCAAAGTATGGGGGAGGGAGGGGGAAAAGAAAGAAAGGAAAATGGGGAAAAGGGGAAAAGGGGAAAAGGGGAAAAGGGGAAAAGGGAAGGGAAGGAAAAGGAGTGAAAAAGGAGTGAAAAAGGAGTGAAAAAGGAGTGAAAAGGGAGTGAAAAGGGAGTGAAAAGGGAGTGAAAAGGGAGTGAAAAGGGAGTGAAAAGGGAGTGAAAAGGGAGTGAAAAGGGAGTGAAAAGGGAGTGAAAAGGGAGTGAAAAGGGAGTGAAAAGGGAGTGAAAAGGGAGTGAAAAGGGAGTGAAAAGGGAGAAGTGAGAATGGAAAGAGAAGAGGGGAAGTGGAAAGGGGTAAAGGAAAGAGAAAGAGAAAAGGGGAAAAACGGAAAAAGAGAAAAAGAAAATGGAAAAGGAAAAAAGGGGAAAAGGGAAAAAGGGGAAAAAGGGGGGAAAGAAAAAGGGAGAAAAAGGAAGAAAAAGGAAAAAGAAAAAGGAAAAAGGAAAAAGAAAAAGGAAAAAGAAAAAGGAAAAAGAAAAAGGAAAAAGAAAAAGGAAAAAGAAAAAGGAAAAAGAAAAAGGAAAAGGAAAAAGAAAAAGGAAAAAGAAAAAGGGAGGAAAAAACGAGAAAAGAAGGAGAAAAGAAGGAGGAAAAAAAGGAGAAAAAAAGGAGAAAAAAGGAGAAAAAAAAGCAGAAAAAAAGCAGAAAAAAGGAGAAAAAAAGGAGAAAAAAAGCAGAAAAAAGGAGAAAAAAAAGGAGAAAAAAAGGAGAAAAAAAAGGAGAAAAAAAAGGAGAAAAAAAGGAGAAAAAAAAGGAGAAGGAGAAAAAAAAGGAGAAAAAAAAGGAGAAAAAAAGGAGAAAAAAAGGGGGAAAAGGGAAATGGGAAAAAGGGAAGGGAAAAGGGAATTCCTGCCCCCAGACTCACCAGGTAGTCGTCCGGGCGGATCCCGAAGAGCTCCCGGAAGTAGCGGAAGGCCACGGGCGCGTAGGTCTTGAAGCGGAAATCGTTGTAGTGGTGGGCAGGGGTCAGGTTGCTGCCCTCGCTGTGGGCACACGGAATGTTCCAGAACGTTCCACGGGGAATCCGGCCTGGGACAGGCCAGGGAGAGCAGGGGGTGGGGGAAAGGGGATGAAGGGGAAAAACTGAGGAAAGGAAAACGGGACAGGGCGAGGAAAAAAAGGGAAAGGGGAAAAAAATAAAAGGAGAGGAAAAGAGGAGAAAAGGGGAAAAAAAAGGGGAGGAAAGGGAGGAGAAAAGGGGAGAAGTGGAAATGGCCACCTGGGGAAGAAGATGCTCTCCACGACGTAGAAGTCCTGCATGAGCACGTCCCGCTCGGGCTTGGTGCTGAGGCTGCCCACGGTGTGCGTGATGCCCAGCTGGATGGCGCCCTTCAGCGCCGAGGAGGTGGTCTGCGGGAGAGGGGGGGGGAATTCCAGAGGGATTGGAAAAATGGGAATTCCAGAGGGGGTGGGATGGGAAAATGGGAATTCCAGAGGGGTGGGGAAATGGGAATTGCAGAGGGGTTGGGGAAATGGGAATTCCAGAGGGGATTGGGAATGGGAATTCCAGAGGGGATGGGAGTGGGGAAATGGGAATTCCAGAGGGGATGGGGAGTGGGGGAAACGGGAATTTCAGAGGGGATGGGAGTGGGAATTCCAGAGGGGATTGGGAGTGGGGGAAATGGGAATTTCAGAGGGGATGGGATGGGGGAAATGGGAATTGCAGAGGGGATGGGAAAATGGGAATTCCAGAGGGGATGGGGGAAATGGGAATTGCAGAGGGGATGGGAAAATGGGAATTCCAGAGGGGATGGGATGGGGGAAACGGGAATTCCAGAGGGAATGGGAAAAATGGGAATTCCAGAGGGAATGGGAGTGGGGAAATGGGAATTTCAGAGGGGATGGGATGGGGAAATGGGAATTCCAGAGGGGATGGGATGGGAAAATGGGAATTGCAGAGGGGATGGGATGGGAAAATGGGAATTGCAGAGGGGATGGGAGTGGGGAAATGGGAATTCCAGTGGGGATGGGATGGGGGAAATGGGATTCCAGAGGGGATGGGAGTGGGAATTCCAGAGGGGATTGGGAATGAGAATTGCAGTGGGGATGGGAAAATGGGAATTCCAGAGGGGATGGGATGGGGGAAATGGGAATTCCAGAGGGAATTCGGAATTCCAGAGGGAATTGGGAGTGGGGAAAATGGGAATTCCAGAGGGGATGGGAGTGGGGAAATGGGAATTCCAGAGGGGATGGGATGGGGGAAATGGGATTCCAGAGGGGATGGGAGTGGGGAAATGGGAATTCCAGAGGGGATGGGATGGGGGAAATGGGAATTCCAGAGGGGATGGGAGTGGGGAAATGGGAATTTCAGAGGGGATGGGAGTGGGAATTCCAGAGGGGATTGGGAGTGGGAATTGGGAGTGGGGAAATGGGAATTTCAGAGGGGACGGGATGGGAAAAATGGGAATTTCAGAGGGGATGGGAATGGGAATTCCAGAGGGGATGGGAGTGGGGAAAATGGGAATTCCAGAGGGAAAAAAGGGAATTCCAGAGGGAATGGGAGTGGGGAAAATGGGAATTCCAGAGGGAATTTGGAACAGGAATTCCAGAAGGAACTGGGAATGGGAATTCCATTGGGAATTGGGAGAGGGAATGGGAATTCCAGCGGGAATTCGGAATTCCAGAGGGAATTGGGAGTGGGAATTCCAGAGGGAATTGGGAACGGGAATGGGAATTCCGAAGGGAATTGGGACTGGGAACAGGAATTCCAGAGGGAATTGGGAATGGGAATTCCAAAGGGAATTGGGAGTGCGAATTCCAGTGGGAACTGGGAATGGGAATTCCAGCAGAAATTGGGAGTGGGAGGAAAAAGCAGGAATTTACCTTTTTGTAGGTGGTTTCCCCCGTGGAATCCACTCCTCTGTGGCCCTTCCGGATGGTTTGGGATCCTCCTGGCATCTTGGGAAAAAGAAAAACGGGAAGAGAGGAAAAAAAATGGAAAAAATCCGATTTTTTTCCAGGGTTTTTCCCACCCAAAACCACCCAGAAAGTTTGGGGTTTATCCCTGGAATCCATGGAAAGCTGGGCTGGGTTTTTCCCGTGGTAATTCCAATTTTAGGAGGAATTTTGGGAAGGTTGCAAATCCCAACCTGGTGATTCCCAGCCCAGGGATCCGAGGATTCATCCAGGAGTTGTTAAATGGGATTTTTTTCAGGGATTCTGGGGGTGGTTCCAGGATAAATTCAGGTTTATGGAGCAGGATTTCCCTTGGGAAGGGTAAATTCCCCAAATTCCCGTGCTCAGATTTTGCTAGGAGCTGGAAAAGCTGGAAAAGGAGCAGGAAAACCAAGCAGAAAAGCTGAAATTGGGAATTTTCCAGGCATGGAATGATCCAGGCTTGGAAAAGGAATAGAAAACCCTGGAAAAAGAGCAGGAAAAGCTGGAATTTGGGATATTTCCAGCCTGGAACTCACCTCAGGAGTCAGGGATTTCTTGAAGGTGTTGGATCCTGCCAAAAGAAAGGAAAATCCACACTCAGAGAGGATCAATCCCAGAAAAAATGGGGGAAGATCCCAGAAAAACCCCAGAAAAACAGGGAAAAATCCCAGGAAAACAGGGAAAAACCCCAGGAAAACACAAAATTTGAATTTAACCCAACTGCCCACGCTGTTCTCCTTGAGCTTCTGCTTCCAAATCCCCAAAACCAGCACGGATGAAGAGCCAGAAAAATCAGGGATCAGCCTTAAAAAACGAGTTGCAAGGAATTCCTTCCCAAATGGAATTTTTAGGGATCTAAGCCCGAAATCTAAAGTGGAAAAGGTGATTTGGAGCCGAAAAAAATCGGGATAAAAGGTTGGATTCTCCCAGGAATTCTGCCAGGCTCGGGGAAAACCGGGAAAAGGAAAAACCGCCGGCTTTAAAAAGCCCCAAATTCTCCCTAAATCGAGCTGGAGAATTCCCGATTTTCCCGGCGCCGCCTGCCTTTCCAGCCCTTTCCCTGGCTCGCATTCCCGCTTATCCCAACAAATTCCGGGGTTTTGTCGCCGTTCCCACCGCGTTCCCGGGCTCTTTCGGGGGTTTTTTTTTGGGATTTTGGGATCCCCGGGAGTTGCTCCCACCCCCTGTGAGTCACCGGGCAGACGGGAAGGGGAATCGGATTTCCCTGGCACCGGCAAATTCTCCCTCCCCGCCCCGTTCCCACCTTATTTTGGGGTTTTTTTTAGTTATTTTGAGCTTGGAATTCGGTTTTTCCAGGGGAAAGTCGGGCCGAAAGCCCTGCCGTGGCATCCTAGAAAACCTCGGGAAGCTCCAAATGCCCCAAAATTCCCTCAGAAAGATCCAAACTCGCACAAAATTCCCTCATGAAGCTCCAAATCTCTCCCAAAATTCCCTCAGTGAGATCCAAAACTCCCACAAAATTCCCTCAGGAAGATCCAGATGCCCCAAAATTCCCTCAGGAAGATCCAGACGCCCCAAAATTCCCTCAGGGAGATCCAAAACTCCCCCAAAATTCCCTCAGGAAGCTTCAGAATCCCCTCACCAAAAGAGTCCCACGCCTTCCCCAAAAAATAACCCGATTAAAGACCCCCAAAAATCCCCCTGAGCCCCACAATTCCACACCCGAAGACCCCACAAAAAACCCTCTAAACCCAACACTTTTACACCCCGAAGACCCCACAAAAACCCCTCACTGCTCACAGCCCGTTCAGCCCCCAAAAAACCTCAGAGAGCCCCCAAAAAATCCTGACAGCTCTACACCCCAAAAGAACCCCCAAAAATCCCCCCAAAGCCCCAGAGCTCTACACCCTCAAAATCCCCCTCAAATCCCCCTCAGCCCCAGAGTATTATACCCCAAAACAACCCCCAAAAATGCCCTCAAAGCCTAAACTCATCAAAAACCCCCAGAGACCCCTCAAACCCCCCAAATCCCCCCTCACCCCCGAGACCTCTAAGACCCTCAGAGCCCCCTCAGCCGCCACGACCCCAGACCCCTCAAGACCCCCGAAAATCCCACTCCCCTCACACCCCCAGACCCCTCATAACCCCCCAAATCCCCCCCCATTCCCCTCAGCCCCTCACGCCCCCAGGACCCCCCTCACACCCTCACGCCCCCTCCCCTCAGCCCCTCACGCCCTCAGAGCCCCCTCAGGCTCAGCCCCTCACGCCCTCAGACCCCCCACCACCTCCCCTCACTCGCCAGCCGCACCCCCCGGACACACCCCGAGCCCTCACCGAGTCCCCCAGCCCCATCCCCGCCCCGTTCCCGGCCGGTACCGCCGAGGCCGCCGCTGCTGCCGCTGCTGCCGCCAGACTCGGGCCCCGCCGCCGCCGCCGCCATCTTAGAGCGCGCGCTGCGCCCCCCCCCCCCACCTCAGCCCGCCCCCGCCCGGCACGCTCGGCCACGCCCGCTCAGGCCACGCCCATTTCCGAGTAGACCACGCCCCCTCCTGCCGGTTTGTCACGCTTTATATGGCTGAAGACGCGCCCACTCGCGGCTCAGACACGCCCCTTTGTTACAGGGTCCGACCCCCTTCACAGCTAAACCACGCCTCTTCCCCATCCACCCCGCCCCCTCCGCCAGGAACCACGCCCCCTCCGCGCTTAGCCCCACCAATCATGTGTGGCCACGCCCCATTTTATGCTAAACCGCGCTCCTTTCGCGCTTAGCCCCGCCCCTCCCGGCGCGCCCCACGCGGCCGCGGGTGATGGGGGAGCGGGGGCCACGCGGGCGGGCCCTCACAACGCATGCGCAGCTCGGCTCCGCCTCCCCGAGTTCTCCCCCCGTTCGCATTCGCCCCCCGGGGTGTCACGTGACGGGTGGGGTGTGGAGGGGTGACGTCACATTGACCAGTGGCATATGAGCACATTAAATGACAGCAGAAAGCAGCACGCTTATGAGTGACGTCATGGGGCACATGTGACCTCACCCTGTGATGTCACAGAGCACACACATCCCCATCCTGTGACATCACGCTACTGACTCATTAATTGATGTCTCTGCCTTACGATGTCACGGAGCACACACTCAACCATGACGTCACAGCTCGCTCTCCCACCCCATGGCATCACCGAACATACACATCTCCTCATACCCATACAATGACGTCACCCCCGCGCAATGACGTCACCCCCCGCACTTCCCCTCTTTTCCCGCGCGGGGTCGCCCTCTCTCCCCATCGATCGCTCTGCGCTCGCTCTCTCCCCGCGGTGGGGACGGGGGGGCGGTCCCGGCAGGCGGCTGAGCCGAGCGCCGAGATGAGCCTGGCCGAGGGCCGCGCCCCGCGGAGAACGGCCGGGAATCGCCTCTCGGGGCTGCTCCAGGCCGAGGAGGAGGACGAGTTCTACCAGACCACCTACGGCGGCTTCAACGAGGCGAGCGGGCCCGGGAGGGAGCGGCGGGAGGCCCACAAAGGCGGCGGGAACGGGGCGGACCCGGCGGGAACGGGCCCGGCGCTCTGAGGGGAGGGAGAGGAGTGGCGTGAAAACGTGAGGGGAGGGGGGGGTGAGGGAGGTTGGGGGTCCCGAGTGGGGATTTCCAGGGAGTGTGAGGATGTCCAGGGGTATGGGAGTGTCCAGGGATGAGATTTTGGGGGGATCCGTGGGATCTCTCGGGTGATCGCTGTGGGATCTCGGGATAACGGGTCCCGTGGGAAGCGCTCAGAAGGGTCTGTGGGGTGAGCGATCCCAAATTCCACAGGAATCCGGGATAACGAGGACTAGGGATCCAGGGGATCCGTTCCTGTATCCCACAGGATTCCGGGGACAATGAATCCCTCAAGGTGGTTCCATAATTCCCAATCCCATATTCCCAATATCCCACGGGAATCCAGGGACGAGTCCTGCGGGGATCCCACATTTCCCAATCCCGTGTTCCCGACATTCCCACGGGAATCCAGGGAAATACGGGGTGGATATTTGGAATCTGGGGATCGGGGTGGTTCCACAGTTCCCAACCCCACATTCCCGATGTTCCCGCAGGAATCCGGGGGGACAGCGAGTCCCGCGGGGATCCCCCGGCGGGATCCCCTCCCCGATTCCCGACATTCCCGATATTCCCGCAGGAATCCGGGGATGACGAGTACCGCGGGGAGCACTCGGACAGCGATGACGAGGTGGATTCGGATTTCGACATCGACGAGGGCGACGAGCCGGGCTCCGAGCAGGACGAGGCCGAGCCCCGGCGCCGCCGCCGCGTCCTCACCAAGGCTTACCGGGTACCCGCCCATTCCCGGGGGAAAACAAAACAAATACACGGGGAAAATCCGTTTGGGGCGGGGTTTTAATGCTCGGTGTCCTTCAGGAGCCGCTCAAGAGCCTGCGGGCCAAGAAGGCGGAGGGCCGCGGGGAGGATCCCAGAGGAGCAGGGAGGTGAAATCCGTGCCCTTGGAGCTGCAGGAGGATGTGGAGACAGTGAGTGTGGGGTGGGGATGGGGTGGAGCAGGGTCTTGGTGATCCTGGATGGAAGTGGGATCCTCGGGGAGAGCTCTCTGCTTCTCCAGGGTCGGAAGAGGATCCCAGGGATCTCCTGGTGATGCAAAGGTTGGGAAGAGGATCCTGTGGGAGAGCTCTTGGTTCTGCAGGGGCTGGGAATGGGATCCTCTGGGAGAGCCTCCTGGTTCTCCTGGGGTCAGAAACGTCCTGCTGGGGATCTGTAGGTGATCCAGGGTTGGCAATGGGATCATTTGGGAGAGCTCCTGTTCACCAGGGGCTGGGAATTGGGATCCTGAATCATCTCTGGGTGATCCCAGCTGGAAATGGGATCCTCTGGGAGAGCTCCTGGTTCCCCAGGGGCTGGGAATGGGATCCTGAGGATCTCTGGGTGATCCAGGGGTTGGCAATGGGATCATTTTGGAGAAGTTCTGGTTCTCCAGGGGCTGGGATTGAGATCCTGAGGATCTCTGAGTGACCCAGGGGTTGGCAGTGGGATCCTCTGGGAGAGCTCCTGGTTCTCCAGGGGCTGGGATCGGGATTCTGGGGATCTCTGGGTGATCCCAGCTGGAAATGGGATCATTTGGGAGAAGTTCTGGTTCTCCAGGGGCTGGGATCGGGATCTGGGGCTCTCTGGGTGATCCAGGGGTTGGCAATGGGATCATTTTGGAGAGCTCCTGGTTCCCCAGGGGCCGGGCTCAGGCTCTGGGGCTCTCTGGGTGACCCAGGGCTTGGAAATGGGATCCTCTGGGAGAGCTCCTGGTTCCCCAGGGTCTCTGGTCAGGCTCTGGGGCTCTCGGGGTGACCCAGGGGTTGGCAATGGGATCCTGTGGGAGAGCTCCAGGTTCCCCAGGGGCTGGGAATGGGATCTCTGGGGCTCTCTGGGTGACCCAGGGGTTGGCAATGGGATCATTTGGGAGAGCTCCTGGTTCCTCAGGGGCTGGGAATGGGATCTCTGGGGCTCTCTGGGTGACCCAGGGGTTGGCAATGGGATCATTTGGGAGAGCTCCTGGTTCCCCAGGGGCTGGGAATGGGATCTCTGGGGCTCTCGGGGTGATCCAGGGGTTGGCAGTGGGATCATTTTGGAGAAGTTCTGGTTCCCCAGGGGGCTGGGATCAGGATTTTGGGGCTCCATGGGTGACCCGGCTCCCGCCCAGGCCGGAAGCACATGCGCCAGTCCACCACGGAGCACACACCCGGCAGACGTTCCTGCGCCTCCAGAGCGCCAGGTGCAGTCCAAGAGGAAGAAGGGCGGCCCCAACTACGAGCGGCCCCTGACCCAGGAGGAGCTGCTGGAGGAGGCCAATCACCCGAGGAGATCAACCTGCGCTCCCTGGTTGAGCCGGAGCGGGGGCGGGAGTGGGATCCTGGGAATGGGTAATGGGAAACGGATACTGGGAATGGATAGTGGGAGTGGGAAACTGGGAATGGGATAGTGGGAATGGGATACTGGGAATGGAAATGGGATACTGGGATGGGATATTGGGAATGGGAATGGGATCCAGGAAAGGGATACTGGGGATGGGGTACTGGGAGTGGGAATGGGATGTGGGAATGGGTCCTGGGAATACAGGATGCTGGAGAACGGGAATGGGATAGTGGGGATGGATATTGGGAGTGGGATACTGGGAACGGGATACTGGGAATGGATAGTGGGAAGGAATGGGATCCCAGGAATGGGATCTCAGGGATGGGGTACTGGGATGGGATCCTGGAATAGGGATGGATAGTGGGAATGGGATCCCGGGAATGGATCCCATTGGGATCCTTGGAATGGGATACTGGGAATGGGATAGTGGAGTGGGATACTGGGAATAAGAATGGATAGTGGGAATGGGTCCTGGGAATAGGATTCTGGGATGGGAATGGGATCCTGGGAATGGGATACTGGGTGTGGAATGGGATACCAGAATGGGATACTGGACTGAATACTGGGAATGGGAACAGGGATGTTGGGAATGGTAGAGGGACTTTGGAACGGCATCAGGACAACAAAAATGGGACAGGGAATGTCACTGGGAATGGGGACAGGGACACACCAGGGAAGGGCACTGGGAATGGCCCAGGGATCCCAGGATCAGACCTGGCACACTCTCTGATGTCACTGTGCTGGGATGAGCCATATCCCTGACCCCATTCCAACCCCATTCCCTGACCCCATTCCCTGACCCCATTCCCTGACCCCGACCCCAGAGAACTACGAGCGGCTGGAGGCAGACAAGAAGAAGCAGGTGCAGAAGAAGAGGAAGATCGTGGGCCCCGTGATCCGGTACTGGTCCCTGACCATGCCC
>JADMLD010001322.1:0-320598 GCA_017589585.1 Phylloscopus whistleri | reverse complement strand
GGAAGGACGTCACGTGACTTCCGCCCTCACTCGCCGCCATCTTTGTTGCGGCTGAAGCCACTTCCGGCCGAGCCGCCATCTTTTTTGTGGCACCCCTAAGGCCCCTTGGCTGCTAACAAAGACGCCTGACTAAATCGACGGCTTGAACACGGCTGCGGCATAGCCGAGCCCACAGAACATGTCCAAACACCCGGAAACACCACAAAAAATTTCATCTGGGCGGCGCTGCGGTCGGGGTTGCGCACAGGCAATCAGCTAGACGCCTTCGGGCTCTTTAGCTTTTCCCGCCCTTTTTGCCGCCATACTGGGAAGGACGTCACGTGACTTCCGCCCTCACTCGCCGCCATCTTGTTGCGGCTGAAGCCACTTCCGGCCGAGCCGCCATCTTTTTTTGGCACCCCTAAGGCCCCCCAGGCTCCACACAGAGGTGCCTGACTAAATCGATGGCCGGAACACTGCCTCGGCATAGCCGAGCCCACAGACCATGTCCAAAACCTGGAAACACCTCAGAAAATCACTCTCAGATGGCACTGCGGTCGGGTTTTTGCGCAGGCAGCTGGCTAGATGCCACCAGGGTCCTTGCTTTTTTTCCCGCCCTTTTTGCCGCCATGCTTCGAATGTCGGGCCGTAGCAGCGCTCCCAAGCTCACAGTCCGGAGCTGCCACGCGCGTCGGGGTGGGCTCGGGGGAGTGCTGCAGTACCGCTTTCCGTCCACAAGGTGGCAGCGCTGCTCCCGGTCTCAGCCAGGGGTTGTCACGTGCATTGGGATCGGGCACGGGAGAGCGCTGCAGTACTCATCACTGACCACGAGATGGCAGCATTGTCCACGAGTTCACAGCCCGGCCCTAGCGCGCTTCGGGGATGGGCACGGGGGAGCGCTGCAGTACCGCTCTCTGTCCACAAGGTGGCAGCACTGCCCCGGAGCTCAGCGCTGGGTCGGGAGCCGGCACGGAGCAGAGGCAAAAGAGGTGCCCAAAAATCCTCTTCCAAAAATTCTCTAAATTAAACGCCACAAAAGTCTCCCAACCACAACTACAAGAACCCTGTCACCAATGAAATCCAAACCCAAAAAGCTTTCTTTTAGGCTATATTTCCACATTTTTAATATTTTTTATTTTATATATATATTTATTGTTACAATTTATCTTTTATATTCCTATCTATGTATATCTCATATAAATATACAACATGTAATATGATCTATTGTATTTATATTACTGATATTATTTTTTCGTTTCATATTTCTATTTTTATTCTTTATATTTCCTATTTTTGTATTTTTTAAGCTTCTGTTTGTTTATATTTTACAACAACATTTTAAACTATATGAATTCAGTAACCTAACACAGCAGAAGCACAATTAATTACAATTAAATTAGCCTGGTTTTCCAAGGGGTAAAGATTTAATTCTTATTAAAATAATATTGGCATATTACTCTTTTTCTGTTTTTTTTGGGGGGGGGGGGCTGTTTTTCAGGGGGTTTGCTTGGCATTTTTTTGTTTGCTTTGTTTTGGATTCCTCTGTTAGTGAACAATGAGCTTGGGAGAGTTACAACATCAAAGGGCTACTTGGTTTTATTGCCATCTCTGAAATACACCTCCACATCAAGTCACTGCTGGTGATACTGCACAGGGGTGGAATGAGACCCGGTGGGGGTTCCAAAGAAAAAAAACGGCACCACCTCCCTTCAGGTTTTTTAACGGAGCAGAAAATGCAGAGGTTTTGCTAACGGCACCCTCAGCTCTATGCACATGTCCGGGGTCATGGATGTCATTTTTCAACTCCTTTTTTGCCAACAGCCAAACTTCCAGACAGGGCAAGAAAGAGTAATGGGAAAAAAAACCAGAAAGGAATAAAGCAAACAGGAAAAAATAAAATAAAAATATATAAAACAAAATAAAATTAAAACTTAAAAATAAATTTAAAAGTAAAATTTTAGTATAATTCTTTACTATAAAATTTTTATAGTAAAAATATAAAAAGAAAAATAAGATAAATAAAATAAAAAATTAAAAATACAAACCTAAAAGCAAATAAAAATAAACAAATAATATATAAATCAGAATAAAAAAATTAAAGAAATAAAAAAAAAAAAAAAGTACAAGAAAGGAATTTTAAAAAATTAAATAAAAAATTAAAATAAAAATAAAATTAGAGGAAATATAAAACCATTTCAAAAATACAGAACAAGAAATAACATGAAAAAATAAAACACAATAAAAAAAAACATAAAGCTTTAAACAAAAACCCAAAATCAAAAAGCAATAAATAAAAAAGTAATTAAAAAAGTACAAGACAAAATTAAATAAATGCAGATCTCCCCTCCTGCCACTGCCTAACGCAGCTCCAGGAGTATCCTGGATTCTGCAGGGATAGGGAAAACAAACCCTGTACTCCCCAGAAAATAAGACTTTCTAGGCAATCCCCAGTTTTGCTTGGACACAAATTCTATTTCAGTGGAAAGCTCACTCTGGATGAACATCCAAATGGGCCAAGGCAGGAAAGAACACTGTGTCCAAGGAACAGCAATTAGGCCATTTAGGATTTAAGTTTTCATGGGATTTGTGTAATTAAAAATGCAGTACATTTAACTGGACAAAGAGATGAATTATGGCAAATAAACACTTGGCAAGTTGTCTGGTGCTGAACAACTCCTGATTTACCAACGTGAATTTGGCAAATGTCCTTGGAAATGTGCCCCGGGACGTAGCAAAACTCCAACGAGGATGGAAAATTGGCATTTGCAATAAATATTCCCTTACTAAAATCAGAAAGAGGAAAAACATCAAATCAAAGGAAGGAAAAATAGCTACATCTCGCCTAGAAGACGAGCTCAGGAATTGCTAACAGTGAAAACTCTTGGAACAGTCAGGAATTTGGTGCAAGTTCATGGAATGATGACATAAAATCTGCTTCCTCTGCTCGGATTTTAAAGGGAAGCGAGAACTAAACACCTCAAGTTACTCCCACCCCAGAATTGTCTGTATTTTGTGGGAGAAACATTGCAAAAAAACCCCTCCAGGCTTACTTGTATCTGACATCTGAAGCTCTTAGCAGAGCTGGGAAGTTTCAGTGGAACAGAAGAGCCACCACAATTGCTGGAATAATAAAATTCAACTTGGCAAAAGTCAGGAACTTTATTTACAAATCCATGGAGGAGAAGGAGCAGGATGACACCAGGAACACACTCCAGCTGAAAGCAACGATTTATTGGAAAAGGCAGGAAATCCAATGGACAGCCTCTGGTTACAGTCAAGCAATTCTCCAGGAGTCAGAGACAAAAGTGGGAACCTTGGGCTGGGATAAGGCCTTCCCCTGGCTTGGCTTCCTTGGCTTTGCCAGGGCCGCTCTCAAAATTCCTACCTCACCGTGCAGCTCCTAGAAAACAGGAGAACCTGTGGAAACCACCCAGAAATCCACGGATTTCCAGTCCTTAAGACCCAAAGCAGCAGCAGAATGTCTCCAAACTGTACTGCAAACCGGCAGGTCTGAGGAGACGCAGGGATCCGTTCCACAGGGACACAAGTGCCCCTCAGCCAGGCAATTATTTCTCTCAGCTCTTCCCTCTGCTCTCTGAGGACACCAGCAGCAGTTTTACCCTGGTGTTCCCCTTTCCATCAATGCAGATTTCTGTTCTCCTCTGATTCTGTGTTCAGAAAGGAAAATAGGAATATTATCATTACACAGACTGCCCAGGAGGGAGTGACTGAAGCAGGATCAGCTCCCAGTCCACTGCTGCTTCTGGATTTCTGAGCAGTTCCTTCCCATCTTGCCCTTCCCAGCACCATTCCCTGGGTCCCATGTCCACAGACACCTTCTCCAGGCAGCTTAAAAGGCCACAGAAACCCAAAGAAAGAAGATCAAAAATCAATTCACGTGTTTCTAGCCTGGGGAGAATGAGGGAGGTCTAAAATCTTCTCTTACTAACATAACAAAAAAATCACAGTTTTCCACTATAAAACCTAAAAAAACTAATTAAAAATAAAATCAAAAACCACCATTATAACTAACCCACAACCCCATACATTCCAAACGTCCTCCTGAACAAATATTTTAAGTGCTAAAACCCCTCAAACATTTAAAATAACTACTGCAAAGATTCCGTCTACCCACCACACCACCAATACCACATCAAACCTATAAATTACCCTCTTCATACAGCACACCCATATCAAAAAGCTAAACCTCCCTGAAATCTTTAAAATAATTCCAAATTAACTCAAAAATAAACCACTTTAATCTCACTAACAAAAAGGACAAAAACCCACAAACTAGAAAACTCCACCATACAACCAACTACCAGCAAACAAACCACACCACACTCTTTTCACTAACAATTCTTGTCACATCCTAGAAATGGAACGAAAATTAAAGACAACCATGTAGAATCCCACATAACAAATCACAAAAACTAGTAAAAAAAATAAATCAAACCAACTTACCAAACTCAAAACTGTACACCTGACCCCAAACCTGACTAAAAAAACCACCTACGCTAACTCATAAATAATAACCAATACTCCATAAAATTAACTAAAAAAACCCCACTAACATGAAAAAACCTAAACTTTTAAAAAATAAAAGAACATCACTACTCCAAGAACTACCTAAAAAAGTCTACCATATCAGTAGCCAAGTTCCCAAAAATAAAACTAATAAAAAACTACAAAACAACAAATTAAACTACAAAAACAAAAATACCACAAATAAACTTGAATTAACAACACCAAAAAATTATTCCTAACTCAATAAATCCATAATGCCTCAAACCAACGAAACAAAAATATCACCTATAAACACACACAAAACCCAAAGGTCAATTTAACCATAAAAATATCTCCCAAATTATCCATAACTAAAAAACATGGATTGCAAACAAACCAAATAAATAAACCTCAAAATACAATAAACAATAATCCAATTAAAAATATTAAAAAACTATAACAGATTAACCACATCACAGCACCTCAAGCCCACCAAAACTAACACTGCATATTCACCATAATAAAAGCCACCACAAAATCATTCAAAGCCTACTCTATACCTCACATTACAGCCCATCACAGCATTGTAAACCTTAGAAAACAGATCCTTTTAAAAGGTAACACCCCACCAAAAAAAAAAAACAGCCACAAAACTGAGTTCAAAAGTAACCTGATCAACACCTGAACTAAGAAATACAATATTCAATAAAGAGACCAAATCCCCTATCCTACACCAGCTACAAACAAAATAAAACTACACAGTAAGCTGTCAACAGCCACCTTAAAACCACTACAGGGAAAAAAGCTTTCAAAAACCAATAACTGCATCAAACAAAACACCCAAACCTCCACCAGGCAAGCTGGCCCTACCCAATCTGAATGCCTATGTACAACAGACAAAACCCCAGTAACTCATATAACAAGTCTGTTAATAAAAGCAACTTAAATTTATTCTACCTTAAATACAAACAAACCCATCCATAAGGTTATCATCACTCAAAAACCAAATTACACATAAAAAATAAAACCAAAGAATGAAACAAAAAACAATATACCACCAAAGAACGTAATAGCGAACAAAAATCACATATAAACATCACTACTTATTAAAATCCTGGGTAAAGGGGCATTCCCCCAAATTTAAACACAGATGATCAGTGAAGAAAAGTCTCTTCCCTTAAACTTTTTTTTGTCCTCATAACCCCCACTTTTCTGCTGAGGACACTGGGAAAGGATTAACAAGATGAAGTCAAAAAGGAAAAGAAGAAAAGTCCCCCCTACAAACCCACACTGGCTCACCTGCTGCTTCCGAGCACAAAGGTTTGTCCCTCAGCACCTCCTTGAAGCAATGCTGCACATACAAGCACTCACCTCAGACCTCGTCAGCCCGCAGCTCCAGCAGCTCCAGGCTGAAGAGAGCCCAGGCTCCCCTCTTAAAGCAGCCCCCCCGGCAGGAGCCACCTCCTCGTCATCCTCACAGCTCTCACCCTGGGGCTGCTCTGAGCCCTGATCATCCTCACAGCTCTCACCTGGGGCTGCTGCCACTGAGTGTGAAGGCAGAGGGGACTTGCTGCTCGTTCCCGGGACAGCTCCTTGCCTGCACCTGACACCCTGGGGCACGGGGCTTTCCTTGCTATGGATAAGGATCCCTCTTCTCCTGCAGGTGCCCAAGGCTGGAATTGGGATTCCACCTCCAAAATTCTGTATGTGTGAGGTTCATAATTCCCGAGCAAATTCCCCAGCAACCATTAGCCTTCACTTACAATTTTTTCTCTGGAATTATACTCATCTCATGGATCCCATGGAAAACAATGGCCTGGGGAGCACAAAGAGCCACCAAGAATAAAAAAGGAACATGAGTGAGGCAAAAAAAACCAAACAACCAACCAAAACCAAACCATAAAAAGGAAATCACCATGAGGCTGCAGGGAGACCACTGTGATACTGGAGGACACAGCTGTACTGTGCCTGGAATCTGCGCTCGCAGACCCACTTCAACCGCTTGAGTCCTCCTGCCACTGCTGCACGGCTCACCCGCTTGGTCAATACAGCTGAGAGAGTCAAGCGTGAAAATCTGAAGAGTAAAATAAAAGATAAATAATCTTATGGTTATCCTTCTGCTGCCTCTCACTGCTGTGGTAGGCAGAACAGCTCCAAGACAGACACAAACACATGCAAGAATACACTGAGCACAAGAAAACCAAACCACATGACCTAGAGACATAAAAAATCTGTCTAAGAACCATGAGTACAGAATCAGATGTCATCAGGCCCCACAGCTGGGGCCCAGCAAGAACAGGGAGCCATTGCCCGATCTCTGCTCTGCATTACCTCCTGCCGACGGCTCCCTCATAGCCCCTTCCCCATGCAAAGGGAGGACAAAGGTGGCTGGTAAGGGTCTATTCCATCACACACGTAACAAGTTCCTTCAGTAAGTCTGCTCTGTCACTTGGGGGCCCTGACCCTGCCCCGTGCCTCCGGGACACTTCAGCTGTTGTTTTTGGAGCAGTGCTTGTCAGACTGGAAGGGAACAGATAGTTGGTCAGCTCCTGGAGCAACGGGCTGCTGGACAAAGGTGGAGTCCACCAAAAACGAGCAGCAGTGCCCGTGATGAGAGAAAAGAAAGAGGGAGAGGGAGTGGAAGAGGAAGAGGGGACCAACTTGGTGGTGGGAGTGTACAGGGAAAGCACAAGGCTAGGAATGGGACAGAGAATGACAGAAAAGATAGCGACAAGAGAAAGGAGAAAAGAACTGCAAGGGGTGGGGGAGAGGGAAGGGAGCAGAAGAGAGATAAAGAACCATAGAATCATTTAGGTTGGAAAAGAACGTTGAGATCATCACAGTTCAACCATTAACCCAGCATTGCCAAGCCACTAAACCATGTCACTTGAAGGCAGCACCACCTGCCCCTTGGGGAATCCCACCTAGAAACACAGGGGAGAGAGAAGAGGCAGAGAGAGGGAGTGGGAGCAGGACAAAGGAAAATAAGGACAGGGTGAGAATGGAGATAAAGAAAACAAAATGGGACAGATAGCATGACAGTGCTATTAAAAAATAATAGCGGCAGGGAACAGGACAGAAAGATACAGTGAGAAACAATGGCCCACAGAGCAGGAAAGAGCAATAGAATAAAAAAGGAAGAGCGATCCTGAGAGAGGCATGGAGGATGACAGAAGGACAGAGCACGTAAGAAGCACAAACAGATAAAAGGACAGAATAACATGGAAGGGATATCAGGGAGGACACTGGGCCAGAATGAGAAAATGAGGGGCAGTGAGCAGGACTGAGCGGTAAACAGACACTATTTTTATTTCTTTCACATATATTCTGTTTTCTTATATTTTCCAAGCCTTTTATTTTTCAATTTTTATATAGAAAAGTTACATTTGCATTTCCAAATCCTGTCAAATTTCTTATATTCTAAAATCTTGTATATAATAGATACATTTTTATTTGAAAATCAAGTTATATACAAATCAATATTATATATACAAAAATGAGAAACTTTACTGTTTTTAATACATAAATGAGTATGAGCAGAAATTATGTATTTATTTTAGGTCTGATGATGTCCACAGTTGCACAAGCATAGTGTGACGCTAATAACTTCACAATCTATATTTAATACCAGGATATTTTGAATGGCAATATATAACAAACCAAGTATGTCTCATAATCTGCTATTCAAGGAAAACTAATACTAAGCTGATAACATGCAGCTTGGAATCTATCTGTAATTACCACACCTCTGGTTAAATTACAGCTCCTGAATGTAAACCCTCTGATAAATCACAATTTTAATCAATTACTCCTCAAAATTAAATAATTGTGATACATAATGGCATTAACATTAAAAATTATATTCTTGCATATATAACACAGACCTTTGTCAAATACCAAAATGTATTGAAAATCTATTTGGTAATTGCTTTTATGTGTTCTGTGAATACAGCAAATTACAATACTGTACTGTTGCTAAAATATAATTTTAATGTATCCAGTTTCTACAGTGTATATAGTACAAGGACATATACTTGCAAAGGTCCAGTTTCAATTCTAACTTCTTCCGAACAGTTGTCTCTAGTCTGCTGCATATATTTTAGTATTTTGATTATGGATTATTATATGGATTAAGACAACAACATAATTCTTGGTTTTTTCAGCTACATACTGAAAAATTACGTACACAAGAAATTAAAAGCCTTACCTGAATTTACCTCTCAGACAGAAATTATAACAATCATTTGCCTGCCTTTGATACGACAGTAGTTTCTGCCTGAGCATTTCTGCCCAATGTTGAAATGTTTCTGGTAGATCTTCAAGCATTCCCCATTTCAGGCTTTTCTCCTCCATAGAAATCCTGCAGAAAGGAAAGACAAACCAGAAAAAATGTTGGTAACACATTCAAACAAGTCGTATCTAGATATATAACAGCAGGAGAAGGAAGCAAAATTTTGAGTGGGCTGACAAATATTGAAAAGAAACAAATTATTTTTCTAACAGAGTAGGCCCATGAAAGCAAACCTGACTGAAGAAGACAGAGCTTTCTTACCAAGACAGAGCAAGGTGTTACTACCTGTCTAGAGGAAATTCATAATAATCCCCTAAAAAGTATAGAAAGTCAACATTTTTTTTAAACTAAAAATACAATCACACCATTAAATTATCACATTAGCAATATTCACTGTTTTTCAAGTATTACGTTCAAGTTGGTTTAATACATTTTTCAGAGCATACACAAATATTCAGAATGCCCAAAGTACCTTCCCCTGCTTTGGCACAGATTCTCCTCAGAAGCAGCCAGAACTCAGAGATATTGTAATTCCTCACCAGAGAGCATTGCCATGTCACTGTCACAAAAAAGCAATCTCAGCCAATTTCCTGTGCCCAAAACTCACCTTAAGAGCTTACCGTGTGCTTGACATAAACCAAAAATATTTGAAGTTGTTTACTGGAATTGTTTTGAAACATAAAACAGAATAAAATTCCTAAGTGCTTAAACATCTTAGGCATTAATTTGAATAGTTTTGCATGGCACATATGAAATATCGCAGTTCTATATAGTACACCTGCAAGAAACCATGATAATTCTCTTAGAGAAGGGGCATGGCACCAGTTTTTTGCCTCATTTATTCCTATCAATGAAATATTGAGCACAAGAACGTAGTGTATAAAATGTATTGGTCTTCTTGGACATGAAAATGTTGGAAAGACAGGCATACATCATTAAAGGTGGCTGTGGATTAGACTTGATGAACTACATCTGCAAGCCTTCCCCCCTCAGATTTTCTCTAGTATGATTAAGAGGGGGAGGTACATACAGTGTTCCAGGTATGACCAGAGGATATCAGGAAGAACAGTAGTGCTAAGACATTTAATTTAAAAAAAATAAAATAAAATTGGATTCCAGCTTTTGGGGTCACTTTATCTGGCAGTAGTGCAGTAGGATTCCTGAGGGTGCTGTTCTACTGTAGAACCAACTTAAAGCCTCCCATTTGCTATTGAAGAGCAGCTCCAACAGGATATAGCCCTTTTTGCTGAGATGCACCCAGAATGCTGGGCCCATGTTGTTAGTGAAGATTAGAGTACTTAGTGAAGCAGTGTTTCCCACTGTGTTATCTGCTTGCTTGAACATCATTTCCCCATAGTTACCAATTTCCTGCCTGTGCATGAAATCAATGCATCAATTTACTTCCTGACTCCCTAAGCTTATTTTTTTTTATATAAACCAAAAGAGAGTGAAAATCAATTCAAAATTGTTCTGCAGCTGCCGAATTATTCTCTACATCATGTGTTTACCAATGCTGAGGGGCACCATCATGCAGCTGCTTATAGGAACTGGACCATCTCACTGAGTGGACGGCGAGGGATGCTGTATCAGTCCCTGGATATTAACACTGTGGGAAAAGGAAAGATCTTTCAACTCCAGCCTTTCTTAAAGAGATGTAGTATATAAAATGTTCCAGCTATATAAAGGACGGACAACAGAGGTTGCAGCAGAAATGGAGCAGGGAGCTGTGTCAGAAAGGAAAAAGAAAGAGGTGCTGTAGTGGCTAAGGACCGACCGCTAGCCCCTCTCGCGGCAGGTCTAGCGCCTCCTGGAGCCTCTGCCTCATCTGAGATGCCACCTCAGCAGCCCAGCCCCGGCCAACTCTAGCACCCGCCACCAGCAGGTCCTGCCCCGCTACCTCTCGGAGGAAAGGGGCTGCAGAGCTGCGGATCCGCTCTGGCCATGTCCCCCCTCCCTACCTGCAGCAGGGCTCAGCTGGGCTCGGCGGGATTAGGCTGGGCTCGGCTAGGCTCGGCTGGGCTCGCCTTGGTTCGGCTCCATTCGGCTCGGTTCGGCTGTGCTCGGCTGAGCGCCACTCGGCTCCTCTCGGTCCGCCGCCCCGGCCTGGCCCCGCCGGAGGCGAGGGCTTGGTGGGTGCGGCGGGACGGTTAGCCGTGGAGCGGAGGGGGGCCGGTAGGCGCCGGAGCTGTCCGGGGGCCTTTCAGGTCTCCCCCGACTCTGGGAAGGCGGCAGCATCTCGCGTCGTCTGGGCAGGGCAGACGCTTGGTCGGCGTCCGCAGCGGGGCCCGGCCTTGCTTCAGCCGGCCTGGGCTCTCCGCCTCATCCCGGGAGCACCGGGGCGTGCGGTGGGCGTGAGGAGCAACGAGCTCTTGCGGGCCGGACTCCCGGGGGTTGCCGGGATCGCCGGCAGCCGGGGGCTCCCTCGCATCCGGTGCCGGCCGCGGGCCCCACAGGGCTCTGCGGAGGGGGCTGGGCTGGTGGGGGGGGAGTGCTTGCCAGCCCGGGGACACGAGGCCAGTAAGGCTCCAGGGACCTCGGCACAGAGAGCTGCGGGGCAGCGCAGCTGAAGGCGAGGCGGCCGTCTGCTCCAGGTCTGTTCTCACATCCTGCTCAAAAACACGGCGCTATTGAAACGGGCACTCAGCCGTCTGCTGACTGGTAGGAGAATTCTCTCTGCAAATATGCCCTGGAAGAAAAACTGCATGTAATCTTTTCATATGACAGAACGAGATGTGGTGAGGGATTTTAGGAATTAACCTTTGACTCTCCTGCTTTCCTAGTTTGGCGTTCAGGGAGAGAAAGATGTCATTGAAACCATTCACTTATCCATTGCCTGAAACAAGATTTCTTCATGCTGGCAGGCATGTGTACAAATTTAAAATCCGGTATGGCAACTTCAACAGGTATGTGTGTTAAAGCCGAGAAGTCAGCCTGCTGTTTGTTGACTGCATGTGGCAGTGAGTTAACACAAGTCGTTAAAACACAAAACAAAAGTGGGTAGAAAGTTCGCATAGAACAATCCTTGTGATTTGGGGATGTTTTTTAAGGGTAATAGATTAAGTATTAATCTGCCTGCTAAGTATTTTCTCCTGTTCAACGGGAATTATATTTTGTTGCTGTTTAAACTCTTATGTGAAATGTAGCTTCATTGCATTTTGACTGGGATGATTCCAACTCTCTTTGTTTCACAGCTCTCCCAATCTCAGTCTCACTGAAAGTGCTGCCAAGGAATCAGAGGTAGGAGCTGAGGCAGGTCCATAGGACCTCTGATGGATGTTAGGTTGAACACATCATATGCTTGTTACAGAACTGAGAACATCTTGTCAAATGCAGCACTTCAAGTGTGAGTAATGGGGAACTTCCCTGGAGAGTCTAAGCATGAAAAAGAAAAAATGACATAAATGAAAAATGTTCTTCAACAGGCAAAATTTAGTGTAGAAGAGTCATGCTTTTGTTTTAAATATTCCAAAAAGGCTAATGACTGTTAAAATTGGACAAATGGAAACTCCTGTTTGTTGAGCTAGTTGCCCCCAGTTCCTGTCTGATTCCTTTTCAGAGTCATTCTTGCAGGAGCTCTTTCCCAGGATTTCATTCTCAACCTCGAAACTGACCACTGCTTTCAAGTTGTCAGGCTTGACTAGCTGTTAATCCCTCTTGGTTTTTCAGGAGCTGTGGCAGTACTCCTGAGCTGGTTTGATGGAGGCTAATCTAATGATAAATTTCACATGCTTTCCTTGCAACTGTGGAACCAACGGGTGTTCCTCTAGTGATGCCATTGCTTTGTGTCCAAGCACATATTGATGGTCACAATTGATGAGTTGTGTTGTTGTCATCTTCTTCCTGAGACAGAAGAAGGCCCCTGCCATTACTAAGAAATCGAGACAAATATACTGCCTGCTTAAAAATGCTCCTTCCTATTACTTAATTTCTAAAAATCTTCAGAGTACAGTAATAGCATTAAAAACCTTACTGAAGAAAATGTGCTGATTTGAATTGTTATGAAGAATTACAATTTTTTTTCACTTTTGAAAATATTGAAAGGTATTACTAGAAAAAGTTTTGTGTTTGTAGAGGAGGACTTTGTTGGGGCTTAACTGCAGTTCCCTTGTGACTGATTTGGGTCACTATTCAGAGAAGGAGGATTAGGTAAATGCTATGTGTGTTTTGCTGGAAAAATAAAATGACACTCCTTAAATTTAAAACTTCTTAAATTTAAAAGCACACCTCCATTTTCCATAGTACCTCTTCTATGTTAATTCAAGATTAAGATACTCATTCACCTAAATTTCTATGAGTCTGTCAGTGCAGTGCATTCTAAAATGGCGGGAGGGAGTGGGGAAAAGAAGGGGAGGAGGAAAAGCAGAATATATAGAAGCTGGTCTTCCACGATACATGCAAACTATAAAGGAATGTTAATTTTTTTTCCCAAGCCTTAAAAGTGTACTTGACAGTGGAATTGTGACTATGTTTTTAATATTTTTCCTTTATTTTTTTGGCCTCTCCAGGAAGTGATTCGAGTAATCCTTGGAAATCTCGATGATTTACATCCATTTTCTACAGACCACTTTATGGTCTTTCCGTGTATCCTTTCTTTCCTACTCATAAAAGATTCAATGACTTGTATCTGTTGGGCATTGCATAAGTCAACATTTATGTGTTGGACTATGCAGATCTTTGGCTGGAGTAGTACTGCTTCGATCTTTGCAGTTTGACATTAGCTGAAGGTATTGTGGACACCTCAGATGTTGCCTACACCAGAGAGCTGATGTGACAAGAATGTTTTGCAGTGTTTCCATCCAAACAGCCCTGCGTTCCAAATTAGGTTTAGCCAGAGCAAGTGAAGGTGTATATAAAGTGCCAAGGAAGCCCACCTCATGCGCTTTCAAGCGCAGCTGTGCATTGTTCCCAAAGGTTCGTAGAATGTAAAGCTCTCCTTACAGGCCCAGTAATGCTGGCCCGTGGCCAGGGATACTCACAGTGCTGTCCTTGTGAGGTCCCTCAAGGTTAAACCACCCTGAGCCTTTGGGGATGGAGGATGGGAGCAAGTGTGAGTCTGTGCTTGTGTCTCCACAGAGGTGGCTGAGAGAAGCAAAAAGCACCTCACAGAATAAGCTTTACAAGAAGCAGTAGTTGAGCTAAGATAATTGGAAATCCAGACAGGCTTTTGAAGCCTGCAAGATTGTCATCCAGTTATCCTGGTTCCCTCTTCAGTGTACATCTTTGAAGCCTAGAAACAAATATGAAGCAAATGTCATCTGTGCAGTATTCACCTTACTGTGCTCATGCCCCTCAGTCCTGTGGGACCAGTCAGCCGATCTTTTCCGTCTTCCCTGAGGTTTGCAGAGGCACTGAGCTGCTGTCAGTCTGGCCTGCTGTCCACAGACAGTGCTGTAAAAGCTCTGTGCAGTTGCACAGCATAGTCATATAGAAGCTGATACTTAACTATTGGCATGCACAGATTTTGAGGAGTGTAGTTTCCTGGGATTTCACTTTTGATATAGAAGTGCTGAGGCATTTGAGATTGGATTATTGTAGCTAGCAGCTGTATTATGGGCTCCTCCACTTTCTAGGTGTTTTTTCATCAGAATGCACCAAGACTGGCCTTCATTTTATTTCTTCTGGCTTGTGCAGCTGGATAGAATTTAGTCACGTCTGCTACATATTCTGCAGATTATTAATTTAAATTGATGATAATTTGATAGAAGATACGGTAACCGTTAATATTTCTGTTGTAGTTGCTGTTGTGTAATGGGTTAAGAAGTTACTCTCCTAAGGCTTTTGTTGAAGAGAAAAGTAATTCAGTTAAATGTTAGCGTTTTCCAGTCCTAAAGCGAGCTGATTTTTTTGACTCCACGCCCGGATTGAAAAGGCGGCTGTGATTGGACGCAGCGGAGAAAAGCGGGCGGGGAAAGCGGGGCCGCCCCGCCCCGCCGCATCTCCAGCGCGGCAGTTCTCAACCCGGTCTGCCTCACCGCTGTCCCCTCAAAGCCGGCTCCCGCGATTAAGACCCCTCCCCGCCCGCTACCCGGTTCCCTGGGAGAACGCCAGCACCGCTCCCGCCGCCCTTCCCGCGGCCCCAACAGCACGCGCCGAGGCTGCAGCGGCGCCGACTTGGCTCCGCCGCTTCCCGGACCGGCGGCGGCGGCGGGAGCGAGCGGGCTGATTTTTTCGACTCCACGCCCGGATTTCGACTCCACGCCCGGGAGTTGTACAGGGAGTCCTGTTCCCTTACTGTTAACTGGCCTTCAAAGAGCTGAGCGATCCCAGATCACCCACAGGAGCAAAACCTAACAGACTTCTAACCATGTTAACTCAGGATCTGAAAGAACAAATTGGACACAATGTACCTTGTGCAAGGATATCTTTGTTCCATAGTCAGAAGGTTTCCCTGTCCTTACTCAGTAAGGTCCAACTCAGACTTCATACTCATTTTTACCTGGGGTCCTCTGGCCATTTGAGCACCTCATGATTCTCATGATTCTCTTAGTTGGAAAGGACAGCTAAAAGGGATGCTCTGGTGCTCTGTTTGGATGATGAACAACCTGGTCTCAGATTTGTGCTAACTTACAGGCACCATTTTTGCCTTGGCCTTGCACTTCAGGGTCAGACGTGTTGGGCAGACGGTCTTCACCCACACCTAGGAGAGTCAAGCTTTTGAGTTGTACTTGAGGCAAGCACCTGACTTACTGCTTGGTTTAAAGAAATTACCTTCCATAGTGTCTGGCAGGGCTGTGGGCTGATGGGGTTAGCCAAATCCAGGGTCTGGACTTGAAAGAGCTTGTTAAAGAGCAAGGTTCATAGCTGTTGTAATTACACAGGCTAGCAGTGGGGTGAATAAGTTCTTCATCTTTGAAACACAGCCAGCCTGTTGGTGTCCAGCCAGCCCTGCAGTTGCTGGGAGGCTGGTGATTTATGTAGTGGTGGTTCACTTTTCTAATGATTTTTGGAAATCTGGTCCATCAGCTGAGGTTATTCGGACCTGTAGATCAGCACAATCAGTTTGGTGGTGGTGGTGGACTGTTATTCCTATTTGATTGCTCTGCTGAACTTATCACCCTGATCTCAGGGAGTGCAGGGAAAGGAGAAAAAGCGATGTGAGAATACTCAAAGCATCATTATGGATGCAAACAGGTGGATAGCCCATACAGTCTGTGATGTAAACAAGAGTATGTGTTAACTAAGGGATGCATGAAATTCCAGCTAATGGGGTAATTACAGAGATCAGCCATGCCTAGGGAAGTCTGCCGTCTCCCCTTGCACCCTGAAGTACCTTCTGTATCAACTGTAACCCTGATTTTCTTTTTCCTATGTCCCTTCGGCAGGTGATGTTGCTGCAGGTGGCTGGTGCGCTGTTGGTGCACCAACAGTGACATATGGCCTGATGTGTTTTTGAAGCATGGGTTGTTGGATGCTATTTTGAGCCCTACTGATGCCTTATGATTTTAGCTTTTATATTTTTCATATATTTGTAATCCTGCAATTCTTTACTGTGTAACTCTAAACTCCACATAGAGTGTTAGTTATTGCTTTCCCATTCTGGTCAGACAAAACAATTCCTCTCTAGACCTGGGAATCAAGGACACCTTACTGTCTCAGGCCCTGAGAAATGCAAACAAAAGTGAGTTGGGGAGAGCAAGCTTGGGGTAAATTACTTCATTACCTGAAACTGTAATTGGAAGATTAACCCCCAATGTGCAAATGGACCAAACTTATAAAAATGTGAAAACCTGTGATCCGTCATCCATTTTGGGTGTAGCCCCTGGGGGTGGTTTGTCCGCCTGAAATGTACCTGAAGGCCATTCAGTAAATATAACTGCTTTTTATTCCCTTAATTTTGTTTGGCCTCTGTTTTTAGGTAGCCTGATAAGGCATCATTACAATCACCTTAAAATATGAACTAGAAATAAAAAGTAAGATGGTGTCTTTTTTTTTGTAGTAGTAGTAGTAGTAGTAGTAGTAGTAGTAGTAGTAGTAGTAGCAGTGTTGTCCTGTGGATACAGCTTGAAGGCTGTGATTGGTGAAGGGGGTTGCAGTGTGCGTGGACTTAGGAGGAAGATGGAGAGAGGAGTCCTGTCCAAGGCTGTAGGACACCTCTGGCTTTGTGGCTTTGCAGGTGCTGAATCTGAGCACGATGGGTGTTAGCTTTGTGCGTCAGCAGCCCCCCTCCCATGTCTCAATCCTACCAGCCCTGTCCAGCCCTGAGAGCATGGACGCTCAGTTGCTTATGCACAATCCTAGTGATTGAGCTCCTGCTGGTCTGATCCTTCCTGTTCCCTGAAAGGAGGAGAGAAGAGCAGGGAGAAGGACAGGTGACATGGGGCAGAAAGGAGGGAAAGAGGAGACAAAGTTATTTTGAGGCATTGCAGCAACACTCAGAAGGAGAGAGCAACCCCACCCACTGCACCATAGTACAGTGATCTCAAAGGTAGAGCAGAAACCCTCCCAAAATAACTCTTTGCAGAGCACCACAATTAAGGAAGGCCAAATCTTCCAGGCTTTACAGAGCATCCATGTCAGTGAGGATGTCACCTGGGCACTGTCCCCGCTCTTGCCCTGTCTGGGGAGCAGAGCTGCTGCCAGTGCAGCCCGGCAGCTGCAGAGGCGTGAAACGCTGACACGCCAGCTGCCAGCACCATTTGCATCAGCAAGATTGGTCTCTTAGGACAATAATGGATGTAGGACAAATGATGATGGTGAGCTGAAAGTGCTATTACTCATTATTGAAACTTTGGATTGCTCTCTGGCCAGTGCTAAAACTATAGAGCGGGCAACCAGTGGACAAGCCCTCAGTAACCTCTGCCACTGAACTAAAAGCTTTTGGAGGGGAACAGAAGTTCCATAAATCTTGTGGGTGACATTTAACATTTGTCAGAGAAATACTTTGGACTTATTTTAATCTCTTCATTTTGGAAAGATCATAATAACAAATAATGTGTGCCTTGAACTATGCCAGTGAATCCCCCGCCTCTCCTGGCTCCAAATGGAAACTCAAAGTGGCCCCTTAATAGAAAGGGCAGCTCTGCTCATCACTGCCTCTCTTGCACTGTGTGGTCTCCCAGCCACTTCTAAATGGATACGGTCTTTGCAGTGTTTACACTTGCTGCCTGTTACTGCAATGACACTGGAGCCTGCAAATGTTTTAACTTGATTTTTTTTTCAAAAAACTGTCCATTAATCTTCCTTAGTGCTTGGAAGGAAAGTAAATTATTTACAATGCGGATGTTATAGGGGATTGTTTCTGCACTAACATTTCATTTGGGAGTGTTAAATCTGTCTCTCATGCTAAGTTAGACATTGGGTTTATCAGGTGACTCATCCAGAGATGAATCCCATCCAAACATCTACCAGTGACTCTTCTTCTGCCCAGATGCTTCCCTGCCATGAAATGAGCGTCCCATGCTCCAAGTGAAACAAATGCTGGGCCAAGGTGAATAACCTTATAAAGTGTACTTTTAAGCTGAAAAAAACCCAACCAACCAAACAAACAAAAAAAAAACTGGATTTTGTGCCATGCCATTAGTATGCCTGCTATTTTTGGCTGGGCTTATTCAGACAATGCTGATCTCCTTGATGAGAGGCTTTACTGGTAGGTAGATCAGTCACTACTGCACTAGAACAAGTTCTCAAAGAGTTGCTAAACCTAAGTTTAAATGAGTATGTCACAAAAAAGTGACCTTTTAAATTGTCCCAATGGCATCCAAATGGAAGAGGTAGGGACAATTTTCCCAACAGGACAAGAGGACACAACCACAAGCTGTGCCAGGGGAGGTCAGGTTGGACATCGGGAAGAATTTCTTCTCTGAAAGGGTTGTTAAGCATTGCACTGGACTGCCTAGGGAGGTGGTAGAGTCCCCATCCCTGGAGTTCCTGGAAGTGTCCAAGAAATGACTGGAGGTGGCACTCAGTGCTGTGGTCTGGTTAACAGCGTGGGAATCGGTCACAAGTTGGACCTGGTCTTGGAGGTCTTTAGCCTTTATGTTTCTGTATATTTGTGTTTTCTGGGCTGTCCCTGTCACTGCTTGTCCCAAACCCATTCCCAGGAGTGAAGGGAGCAGGCTGACATGTGACCAAGTAGAAAGTGACTGTTTTCCCAAGTCCAGGTATTAGAGTGAGTTTTAGAAATACCTGTGACTGCTATATTAAAAAAATTTGAAATGCCACGGAAGTCCTTCTGCAAACAGCAGAACACTGTCCTGGGGAAAGCTGTTCAAGGCAGGACATAAGCTAACAAATTCCACCTCACATTTCTGAGCACAGTGTGTGTCTGAGCAGTCAGGGAGCTGCAAATGCACAGGTATTTGGAGGAACTGGCACTACCATATGCAAAACGTTGGGATATCCAGGCTGACTCTGGCTGTCCTCAGCATGCTTGGGGCAGTGATTTTTGCTCTCTCACCCACAAATAACCTTCCTGTGACTGCCACGACAGAGCAGGTTGCAAAGTGGTCTGAAAGCATCTGCAGAAAAGTGTTGGATAAACACACTGTAGAAAGAGCAAATACTTAAACCTCAACCACCACCACTTCCCTGCTCCATATTAATGTATATTTGGGGGAAGAACATGTACAAATAAAAGCCAAACTGTGATACTGAGGTGCCTGCAGTGTGTTCTCCAGAGAAGAAATGTTTGAACAGTAGCTTGGAAAGAAGCCTGCCATGGGTTTGACCAGAGAGATGAGTCTGTTACTGGAAGTACTGGTTGTCTCAGAGGTTCAGTGTTGCCAACTAACCTGCACATATGGTACCAGTTTTATTGATACATGCATAAGACTAAACATGACACCTCCATCAAACGAATCCCTGGGTGCCATTTAACTAATGCTTAAAGCAGCTGCTTTATAAAGATTACCTTCAGGCACAGCCTACCCAGGCAGAACAATATCATCATCTTAAGCACTTTCCAAGTTGCTGACAATTGGGAATTCTTGTCTTGTAGCAATATAATTATACAGTATTAGTGGAAGTCAAACAAGAGGGCATTCCGCACCTGATTGTGCTCTCGGGCTTTGTGGTGGCTTCACTGGTTTTGCTGGTATCTCCATGTACAAACATGTCTCTGGGCATTTGGTCTCCTTGAGTGTCTGAGCTGCTGGCTTGAGATTTGGTTGCTGATTTGCAGCTAGGATTTACTGTGAATCAAGAATTTGGACTGCTCTGAAATCTTCTGTATTACTGCTTAAATAAAATTTGATCACCTTTTTATAGAATATTCTCATCTTGACAACAGGAGAGGCATTAATGTCATTTCTCACTGGGAGTGATAGAGTGAATTAGAGGATGTGTATTCCTGTTCAACAATGAGCAAGTGATTAAACTTTAAGTTTTGTGTGAGTGCAAGAAACTTCTTCCATACTGAGGATACTGGCACTTTTCTTTTTTCTGACTTCTCCTCATGCTTCTGCTTTCTAACTGTTAGTCAGCACACAGGAATAAGTGCCAGCAAGGAGTAATAGCAGAAAACATAGGTTTCTTTTTGGCAAGGATATTTTTGTACCAGATCTCCTCCAAGACAGGAGGGCAACATGCTTCAGCCCTCACTGCTCCATAGCTGACAAGGGTATGCACTGTCCAGTTCATAGCTGCACTGTCATACAGCTGCGTGGCTGGAGACTGCCATGTGTGCTGACTGCAGGGACCAGCTGCTTGGGTCTCCATTTCTGAGCTTCTCATTTTTTGTGCATCCCCATAACTGGAGGATGTAGGAGAGGCAGGGGGAGAGTATCCAGACACCTCTGTCTTCCAAAAGTGACCCGTTAAATTAATAACCTGTTTCATCTCTATACATCCAATGCCTATCCCTACATCTAATCTCTGCACCTCTTTGGGTAAATCATCCTTCTGTTAGAACTGCAGTATTCTTCCTAGGAAAAGGGTGAGTGGTGATGAGTGGTAAACTGAAAGCAGAATATGGATCACTCATGGTATGGCTATTAGTACATTTGCTATTAATAAGTCAGATATTCCTTAGAAGCCCCTTAAACTTCATGTCCTGATAAACATTACAAGCTTGATGGCAATTCAGGCTATTTATGGCTCCTCTTAAATGAATCTGCTTCTCAACACCGATTTTGAGCTAATGGAAGGCCATCCACATGATGGAAAGTTCTACTGTCTTAGACCCTGACTCCTGAACATGGTTATCAGTAGAAGATCAGGGCTTACCCTGCAGGAGATTTTTATGCACCCAAGAGTTTTTAGGAGCATAAATCCTGTTGACTGATCAGCAGAACTCCACAATGTGCCAACACCTTCAGCAGAACACAATGACCTGCCCCACACCTGCAGGCAGAGAGTTCATTTCAGAGGAGCTTGTGGCCATAAATCCTCTAAATGCTTTTGAAAATCTCTTCCAGAGTTGTTGAACAGAAAAACCAGGTTTGTGGGCTGCAGGGAGCAGATGTATCCTGTGCACATCAGAGATGTATTGCTGCATTATGACCTGAGGAAACTGCTTGAGCAGAAAAGAGCTCTTCCCTCTTTTCTGGCATGGGTGCAGCTTAAAAATAGATTTTAAGTTTGTTGAACTACTGGAGTAAAACACACAAGAGAGCCACAGATAGATAGCTTTGTAATTGATTTGTCCCCCTTGGCTTCCCTGTAAGCTCCTGTCTTTTATCCTCCACCTGCTCATGCTGCTCTCCTGCTGCTCTCCTGCCACACCTGGTGAGAATGGGGCCATGTTTATGAAGAAGTGACATGTCCCAATGCAATCTAGAGCTCCCGGTGTCCTGAGCCTCTGATGGCTATATTTATAATCCAATCATGCTGAAAAACACAAACATAACTTCTGTCTGACCTTCTCTATTAAATCATGAGGACCTTTTTCTGCTGAGATTTCTAATACCTTGACATATGCAGTATTTTGTCTGATGGCATTTGCCCTGCTGCTCCTCATATTATTTCTATGGCCAGGCTATGCATTACAAATCTCTCAGCTTCAGCAAGGTGTAAGAGCACCTTGCAAAGGTGCCTGCTGGTAGCCCTGGGTGGGATCTGTGCAGGAAGGGCAAGGGCAATGACTTTCAAGTGATGCCAGAGTAGTCTCTGAAGAATGAGTCTGAATGACTGCTTTATGATATGTTGTTAAGGTGGAGGTAATGAGAAAATCTCTCCCCAGCTCCCAAGCCTTTCACCCTTGCAGTCTCTGAGCACCTCTAGGCTATGACCTCACCATCAGTACCCCAGTTTATAGGACACAGAATTTAAACCATCTGCTCAAGATCCTTCTGAAAGGTGACAAAAAGGGCAGGAATGGAATCCAGGTTTTATCACTCCCCCTGTGCCCCAGAAGCCTAATTCCTGGTCTTACCTTTTGCTTCTAAAATCAGGCTCTTCCCACGAACTGTTTCTCTGTTTATGGAATTGTGTTCAATGTTATCAGAAGAAACTCTTTGAAACACAAGGCAAAGTGGGTGTCTTTTCATCAGGTTTGTCCACGCCAGCATAAATGACTGGTGGCAGAGGGTGGTGGAGAGCCCATGCTGACCCTCCTCTTTCCTGCACTGATGTGCATTTGGAAACTGGTGTGAGTACATGCTACTCTCTTAGTGCCAGTTGTACTTATGTCTTCTCTTCAGGACTGCAAGACCTCTTCATGGTGTGCTGGTACAGGTCAGACTAGATGCCAGCCTCTTCCTCAGTACATACAGTTGTTGTCCACTGTCTGGGGCCCAGGGTTATGCAGACATGCAATGTTAATGAAGACCTCTGTCTACATGAATAATCGCCGTGCAAATGAGGCCTTGACCTAATTTTCTTTAGACTAGAAGAAATCTCAACTTTAAAGTTTACAAGCTTTGCCCAGTATCTGAGTTGGGAGGAAGGCAGTCTTTGTCTGGGAGATGGCTTCTGGATTGGGGGGTTCCCATCCTGCACTGGTCTGGGCAGTCTTGTGTGAACTATGCTGTTTATTGTTTCTTTAGTTATTAGTCCCGTTTTTGAAGCTGGTGAAGTCATCAGCTTCAATTTGAATGTGTTTCCTCTTGGTTCAGACCAAACTCTTTTAGAAGCTATGCATAATTCATGGGCTGGTTATACCCACTTCCAAAGAGCAAGTGAATGAGTGGAATTCCTTTGTAAGCCTGCTCATACATACACTAGCATTTCTAGCAGAATAGGAGGCACCAAACCTTCTCCTGATATAAACTGCTGTATCCAAGTTTGGCTGAGAAGCTACATTTGACCTTACAGCTTATGCTGTCATATGTTGGGACTATGCAAATCAGGTAGGTAGTGGTGTTACAGTGTTTTCTTGTGTCTGAGTATATTCAGCTACCGCTAAACCTTATAGATAAACCCAGCCTAGATTGCTGATGCTGTTATGTCAGCAAAGAACATAAAATGCCAATCCTACCTAAGAGTGCTGTGCTGGCAGGGCTTCTGGTGCAGAGGAGGGCATCTAGCTCAGCTCTGTGCTGGGAACTCAGATTAGTCTGTGCTTTGTGTGCTTCAACAACAAGAAAATTGCATTTGCTCAAACCTTTTATTAAACACTTAAATCAGGCTTTGGTAGGTTGGTTGCTTTTGCCTATTTTGCTGAGGCAGGGAGAGGGAGTGTGTTGTTAAAGCTTGGAACTGCACCTGAGAGAAGTGAACTTCTAAACCAGCCCAAACTGAGCATTTTCCCAATCGGAGGTTGCTTTGCTGCCTGCAGACTCTGCACTGCCCCAGAAGAGCCACAGTCGTATGGGATGGGCTTCCCTACACCATATATACCTTCACACCACAATCGGGATGGGAGCTGCCTGCACAGCCTGTGGGAAAAGAGGATCCTTGTCTGTGGTCTCATTGGTGGTGACCAAAAGCCCTTTAGAAATTCACCCCTCCCAGGGTTTCTACAGCCTCTTTTGACTTTTGCATGGCCACCGCCCTTGTCAAGGTCCGTTCCAGGAACGTTTCACTGCTCTGTACCCCTGTGCCATAGCCCTGTGGCTTGAGTGTCCATTATGCATTTAAAATATCCTTTATGGCTGTTAGGAAAGAGAAAATTAAAGAGAATGGCACTTATAGAACATCAAAGATACAAAGGGCCTCTTCATCCAAGAGACATCTTTGCATTTGGAGCAGAATTTTACCTGTTTAAATGGCTTCTTCTAGAGCCCTTAAGTACACTGTTGTGCCAGCAAAGTATGGATTTTTAATTAAGTCCTCACCCTCCTCCCCTCATTTGCACATAACTGTGATTTTAGAGGCTAAGAAATCCCCTTAATATCTAGTGAGAGGTTTAATGCTATCTGCTCTTTAAAGAGCCCCCCCAACCACTGTGCTGTATTAATAGCTCTGAGATGATAATTTTTACAGTCTTCTAGGACTGATGTCTGGTGTTAACATTTCATGGTCGTGTCAAAGGAGCAGGGGGGATGGGAGCTATACCTGTCAGCTGATGTTTTAACATGTGGCTTTAATCTTTTTAATTAACACAACTTCATAGAAAAACAAAACAAAACCAACAAAAAAACCAAACACAAAAACAAAACCAACAAAAAAAACCCACAAAAACCAACCAAACAACAACAACCAACCAAACAAAAAACCCACTAAAATCCAACAGGCAAAACTCAATACACAAGCCTTTTTGCCTGGGGAGGGTGACTGGCTCCCACTGCTGCAGTGTGGATATTACTCATTCATAGTAAATGGAGCATCACTGCAGAGCCCATGTTAGGCTGTGGCCATGGGGGCCAGCGGATGCCTCAGTGACAGATGAATATGCAGAAGAAAATGACTTCAGACCTTTCTGTTTGCATAATTCATACATTAAATAAACATCTGAGTAAGGTTTCTATGGCATCAAGGTTGTATATCATTCTGGCCATGTGTGCATTTAGAAAAGCACACGAAAACTTGCTAAGTACCATGTTTTGACAAACAAGACTGGAGACAGGGATTTGATTTTTTACCCTCCATTTTATCCTTTAACTCCCTTGTGTACAAGGCCTTTGGGATCTGGAGATGCACACCCTCATTTTTGTGCGCTGCAGAAGCATTCTTGCTTTACTGTTCTCTTCCGGCTGGTCTGAAGTCAGCCTGGTGCTGGCTGCTCATGCTGCAGACACCTCCACTTTGTTTTGTGGATGTCTTTGAAGGCTGAATGTGTGCTTTGCTGGCAGAATCTGGGTGGGGGCTGCAGCCACAAACTGCAGAAGCAGTGGCTGTCCCTGTGCCTCACCCCTGTGATCTGGGCTGCTGTTGACAACAGCCTCTGCTTTGAAAGAGCATTCAAAGCCTCTTGGGGCCAGTCAGGAGATGACTTCAGACCTCTCCAGTTTAACACATGGCATTCAGTGGGCAAAGATCCTTTCATTAAAACTGATAGATGACACATTTTTGCAATATTTACAATTCAAAGCGTTCTGATCAAAGTGCTGGAAATTAGGATGTTGATGTGAGATAAGTACTTCTTTCCCGGCATTTGCACCAGAAAAAAAGCATGAAATCCACTTTCCCTTTGTGTACCCCATGTCAGTTGCAAGCATTTCTACATAGCTGATGCTTGTAGATATATTTGCTTACTCCTAATGTCAGCAAATCCCACTATGATTAGGCCTTGAGGTGACAAAACAAAACCTTGACTGTTACAAGCTAGGTAACTCAGCGAGGAGATAAAACCTAAAAATAAACCCCAGTAGCCTTTTAATGGAACTGAGCACAGCACAAAATAAATTCTTATAAGTTGTTAGGTCCTCGCAGCAAAAGGGAGAACTATAAAATCCTGTTTGATGGCTTTTTAATGGCAGTTGTTTCATTTAAAGCTTTTAGTGAAGCAGGTTACATGGCAAAAGCAGAATAATAAACAGTAAGAAAATGCATTCACCCAGTGAAACAACCACAATTAAAGACTCAGTGGAAACTTGGGGATATCAGCTCCAGGCTGTCTCCTCAGGTTTCCATCCCCAGCTTTCCAAGCAGTGTGGCTCTCATCCTTAGTCAAATCTCCCTGGTTCTATCTTGACCTTCTCAGAATCACAGAACAATGTAGGTTGGAAAGGACCCTAAAAATCATCTTGATCCATGCCCCTGCCATGGGGGGCACCATCCAATGGACCAAGCCCCATGCAACCCAGCCTTGAACACTTCCAGGAATGGGGCAGCCACAACTTCTCTTGGCAACCTGTTCCACTGTTCTACCACCCTCATCGTAAAAATATTCTTTCTTCTATCTAATCAAATCAACTGCCTTTTATTTTAAAGCCCTTACCACTTGTTCTGACACAACTTGCCCTTCACCTCAGCTCACTTTATAACTGTTTTCCTGCAGTCTCCAGAGCTGGCCTTTCTCTATGGGATATTGCCCTGTTGCACTACACGTCTCTCCCTGGTTTTGCTGAATGAAATGAGAGGGGCATGAGGTGGTCTCAGCACACTGCTCTTCACAATTCAGGCCTTGCTCTGGACTTTGCAGGTGAAATTCAAGTGTCAACAACAGCTGAACTAATAACAAACCTGCACAGAGGGATTTCTCACTCTGTGTAACCCTCATGCTCCCGATGTTGAGAAACCATATGGAAAACATACATGTTTGGTACATGAGGAGACAGCAGGCAAGGTAGGAACTGTCTCTTGCAGCCCAAACCCACTCCAGCCAAAATGAAGAGTAGGGAAAAGAGTGGGATCCTCTGAGCACCTCCTGGTGCCCAACAAGCAGTGTTGAGTGATTGTGTTTTGTGGGTGGGAATCTTCAACACTTGTCAGGGCTTTCTTCCTGCTTGCTGTCCTTTAGGTGCCAGTATGGTGGGGCAAACTCAATCTACTGGGATGGTGCCAGGGTGAGGAGCCCTTCTCAGAGGAGGCTTGGAAATTCACGTTCCTCTGTGTGTGAGCTGACGTAGGCTTTGCATCTGGTTTGGAAGCAGAGAGAGGGTTGTGCAGAGTCCAGCCCATCTCCCAGCAGAAGATTGCTGTTGAACAGTTCATGAATAATACTCTTTCATTGGGGCTTTGTTTAGACTTATCCTCGAAGCTATCATAACACTGATACTGGATATAAAGAATGAGAAATCTCTCACGTGAATGCTTCCCTAAAATATTTGTAAGTGATATGCTGGAAACCCTACCCACCTCTCTAAACTATCCCAGTCCCAGAGGTGTTATGGGCAGCTTTGTCATGGTGGTCACAGGCCAGTTGATGCTGCTGGACATCAGGGGAGGATCTTGATGCGAAACATTTTCCATACAGTCATCAAGAAATTCCTTCAGCTTGATTATAAATGCTGAACCTAAGCTTTTTGACAGTATCCTTTCAATAAAAACCAAATGTCTACCTGAGTCAAGTAACAATTTACTCTGGGTAGTTAATGCCTTTGGAATACTTTCTTCTTTTTCTTTGTCTTTTTCTTTGAAGAAACAGAATATGAGAAGCAAATCTAAGCTCATATTTTCCATTGATCTCAGATCAGACACACAAACAGCTAGAATTTTAATGTCACACTTTACAGCGATGTAATCAAACCGAATTTCTGAAATCAATTTCTTCATAACTGACCTTTCCAGATGAATGACATGTTGCTACACTGCTCCACAGACAATCATTTCCAGTGGAAAGACTAACCATTCAGATCACTTTAGTTAGTCTTCCCCCATTTTGTTCCCACCCAGTGGATTTACAGCAAAGTTCAGGAGGCAGCAGATCAGCTGTTTAAACCCATCACCAAACTGGAGATCAATGATCAGTACAGGGGAGAAAATGTCTTTCTAGGCAATGCAGAAGAAATACACATACATGAAGAATTCCTTCGAGTCTACCACCTTCTGTGCTGTCACCCTCTTTATCACCTGGCCACAGCCTCAGGACATAACCATCTGCTGATGGGAGGGGAGTCATTGGCTTAAGAACAGACCAGAAGGTGACAAACAATGCTTGGTGACCTCTTAACATGAGCGTGAGGGAAAAACGGATGAGCTGTGCGAAAGAAATGCCATGTTTATGCAAAGTTGATTTTTTAATAACTGGCTGTGGAGGGTGGTGAGCAGCTGGAAACATATTACTGGGATCCTTACTATGTGTAAACACAAATCCACAGTATGGATAAACAGTAACATCACACTGAATTTTTAGCCAAGAAGCTCCATTAACTCTTTAGAAATTACAGACAGAGACAGTCTAGTCAAACAACCATTCATCTCCTTTGGACAGGCAGCAGAGAAATCACCAAAGCTTGGGGTGGGCCAGCTGCTTGTCAAATGCAGTAGGAGTTTTTCACCCCAGCAACACATCCTTTGCTTGACTGTTGCACGTCTAACTTTGGAAATGCATTTGAGACCAGCAGTTTAGATGGTTTGACTTTCCTCCGAGATCCACATAGATGCTGCCAAAGTCCAATGTAAGTAGTGGTTCGGTAGAAAAGTGGATTGAGATTACCAACCCTCATGACAAGTCCCATTCCAGGGGAACACCTGAAGACAACCACTGTAGTTCTTTACTGGTCTTCCATCCTGCTTCAGTAGGTAAATACCTGCACATCAAAGTTCCTGCAGCACCATCATTCTGAGCGAAACATCAAAGACAACAAAAAATCCCTCTGCAGACAGGGCTGAGGTAGAGGAGTGTGCTGGGAAGAGCCTTGAGAGGTATTGAAGGTTAGGGTTGACCTAGGATCACCCCTCCACTGATACCTGTGAGGTGTTTTGTACAGTCAACCTCTCTGCTTGATGAAATTCAGAAGCCCATGAAATTACACCCTGAACTAATCTGGCCTGTTGCCAGGAGAGTAAATAAGTCATAAGATCCACACTTTATGTTACAAGCTGCTGCCTTTTTTGCCTTTTGTTTGTTTGTTTTTGTTTGTTTTATTGTTTTTGTTTGTTTGTTTTAAATCCCTCATTACTGCCCAGGTAAGATGTAATGCCTATATCAATCCAGCCAAAGGCATACAAACACAAACCCCTTTGACAGTAATTTCAAAAAAAAGAGAAATATATCTGACGATAAGTTTGTGTCATAACCAGCCAGTCTGCCTCCCTAGGAGGGAAGTTGAGGGACTTTGAACTGCTGCTTCTGTGCTGTGGTGTTGGTGTTCAGAGGGTCCCTTTTGACATCCTACCCTCTCATCTCCAAGTGACATGACAAGCAGCTTGTCACCAGCTCTGCCAGATGCCACTGGGAGCAGTCACAGCACACTCCTCCACCTTTGGAAATGCCAATCATGGCCACGTGCTGTGTGGGGACTTGCTTGTCACTCCCCTTCAAAGACACCCATCTCCCCAGGGATGGTTCCAAACACCCTTCATTGTGGAGGATGGGAAGGCAGGAAAAACCAAGGCAGAAGAACCCTGGCTGTTCCTCCATGTCTTATAGATAGCCACCTTTGTATTCTGCTTGGGGCAAGCCCAGAAGTCCTTTCAAGCATAGAAATAGCTCTAGGGGAAATGTATCTCCAATAAGTTGTGGGATCATCGGGTTGGTCCTCTGTGCATGGTTTCCTTCGTGAAGGCAAAGCAGGCATCTGCTGAAATTGGTGATGGGCCAGTGGAGAACTGGAGCTATTGGGTTTTCCTGAAAGAAAACGTCTTGAGAAGGCAGTCTGTTCCCTAAAATCCTGGGTGCTCACTGGAGGCTCCTTTTCCTTTCAGTGGTGGTGAGAAAGAAAAGGTTTGATGTTCCTGTGGGGTAGATTACTCTGGGTGAGCTCCTTTTTCATTCCCCAGCTCTGGTGCTGTGACAAGAGCTTTGTGTCAGGCAAGCTAGGGTTTTTACTTCAAGGGTTGAAATTTTAGGGTGTGATGCAGTGCCAGAGGGGCAGGGGTTTGAAGCAGCAGCATGCCCATACAGCTTGTGATGCACAGCACAGGTGACACAGTGTGTGAACAAGGAGGGTGTGATGCACAAGGCTTGTTAGATCTCTGAATCCTTAAAAAAAAATTATAGTAAATAGATGGGGAAGCTCCACTAGGTCCACTGCAGACAGCACCTCTGGGGAGATCCTCCGTGAAGAGGCAGCTTCAATTTACATCCTGCCAACAGGCCCTTAGTCCCTCTGCCTCTGGTGACTGAAGTGACCTCTTCTTTCTTCGGCCTACTTTTAGAGTCCTGCTGGGAGATGAAATGTGCTGCTATACACAAGGGGCGCACAGTGGGCGGCTGTCTAGGGCCTACAGTTTGTAAGTGAGATGAATGTTGTTCTCTACCTGAAGGTGCTGCTATGGTGAACATCCTTCAGGCTTTGGTGCAGTCATTTTTGCAAGACTAGCATCTCCAAGTCCCCACTGAGATGGCAGGTCCTGTTGTGTTCTCCGAGTAGTATTTTGCCAAATCAAGCCCAATTGTGAGGATGGAGGGTGGGGGGGTGGAGGTGGAGGCGCGAGGGGAGGATGCGTAGGAGCAGCCATGTAACAATTTCAGAGCATGACTGCATGCAGTGGGCATATCCGTGTCTTGTTTCTGGGTCCATGGCTCTGCTGGACAGTAAGTGTCATGCCAAGAGGATTACTAAGGCCTTCATGTACCAGGGTCGCAGGGAGATGGTGGTGTGAACAGTAGGAAAAAATGGAGAAGGTGAAATGGGACATGTGCCACTGTTCAGACAGCAGAGAAGAGACCAAAACTGGGGCAGAACCTGGATGTTCTGTGGCTCCATCCCATCTGTGACTCCATGTTCCCCTCTAAGCCAAATACTGTTCTGTCCATACTAGCAACTAAAGAAAAGTGGTAGTGGCTTACCAAAATAGTTTGCATTCAGATGTCATTCCTTGTTTTAAACATTTCACACACAGGTCAAATCTCCCTTCTGCCAGGTGTGTTTGCCGTGTTTAATTCTTGGAGCTCTGGATGCTCCTTGCAAATGTACAGGACTGGAGCTCTTGGAGTGTGATAAGGATTTGGCCTAACTCATGCAGGTTCACATGGTGGGAAACGGTCAGGTTTCTCACTCTTGCTGGTTGTGGATGGGAGCTCTGTTTGCCAGGGCTGCCAGGGACAAGAGTGTCTCTGGTCCTGCAGATCAGGGCTGAGGCGTGTGCGGGCATAAGCAGGGCAAGACAGATGGAAATTAGTGAAAAGCACAGCAGTGAAGTGTTTGTAAGCACCCATGGCTGCAGTCAACAGGCTTGAAATACTGACACTGGTGCTTAGTTTTGGCAGAAAAGGGCCAAAGAAAGTGGTCATGCCTGTGGATCCCCTCTCAGTCCCTGTTTGGCTTGGAGCAAAGGAAGCTGAAGGTTCAGGGAGGGCTAAGAGTTGCTGCTTGGTATTTGCTGCCACCAGTTAATAATGCTGTAAAAATCCCTCTAGCAGAGTGCCTGGAGGCGGACAGGCAGCCTCCATGGCTCTCCCTCCAATGGATATGAGCCAGAACAACAGGCATTGCTCCCGAAATAAACTAGTTCCTCGGGATACCCACTGCACCTGTGTCAGTGCAAAGGGCAGTTGCTGCCAGTGCAGGGGCATGGAAAGAGCACCAAATGTGAAGGAAAACACAAGAAACAGCCCAAGCCAATGAGACAAGGCCCCTGCTGTGACGCTGGGATGGAAGATGCTATGGAAATGCATGAGTTGGAAATGTCCAGTTAGGGGACTTGACCTAAAGTCATTCTACCAAGTCATTACTGCTGTTTTCTAAAGCAATGCTTCACTAGAAAAGAAATGAAAGACAGTCATAGTGTATATACGTACATTCAGTCCATACATTTTTCAGCTATTTAGTCAAATATCATCTACTATTCAGGGGAACATGTGAAGCTCTCACACCATGTTGTTATTACTGCAGCAGTAGTTGTTATCATCAGCTGAGATTCTGACTCGGAAAAAAGCTGTAATTTTTGGGGGGTAGATTTGAGTAAGAAATCTCAAATTTATTTTGGGTAAAAATATTGTGATTTTTAAGGCGGGTTTCATATTTTGAGGTAGTTTTGATACTGGTACACTGGGGATTAACATAACTATGTTGCTTTAATAAAACCAATTTAAATGCTGACATCAATTGCAGACCATCACTTCCTTCCCACCCCCCAACCCTTGCATCAAATAAGCTCCCATTTTACAACTCAGTGGATATGCTTTGCAAAGACTAGATGAAGTTATGGACTTAGGCCTCCTAACTAACCTTAGAGGAGAGTAAAATATAATTTAGTGGTATTTAGCAGCAGCTATTTTGACAGTGTGCAATAAAGTGATTGGCAAATATGATAGCAATTTATCCCAAGTAGTAACTGCGAGCTGCTATTTTAGGTTCATAAAAACGTAGTTGCAAAATATCATAACACACAGAATGCAACTATTTTATGACCTCATAAAAATAACACTGAGATGTGTTGTCCCATGGAGCGCGGGTGCTGCTGGCAGAGCTGTGGAGGCAGGAGTCCGGGCAGGCACCACTGCCCTCAATTGCAGCTTATTCCAAACTGCCTTCCCATAATTGCAGGACAGGTTACATTTCATGGCTCAACATCACATGGCTTCCAGCACCATGGTCATACAAGGGGGTTGGATTCCCCAGGACCTGTGCAGGCCTAAAGGAACCGTCAGTGGCCCTGGACACGTAGCATAAAGGATGAATCTGGGGAGATTGCTGCCAAGGGACATTTTTCTCCTCTCTCTTAAGTTAAAAATACACTGAAGGTAGTACAACCCTTTGGGTGCAGGCAGTAGCTGCAGCAGCAAGAGTCATGCTTGAAGAGCTTGGGGCTCTCCTTAAAACTAACAAACGCTTTGGCTTGAGCCTGACCTAGAATTTCAAAGTACCTCTCCTTAGTGCTCCCAACTGGCAGTGCTTCCTCCTTAGCAGAGTTTGTGTCCAGAGAAAGGGGAACTGTTGGGAGCAGGAGCTCAGCATCAGCCCCAGTGTCACCAGCAACAGCCACCTGTTTGTACAACTGGTAATTAACACAGGCTGCCGTGTAGCTGGCAGTGGTTTGTCAGCTGAGTGCATCTCCCAGAGGCTGTGCCCAGTACAAATGCCTGTTTTTCCTTTCAGCACTTGATTTAGTGCTTAATGTGGTCATAAAGAAAAGGCTCATTTTTGTGCTGCTGGGCTTGTAGTTTAATTGTATTTAAACCCAGCTCTGAGCAGGACAGGCCTCATTAGAAATATTCTCTACCGGCTGGAAACCTTTGTCTGAGGTAGGAATAAGAGAAGCTGATGTGCAGATAAGATGACTGGAAGCTTCAGGCAATACCTTGCAGTTTGGTTAAGAAAGACATTACAACCAGCAGCTCTATCACTGGATGTACCTGAAAGTGATGCAGTATTATTTTAGGTGCAATATTATCTTTGCAACTAAGCCTTCCCAAGAACCTGTTCCCCACAGTCCCTGCTTCAGGATGCAAAATTTGGTCCAGAGAGGAGTGAGGCCTTGATGGGTAGAGGAGGCTTTGATTCAGCCATAGTCTGGGGCTCTGACCAGATCTCAAAGCTGCTCACAGCATGGCTCCAGGATGCACTCATGGGAGAGTACCTCCTCCAGGTAGAGGACACGCTTTTTGCCATAAGACAAAAAACCCCAAAGGCAAATCCATCAGGAAAAAGCAGCATTATCTCCAGAGATATTTCGTCCAAGTCTATGTGGAGTGAATTTCACCCAGCATAAGATTAAATGGCACATTAGTTAAATAAATAGGGATCTGGGAATTGCTTGAGTTTTGGGGGATGCAAACAGGAAGATGAAGCAGTAAATATGTTGTTCAGGAAAATTCCTAAGCCTTTACCTTGTCGTTGTCTCAATTCCTGAACAAATTCATGAATCATCTCTTGTTTAACAGAAAATCCTCCCCCCCCGACCAGCCCTGAAGTATCAGGATTAATGTTAGCCTTAATTTTCAGTTGTCACTTGCAGGGAAATATCATCGCTCCATACTTCATAAATATAGGCTGAATTTTGAAATCCCTGAGAAATGAAAACATTCTTAGTTTTTCATAACATCCAGGAATGGCTCATGAAGAGCCGTAACTTCTCCAGCAGAAGGCAGGATGGCCTCCTTCACAGCCGGCTTGCTGCCATTTATCCAGCAAAAGCTGTCCCACAGGGAATAAATTGTGCAATGAGATCTGTTTCTTGACATCCTGATAATGAAAACCTAATTAGTGTGCAAGTGTAGTTTGTTGGATCAACTAGTTCAACAAACATCTTCCCCCCAGTTTTACTTGAAACCAGGAGCAGAAGTGAGGATGAGAAACTCTCTCTGCTGCATTTCCCACTGGAGCAAGAAAATATACAGCCACATCTCTGTGTTAAGGCTGTTGCTTACAAGATTGCCAGCTCATTTCTGCAAAGTCCTAAACAGCAGCTGCACATCCCAGCTGGGAAGCCAGCTTTATCACTCTCCAGGATGTTCAGGAGTGGTTGGGACCCAGGGGTTTTGGCCATGTCTATCTCTTGGTCCTGCAGGATCCTGCCATGCCCTATGTTCATCAAGGTTTTGTTCATCCTCAAGCAAGGATGGAAGATAGGACACTGTCCTTTTTAATGAATGATGGGGCTCAAATTAATATTCAGAGTATGAAAAGGAAGGACTCTTGAAAGAGTGTCTCATTATTTCTGATGTCAAATGCTCTACAGGGAAACCTAAGATCAGAGAAGATTTGGGGGGAGTGGGTGTGAAGTTGGGTTTGTGAGTGGAACTGGGTCCTTCATCAGCGGTCTGAGTGGGGAGGAGATTAGCTAAGAGTGCACAGTGCTCTACCCAGGCTTTGATTAATTTGTTAATGAGCCTATGATAGCCGACACCACGTCTATCTCACATGTCACCTTTTCTATGTGTCATTTATCCCTTGAAATTTAAATCAAGCAGAGATGCATTTTAACGTAATTTTGTACTTGTGGTGGCAGCTGTGGAAACAGTTAATTATCACTGATTTTCACTGAAATTCTGGGCTGATTCAAAGCTCAGAGCTTCTTCTTCCTTGACAACCTGCCAAAAGGGCCATAGCTTGATCCCTTGTATAAATCTCCCTGTTTTCCATTTCCAGCCATGTTTTGAGTTTTGCTGACCACAAATGCAGCCTCTAATTTCTTTTACACCCAAATACAAGATGCATCTGTGCCCTGATCCTGCAGACATTAATCATATCTTGCCAATTTTGCTCATTATATATTTCTACTGATTTCAGTCAGACTAATAACACCCAATGCAGTAGATACAATAATGTTGAAATGTTTGAGACTTTAAACTACATCCCTAAAATACACTATTTCCCCAGAGATTTTTGAAACTAAAGGATCAACTTTTCAAATGCTGTAAGCTCTGTGCAGATAGAGGCAGAAGCCCTCATGTTCACAACAAGGAGTAATTTATGTGGACGAAAGCAATTTAAACTAAAATTGATCCAACAGTACAGAAAGTGATTGGGTCACTAATTTAGCAACTAAGAAGGATGAGTTCACTCCATGGGCATTTGCAGTGGATAATAAATTAGATTTACCTGAAATATTCTGACCAGAGGGTAGTTTTTTTGGGTTTTTTTCTCAATCACAACTGAAGTATTATGAAAAAATCTTTTCGTTCAGAACTTCAGGAAGATGAAAATCAGGTCCAGGTGATGTTTCAAAAAACTGTATCTGGATAAGAAAAGGGGTTGTAGTGTCAGCTTATGGATAAAATTCCAGCTGAAGTTCAAAAACTCCTGGAAACTGCAAGTATTCTTTATATATACTGTAGCGATCATGTAGCACTCATAAACAACAGACATAATTAGAAACATATCAAGGCTTTGAAATTGCTTTGCTTCTGGAGGAAAATGAAACTGCTGTTGCAGTGTAATAGAGACTGAACCCCTGGGTCAGGACGTTGCCTGCATGACAAACATACAAAGAGGGGACAGGGGTTCTGCTCTAGAACAGGCTTGTACAAGAGGCTCAGCTGCCTGTCAGCCAAAACTTCCTGAACCTCCTAATTTCATTTTTGAATCCAAATGAAAACAATTTGCAAAACCTCAAACTGTTTCACAAGAAGGAAATGGAGGTTTCTGATCAGCTGCAGATTTTTTCATTGTTCACAATATTAAGAAAAGCAGTAATGTGAAAAAGTTGACAGATTGAAAATGTTTGTCACATTTTAGTCTACATTCATCCTGGAAACTGCTTAAATGCTTTTTACCTGTGTTTGAGGATTCCTAGGGTATAAGTGGTGAATTGTAATGCAAAATATAAAGCCAGGATTTAATGAGTAATGAATTTGAGTTGATATGAACTATTCCATGCTTGTTGCAAACAATGTCTGAGAAACAGATCTTTTCATGAAATGGGGCTTGGTTATGTTCAGTTTAGGGAAGTGTGGTTTTTGCTGAGTTAGGCACCAGCTCAGCAGTGCTTTGGGACTCTGCTGACCTATGGGATGATGTGGATGTGGCCCTTTCTCCACAGCTCCATCTCACCTTCTTAAGTCAGAGTGGGATGGTAGGCCTGCAGGGGAACAACATGAATTAAGTCTTTCAAACACTGTGCAAACTGCAACAGAACATGTTGGGTTTGAGTAAAGGCTTTCAGAAATGGATTAACTACTGCTCCAGAACCTCCTGTCTGAATGAGGAAGTGGGGTCAGCAAGACACATTTACAAGACCTACATCAAGATTTTAGGTAATAATTTTGAGATAAATCAATTGTTCTAGGATTATAAATCCCTGTATGAAAAATGGCTTAAGATCTTCCTGGACATCGGGCAACTAAGTGGTTAAAATTGCTATCTATCCTCTGAAAACTGTCCCTAGTGTTAGCTTAAACTAATCTGGTTTATTTTACTGTGAACTAGTTGAGTCAGAAACCACATGTCAGCTAGTAAATGTTCTGGTCTGATGTTTTTCTTTGTTGATGGACAGCATTCAGGGCTGCAGATGGGATGTCAGCACAAGATTCCTTTTTCCTAGGCTCTGGTAAGGGAAAGGCAAAGGAGGAATCTAAGGTTTCACCCAAAAGAGTTGTTCTGCCATGAGGTCTGCAAAGAGATTCACAGGTGTAGAGACACAAGGTTATATTAGCTTTGAGCTCAAGGTCTTTCAAATCTTGTAGCATGTAAGCCTGGATGTTTTACACCTCAGTCGGGTAAGTTGGCAGCAGGCACTGTTTGTGAGCATTTACTCTCAAAGACTACCAAAAAACCAGTCAATTAAATGCAGAGATAAGAGGTCTGACATCAAGAGATCCTAGGCTGGTCATATAGGTTTGTATATGAACATTAAGTTGGACATCAGGAAGAATTTCTTCGCTGAAAGGCTGGTGAGGCATTGGAAGGGGTTGCCCAGAGAGGTGGTGGAGTCCCCATTCCCGGAAGTGTCCAAGGAATGACTGGATGTGGCACTCGGGGCTCTGGTCTCGTTGGCAAGGTGGGGATTGGTCACAGGTTAGACTTGATGATGATGGAGGTCTTTTCCAACTGAAATCATCCTGTGATTCTGTGTTTAGCAAACTGTTCAGCCTGCTTTAGTTGTGTTCCTCAAAACCTGTGAATTCTCTTATTAAAGTCAAAATGTACCAACAGCTGAAAAACAGGTACCTTGGCAATATATGGCAAGTGCAGATGGTTCTGATCTGACTCCCTCAGTAAGTAAATGCAACCTGGCAAGAGTTTGTAATTGCAAACACTGCCCAAAAGGGTTTATCTATAAAGTATTGATTGGTAAGAGGTATAAAAGGAGTGGATATAATGGTCATCTCCGGGGAGCAGGTATTACAGCAATACAGGCTTATGGTTCTTCAGCTGGGTCAGCTGGATGAAGGGAACAGCTTGAAGGACCAGTGATGTTCTTCCTCTGCAAGTGAACTCCCCAAACTCAGACCTGCACAATAAAGTCCACAGAAGAACTTTAAAACATCAGCATCAAAAGTAAAAAAAGTATTTCCAGACATACGTTTCTTTCATATGGGTGGATGTGTGTTGTGAAACACCTTTTGTTATCTCTGACAATATGCACCAGATTTGGCAAAAAATACCTCTGGCCAAATAAAATCTTACATTTGGAAACTAAATACTCCAAATCTTCATTTGGCAAAGATTTTTAATACTTAAATTTACTTCCATTTATGTTTCTTTTAACAAAATCATTTCAGGCTGGGCAAAATGACCCAAACTGATGTTTCCTTCTGCTATTTCATTTCTGAGCAGCTCAAATACTGTTATCTGAGAAAGGATTTGTTTAATACTCTGAAACAGAAGTCATACTCTCAGAGCTCTCTTTTGTGTCACAAGATGGGCTATAATAACCCATCTTCCAGTTAAACATCTGTAATTCACATCAGCACTAACAAAGTCAGGAAGTTCTTGCTGTCTCTGAAGAACCTGTGCATTTCTCAGTAATTCTTCCTGCCTGTAAAGAAGTTACCAGCCTCACTTACTTGTGATGATGGTCTTGGCATAAAACTCAGGACTCAAACCTTTGGAGACAGTGAGAGACCTCAAGACATCTCCTTGAGGCCCAGGCAGAGTCTAAGAACTTTGCCAAGTGTCAGAGCAGAGGACTATGTATCTATCTATATTCGTTATGGCATGGAGTGGGAGGTGGGGAACACTGGTTACTCCAGTCTGATTCCTCCCTGCAGCGGTGGCAGAGGGGCTGCTCATGGCAGTGCTGGGTTTTCTGCAGCCACCTGGACAGAAATTCCCCACTGCTCTGTGGAATGACACAGTTTGGGAAGGCACATCTGGAGTTTTGTTACATACTAAATCAAGGTCATGGCAGGTGTGTAAAGCTGAGATTTCAGAGCCATTCAGACAGCTAATACATGTGGCAGTTGTTTATGCAAAGGAGTGACTGCTGAAATGAGGTCTGTAATGATTTGGTTTGGTTTTTAAATCCCCTTCTCTGGATTCGTGTAGTATTTGTGCAGCCACGAGGGAACAACCTAGTAGAATTTTCTGAGATGTGTCATCTCCCTACAGGAAAGTTGTTCTACAAATTCTTCTCTGAAGGCAGAAATGCTCTCGGTTTCTTCCCAAAGCAGGTCACTCCATCATGCTCTTCAAGACCCAGGAAGAAATTGCAAAGGGACTGAAATATTTTGAGGCAGAACTCTGGTAATGCATTCCTTCCAGAAAAGAAATTATGTATTTGCAGGGTGAGCTGGCTGTAGTCAGGCCAGCCCTCAGTCACACTCCCAATTCCATTCCCTAATGCCGCCTCAGTTATTCTGTTTGTTCTGTAGTGGCATAAACAGTTTTGTGGTTGTTTTAAAAGCTGAGCAGACCAAGATGATGTTCTAGAGGCTGATAATACTCTGTAGGAAGAATCCTCAACTCATATAGCATGGTTTGTCTTCAAGGAACATGAATTGGGGCTGAGGGAGATTTTGAAGACTATTCTAATGAGAGTGCATGTCTGAGGATTACTCTGGCAGCTGCCTGGAGACGTCTGCTTTCCTGAAAGCATCTGCATTTTCTGTGTTTTCCTTTTGAGAAAAAACAACTGAGACCAGCACAAACGAGCGACATTTGTGCTTTCCAGAGACTGGTCCTGTGTCTGTGTCAGCAGTGCTGCAGAAACCATGACAAGCTCTTGGCTTCATCAGTGTGGTCCTTACAAACCTGGGGAGTGAATGGCACTGTAAAGGTAAGTGCAGCTGTGAAAGGAGGGGACAAACTAGAAACAACACAATCTAATAGTCTTACATGCTCCTTTCCATCACTCCAACTTGCTTTTCCTTCCAATAGCAATAGCTAGCTGCTCCTGTACGATTGCTTTGCTGTCTCTGTTCCCCTCGCTGCCTTAATGTGCAAAACCCAAAGAGGATGAACCATTAGCTGTGCTAAACTGGTGATTAGGAAGAAAACTTATTATTTTGGAAACTGTTACAGTGCAAAAACTATTGCTGGGTGACATCCTTGGAGCAGGCACATGTTACTCTGACCAAGGCATACCTGAATAGGGCTGTGCTGGAAACTGTCTGTGGGGAGATGCCTCAGTAGTGATGTGCAGAAGGGAGGTGAGAGTGTGGATATCCAGGGTGAGCTGCTCAGGAATGCCCTCTTTGTTAATAGCCTTCACTTCCGTGACCTACTTGTATCGCACTCTGTGGACATTAACAAACTGAATATTAGAAAATTCAAGAGGAAAAGACCACTGTCCCTGCTCTAAATTGAAGCTGTAAAAGCAGACTGAAGTGTACATCAGCCACTTCCAGATACAGAATTTCTCTGTCCTTATTTTTGTAATCACCTCAGGAATACCATTCACTCTGTGAAAGTGTGTGATTATTTGGGAAAAGAAAAGCTATTGAAGACTTACTGCCAGCACTGGCTTCATTACAAATGCAGAAAGGAACCTGTCAAACAACCAGTTGTGTTTTCAGACGTATCACATATGACTGGGACCGTGTTAGAAAACATGATCCATCTCATGTAAATCATAAGCCACTGAACAAAATCTTATTTGTAAATTTGAATACTGGCAGCCAGCTTTCAAACTCTCTGTCTTGAAAATAGTTTTGTGATACTTTGAACAAGCACAGAAATGCAGTAGGACTCTGCCAAATTCCCGGGACCTTGCCAAATTTTGACTCAAACCTTCTTTGCCTGCATAAACTAGGAGAAAAACCAGAGTAAAGACACCAACTTGGCTTGACATACATGAGGCAAAATCTGGTTCTAGGAAAATTTATTCCAAACAATATACTGTCAGACTGACCATATTTCGTAATTCTACAATTCACTCAATCACTTTTGTAAATTATTCCTGTTGATTTCCCCATTTTGAGAACACGAAAAAGAGAGAAGCCCCATAATTGAATTGAATCACAGTTTTTATTATGTGGGTTTTGAAAACCTTGTAACACGTTAGGCCTCTTTTTGTGGGCAAAAGGCTTAAGCAAAAAGGCTTCAAGCCAGAATACCATGTCCTGAGATAGCATGACATCTAAAGAAACTGTTTTTCGTTTAGTGTTCTGAGAGAATACAAACAGAGAATTCAAATTGAAAGAAGGGAAATTTAGGTCAGATACAGGGAAGAAATTCTTCTCTGTGAGGATGATGAGGGCCTGGCACAGGTTGTCCAGAGGAACTTTGGCTGCCCATCCTGGAATGGTCCCAGGCCAGACTGGATAGGGCTTGGAGAAACTTGGTCCAGCGGGAGGTGTCCCCGCCCATGGCAGGGGGTGGAACTGGATGAGCTTTAAGGTTCTGTCCAACCCAAACCATTCTGTGTTTCTGACTCTGATTTGAATGCAGTGATTTCACCACCCACCTGCTATTGCACCCCCCCTTTCATGAGGGTTTGGTTTTACTCTGGAAAGGAACAAAAGCAAATTTTTATTCTTCAATAAGTTGTCATCCTCTGGGCAGAGCTACTCATCAAAAGGAGGATTAATATGGGCAAGCTAGCACTGAGCCATGAAAGTGTCTCATCCCCAGCTCCGGGGATGAAAAGGGTCCTTCCTGAACACTAAACCACTTTCTAAAAATATAACTGAAGTAGAGATCAGTGCTTTTTTCAGAGAGGCCTGTGATCTTGGATTCAGATTGCAGTGCAAAAGGTATAAGAATGCTGGGTTGTCACCCAAATTGCACCTTGTGTGTAAACCTAAGCAAGTTGCTTTTTCTCTCCATGCTGGTATTTATGCATGGAACTCTTGAAAGGTGCTAAAGTTTTCTATTTATATGCAAAACCCAATTATTCCAAACTCCAAATAATCTAATTTTACTGAGTATAACTTTAAAGGAGCATTGCACAAACTTCAGCTATGAGGGGGTTATTTCCAAAATGCATCTAGTAGCACCTAGAGGCTCCAGTAACACTTGCTGAAAGAGGCCAAGTTTTCTTTAGTGTGTGGTGGTAGGGCTGGGCTTAAGACCCTGAATTCTTGGAGATTTATTCTCTTCAGTCATTATTTGTGGTGTTTCTCTGGTTTTGAGTTTATCTAGGACAAATTGGAGAGCTTTTGAATAATGAAGTCATTAAAAATCAAATTTGAAATATCTTAAACTGACTTGACGGGCTTTTTATTTAACAAACTGCTTAAACAGATCATTGAGTAAGTTATGTACAGAAAGTTTCTTCCCCTTTCCTTTGGAGAATGTCACTATAGCCAAGGGCAGGGAGCTCGACGAACCCACTGTTTGTCCTCTCCTGGTAATGCCTTGATCGCCAGATAAAAAAGCATTCATTTTATATTATAAAAATTCTTTTTATTGTCAGACTTTGATGTTGCCAGGATAAATATTTAGTTCCTGGTAAACGTGCCAAGACATGCAGACAAGTGTGCTTTTATGTATTTTTGCATGTGTAAGAGTTTGTGTAATAAATGCGGGTTACATTCTACTACTGTGGTGGAAGTGGCATCAGCAAGACAGCCAAAATGCCACTTTTTACCTGTTTTCAGTGTCAACCTTCCTCTCTCAGGCAGGTAAGGGTTTGCCTGATGTTATGAAGTCCCACAAGGCACAGAGAAACCATCCCCAAAAACCCCCACTAATCACTTTGAGATAAAGCTGAATTAAGTAAGCTTTTCATCTGACATGAAAAGACCAGAAGCTACATTTGAGACAAAAGCTAAAAGTTTAACAAGTTACCTTGATCAAAGAGTTTTCAAAGGAACATTCAATTATATCTGCAACACCTAAATGGAAGGTTGTTCTTTTACTTATTTATTTTGTGATAAAGAGGGTTATTAGGTCTTGTTATCTCTCTTCACTTTAATGCATTCTGCTGAAACCCTCAGCAAAACATTCAAGCTTTGTGAATAACAAAGTGACAAATGAAAAAGAAAGATTAGAATTAGTTCGAGGATAAAAAAGAGTGTATATTTTATAGTAAAAATCTCCTGGTGTAAGCACTGATGCATTCAAATGAAGAGAACAGATCTTGATTATGATGCCACTCTGCTTTGCTGCACTGGCTGCCTGGCTGTGATCTTGCTGCAAACTAACTAAAATGGCTTCAGAACTCTGAATCTGGGGAAAAAAAAAACAAACCCAAACAACCCAGACCATTCAAAAAGAGCTTACTGCTTCTGGAATCATCACGTGCATCAGATGAAAACCGAGAAGGTTACGCCTGCTGGAACAAAACTGACAAGGGGAAACTGGGAATCATAGACGTGGGAAGCTGGGATTTTCCTTTCTGGGAAGATGCTGTATCCAGATGCCAGGTTATGTTTTAAAGTTACTGAGCATTTGTGGTGAGAAGGCTCTCAAGTTTTACAGCCCTTGGTCATAACCCTTTTTCTGCCTCCAACCATATCTTTTTTTCCTTAGACTCATCTTATGAATGACATTTTTTTACTCTTAGAGCCTGATGTAAAGCCCAGGAAAACCAATGGAAAATTTTCTGTTGACTTTTAGCTGATATGTGGTTTAGGCCCCCATTAGCTTTTAGTCTTTGACTCAGATGATGCTTGCATGTTTTGGTAGCACAAATGTGAGAGAAACTCCTTCCCTAAATAAAGATATGAATCTTAAGCTTGTTCTTTGTCTCCTTCCTTTGAAGCCTAAAAAGAAAAAAATTCTCTTACTCCAGAGAGTTCATATTCTGCTTTGCAGAGCCAAGTCTTCTCATACAACAGAGTTAAGAGCAGTGGCACAGGCACACACACAGCACCCACAGCAATTCTGTAGCTGTTTTCTACCAGTCCTTGTGATTTCCTTGGAATCCTCCAAGTGCTGGAACACCTAAGCACAGGCAACACAGCTGGTGAAGGGTCTGGAGCACAAGTCTCATGAAGAGCAAATGAAGGAGGGCTGGGGGGCCTCAGCCTGAAAAAAGGAGGCTCAGTGGAACCTTCTCACACTCCATAACTCCCTGACAGGAGGGTGCAGCCAGGTGGGAGTGGGGCTCTGCTTGCATGAAACAAGGGACAGGACAAGAGTAAACAGCCTTGAGTTGTGCTCGGGGAGGTTTAGATTGGACATTAGGGATTTTTTTTTTACTGAAAGAGTGGTCAGATACTGGTACAGGCTGCCCAGGGCAGTGGTAGAATCACCAGCCCTAGAAGTGATCATAAAACATTTAAATGTGGCACCAGGGACATGGTTCAGTGGTGGACTTGGCAGTGCTGGGTCAAGGGTTGGATTCAATGATCTTAGACATCTCTTCCAACCTAAATGATTCTATAGCTCTTCCCTGGAGGCTGAAATCCTCCAGGTGGTGGTCCTCTACCACTGCCAGTGGTGCAGAAGCATCCAAGATTTTCACAGAACCTCTCCTGCAGTATGTGTAAGAGCAAATGTTCCACAGGGCACGAATACTGACTTGTTACTATTTTTGGTGCTACTTGAGGACAGCAGGTTCCCTGGGCCAAAATGTTCCTCCAAAGCTCTACGACATTTCAGGGAGCAAGAGAGTGCTCCCCATAACACATTGTCCTTGCTTGGTGAGGACACTGTACCCTGTGAGATGATAAACAAGCTCTCATGGTTTGGACTGTCCTCTCTGCTCACTGGAGGCCATGGCAGGTGGAAATATCACCCTTCAGATCACATATAGTGACAGCATCATGCCGTCAGCATGGAAGGAGATGATGTTGAGGAAATGGGAATAACGGCTGCTTAACAGGGAAAAAATGCTACTCACTGCATTGATAATTACACCTAATTTAGCTACTGAAAGAAGAAGGAGAAGCCATGAAGACATTAAACCTCTTATCATCCCGACAGACTGAAATTGAAAAGAGAAAAAAAAAAAGCCAGTTATTTGGCAGCAAATGGGTTTATTAACTTCTAAAATGGTGTGTGTTTGAATGCGATAGGGAAAGCAGCATTTGTCACTGTTTGCCACATCAAAAGACAAATTAATCCTTTGAAGAAGAGTAGCTTTTGAAAATCTCCCTCATTAAACAATCTACCAGGAGACTGAGTTGTGGAGCCAGGCACTGGTTCCTGTGTAGGAAAAGGACCTACAGGTGACACAGGTCCAGGTATGACTGCCCTCTTGTGTCACAGTTTTGTGGCTGAGCCTTACAAACCATGATGCTGCAGGACCTACTTACAGGCTGTGTTTTCCCTTCCAGCTCTATCTTAACTCTTTTCCTGTTACAGCACCCACAGGGCTTAGGGAGTAGAGCCTAGCTGAGGTAGCATGAGGCATTTTGATGGTTTCCTCCCACCCCACCATCTCCCCATCACAGTCACACCAGACTTCTCATGTCTCTGCCACCCTCTCCCTTTGGCAGCTGGTCAGAAATCACTGTTGGTGACTTTGTAAATTATTCTTTGAAAGACTTCAGTGAGTCATGTGCTGCAAAAGGCTCTCAATTTCCTCTAATAATCATGCTCCCCAAGACTAACATAATTTTCTGTCATGGCAACTGGTGTTCTGGTTTCAGGTTTTTTTAGCTAGGATGCTCTGGTTTTCCAATCTGCTTATTCCTGTGAGATGCCTTCTCCCCTCTGGAGCATTCCTCTGAAAGGCAGCCTTTGAGCTGCAGTGGCACGACTCTGTCACACTGAAAACTAAATACATGAGTGGGGTCTCTCCAGATGGGAAAGTAACATCAGATACTGTGTTAAGAGGAATGATGCAGAAACTGAAGGTTTTGCTACCTACTTCCTCTTGCCTCCTGGAGATCTCATAGATACTTCAGGCAACTTTCTATGCACTTATTGAGCTCCTCAGCTACCTTGACAGCTGCACTTTGTCTAATACAGAGCAGTAACAGAACTCCACACCACAAAATGAGCTCATGCAACCACTCCTTTGCTGGCAGGTAAACCAGCCAAACATGTGAGATCCTGGCATATGTCTACAGTGTATTGGATTTGCTGCAATTCCTGGTTGTTTCTAGTTATCTACACCTCTTTCAAATCCCTTCAGGGATCGTGACTCCACCTCTTCCCTGGGCAGCCTGTTCCAATGCCTGACAACACTTTTGGTGAAGGCGTTCTTCCTAATATACAATCTAAACTGCCCCTGGCACAATTTGAGACACTTTCCTCCTGTCCCATTGTTTGTACTTGGGAGCAAACGAATGCCCCAGAGCCTTTGGTGATGCTGAGACACCCTACCAAGGCAAAGTTTGTGTTCCGGCTGGAGACACGTGTCCTTTGCTTGGTCAGGCACAGAGAAGCCGCTTACAGCTCAGGGTGTCCTCACCCCTTGTTTGGCTCTATCTGACATTTGTCTGTAATTAGCACTCAGGTTTCAGATGATGAATGGACAGCTTTTTGTCCAAACAGCCAGCAATGAGGACAGAGATACTACTGGGTTGTTTTTTCAGCCCCAACTCTAAAGCTTGGCAAAGATAAAAATATTCATTGTTCATCAGCTAAGCTTACCTTTAGGTTAGAGGACAGTGGCTTATCTTCCCATTTTACACATGTGAACAGGATGCACTGGAAAAGGGAAAGACAGAATTGAATCCCAAACCCATAAATTCCAGGCTTCAACTTCCAGACAGCTTTGCCAAGCATGGATAACCGGATAAGACCACCCTTTTAGAAGAACTGCTGGGAGAAACAGATTTATCGGTTTTCTTAAGATAAGGTTGCCAACATGTTAAATCAGCTTTCCTTCTTTTGAGCAGGGGCTACTAAAAAAAAATTAGGTCAAAACTGAAGGGTGTCTCCTTCCCCTATTTCTCAATTACTATGCATTGGAACAGCATAAGGAAAAAACCCCAGTGTCTCGAGCCTGGAAAGCCTGGGAAGCCTTGCAGCAAGCCCAGTTCTGGCAGTGCCAGAGGAGATTTGGGCACCATGTTTTTTCCTAGGTCCACCCAGGCACACACAGGGTTCTGCAGGCTCTCAGCAAAGTGTCTGGTTTCTGGGGTTTGAAATATTCTTCCCCTGCTGCCAAGGAAGAGAAGAAAACAGCCCTTTGAAGAGGCTCTGAAACCCAAGTAGAGCGAGAGGGGGAATATTTATTTTAAAGTACAATAACGTTTAGGTTACAGACCCTAATCCCCGAGCCCTGTCCCAGCAGGGTGTCTCAAGGAAAAGGGCTTTCAGAGCAGGGCTGGTTGCAAGTGTGACGCATGCAAAAGGCTCCCAGGGAAATGCTCTCACATTTTTTCATGCAAAGATATTTTAAAAAGCAAGAGCGAGATGTCCTGGGTGGGAAATATATCCTAACAGACATGTAATATCTCCAAAGCTAACTCTAATATGATCTAAGTTGCAGTTTGGTGTATTAATGGTTTGTTCATCTTTAAGCACAGATGGATATTTTTATTAGCATTACTTTGTTGATGCAGCTTCTAGAAAGGTTAGTCTGGAGGGCAGATGTTTGTGTAAAAACAAAGTGTTTATGCTGGGGCAACTGATCAGAAAGGTGCAGCTTTTCTATGAAATTTCAATTAGAAAATTAAACCTTGTAAGTATGGGCAACTGGGATCTGCTGTTCAGTCCACATGGCCAATTAGAATTAGTCAAAAAAGCCCTTCCTCCACAAACCTCTGATTTGGGTTGGGTATCCTGGGATACTCCCAGGGACACCAAGTGCTTCAGACAGGGATGCAAGGACACAGAGAGAATCCAGGTTGTTGATCACACAGATGTAGAAAACTCCCAAAGTTTGTAGACTGGAAACAAGACTGGAAAAAGCTACACAGATCTCACAAGGCAGGTGGGAACAGCAGTTTCCCAGCACATACAGTTTCTGTGGACTCTTGGTGCATGCTTACCAGTACCTGAACACATGCTGGGCTGGCCCCAACCTCAGTCTGCCAAGGCAGAATAACAAAGGCAAGAGCAGAAAGGGAACTTCTCACTCTTCATCTTCAGTGCAAAATAGCCCTGGGTCCTATGATAATACACATGGATTCTGCCTGCAATGATTGCATCCAGGTGTCTCACAGCTGCACCAGAAGGGAAGTTTTTTAAGTTCTGTAATTTGTTGACATATACATTGCCACTGTAAGCAATATCCCTTCTAAATCCTTGTTTTTCCCTCCTCTTTACTGTCCTATCTCAGGCTGATGTTAATTCACCCCACCTTTGATCTGAATACTGGACAGTTCATTCCCTTGATCTTGTGCAAGACTTCCCCATGCACTAATTCTACCGTATTATTTTATCCAGTACAAGAAAAAGCTGATTCTGTTACCACAAAAAGTAGCCCAGCAAAAGTCAAAACAGGGTAGCACATTAGGCATTAAGTACCCAGTTTTGTCTTTAAATTGAAAACATCCCTAATTAACACTTTTCCACTCACAATCTTCTCCATAACAGGCTGCAAGTGCATCAAGTAGGAGTAGAGACAGAGACTTTCCTTACAATCACTGTGTCTTCCATTAGTGAAAGTTTAACTATCCAAACAATCATTTGTCCAATGTTGAAAAGCTGCGAGGAAAGAGAGGAAGAAAAGTCAATACCTTTGACCTTGCTTCTGGGGAAGAAAACTCCTGGTAGTTTCCACAAGTCAACTGTGGAAGTAGCAACACACTGATTTTAATGGATGTGTCTGAAACAAATTCTTTCCAAGAGCCAACATTCTTCTGTTCTTCAACCCACACCTGAAGGAACAGGGAATGGAGGTTGTCTGCCACAGCAAAATCCTTTGCTTCTTTGGTTATCTGAGAAGAGAGCAGAGGGATAAGTGGAAAGTAATTTATCAGACCTGCAGGAAGTTCATCAGGATTTCCTCGAAGTTGCAAAGACAGCAGCAATATATTCAAACGTGGTTAAATGACACACTCATTTTTCTCAGGTCGTGGTTCTGAAAAACATCTTGGAAAAGAATTTCAGTATGTGCTGATGGTTAAACCTGGGTGTGAACCCCATGCAGACTAGTGAAACTCAAGCACGTGCTTTATGCATAAGCACGGATCCACTCAAGTGCTGTCCTTGTTAGGGCTGGTATTTAAGTGGCTCCTTGAGCTAGAGCCTCCAGCTTTGAAAAGCCTCTTCTATTCTTTGTGTGCAATGCAGAGAGAGTTAACTAAATACTCACTTGTTTTCTGTAGCACTGACCAGAACCACCTCAAGTGCCAGGGCAGCAGACATGCAGGAAAATTGACTCTGATCATCCCTGGGGTCGTTTAACTAAAACACACATTTCAGTGGAGCCAAGTGTTCAGTGGAGCTAAGTGCTTTTCAACTCCCATGGTGTCAAAACAATTAGCAGATCACAGCAGCACTGATTCACTGGTGCTCCAAGAAGAGCATCTGGCCAACATATGGAAATTTAACACAAGCACTGAATAACCTCCTCCTCTCACCGTCAGCTGCCTGCATGACAGCACAGTTGGGATGGTTCTTATATCACAGGACAGGTTATGTAATTCAACCTAACCTTCTGAAAAGACATCACTGCAGAATCCAAATTACATATTTATACCATAAACCATAATCTCTCCACATCAACAGGTACATCATGTTGTGCTCACACACTGTTTCAGCTATTTTCAACAGGCTTGCCTCTTTCTAATTTTAATGGATACTAATCCTGGTCACATCCAGGCTCCATTTTTCTCCAAATGGCCAACAAACCTCTGAATATATTTTTTTATCTTTTCCATCTTCTTTTTTCGTCCCTCGTACACTTTGAAGGAATGGAAGATACTTTTGATATCTTTAGTAGCTTCCTATACTGCTGTGCACTTTTCAGCCCAAATATTGTGTTTTATGTTTCATGCTGCTCAGCACACAGGCTGGAAACCAATATGATGAAAACTTTGTGATTCCTTACACTGATGAGATACGGTCCATCAGGTCTCTCCTTCCAGAATGTTGATAGTAAGTCACTTCGAGAAAATAGCTCTCAAGAAGCAATTTTGCAGGCTCTTGCTCTGTTTCAGTGGCCCACAAAACTATTGTCCCCTTGTTCAGACGGGGATTTGGTGAGACGCCTTTACCAGAACAAGGCCTGGACATTCCATATTACTTGTCACGGCACAAAATACAGTATTTTACACCTTATAAGAATCTTTAAATTATGGACTGGTAGACAAGGCAGGGAAGAAATGTCAACCTTGATCAGTGAATTAAAGCATTCAGCTGCATTTACTGTCTTACGTTTCTTTCCACCAGGTCAGGCTAAGCAAAGCTGATGCTAATCAGTTGAGAGAACTGCAAATGTTTTTAAATACTGTGGATTAGGGAAAGTACATAATTTGGGCACACATGAAATATTGCGCATAGACATAAATATTGTTCCCAGCTCAGCCTCTGGCTCATCTCCAACATGCCACAAATTCATCACAACCTGAATGGGGTAGTGTGTTAACAAATGCCTGGCAGACTATGAAAACTTCCTGGTGGGTGCACACACTGTACTTAACCAACTACTGTTGTTTGCCAAAATTAACCCTTGGAATATGCCAGCACTGAACAAAGCCAGCCCAGGGAAGATAAAGCTGAATTTGATGTGTGCTAAGGCTTACCCTCTTTGGTGGTGTTCAGGAGATGAGGGTGGGTGTGAACTACATTGAGCTTGTTTCAATGTTGATGTGATAGCTGCCAGCCCTAGGTGGAAGAGAGCTCTCATCCTGATCAGAACAGCCTACATTGTTATCTGCAGAGAAGCAGGGACAGATCTGTGATAGCTAAAACTTGACTTTTAAAAACTGTTCTGAATTACTGAGGATCTGAAACTGGCTTCTCTGTGGGCTATCTCTTTCATCTCTTGCTATTTTTAATAGCCCATTATGAATCATTTTGATATGTTCATAAATGTTATCCTTTCTCCAAGATTTTTGCTATGGTTGTCAGCTGCTGAGGCTAATATGAGCATGATTAGTTGGGCTGGGATGTGAGAGCTTCAAAAAATGACTGCTTGGGTGAATGATTTATAACAACTCTGCCCTAAACATCCATAAACAAGGAGAATGTGTATTCTGCTTTTCTATGATGAGGAAATCCTCAGCCTCCTTCATTTAAGCAGAGGAAGTTGTGCTGGACCTGGTTTGTCTCTCACGATGATGTACCCCATGGGTTCCAGTTAGAGTCAGTAGTATTGCCACATATTTTTGAGGAACATGGACCCACTGCAGCAGCCAGAAGTCCTAACAGGCAGCCTCTGAATGATGTAACTTTCCTGGCACATAAACACCCTCCCCTGTTGAGGGGTTTCTGCCCAGTCTGAAACATCTTCATGAGACTTCATGGAGGCTCAAAGTCAGTGGTAAAGGTGCTCTACAGCAACTCTGCTTTCTGGAGCAGGGCTGCTCAACCTGCACCCCTGCAGGCCCCCCCCACATGTTATTCCAACCACAGGCTCTCCCTTTCCTGAGAACCTGGTGGGCACAGTCTGCAGGCAGATGAATTGTCCTGACCATAACAGCCTTCTCCTGGAATCAGCTTGCTTAGGGGCTTGGATCTGCAGCCTGCGGGCCAGAAGCAGCTTGTAGAGTTTGCAGTCAATAGGACACATATGGTATTTCTCTAAGAAATAGAACTTGCTGCGTCTTGGATGTATTTTGTGCCTGGAAACACAAGCAAGGCATTCATTTACTTTGCCCATGTAGCACCCCAGGCTGTAAGTTGCTGGGGAAGGACACAGATTACTGCTAAGAGCAGTAGGGCTGAGGGGTCTGTGATGCACCTCCTGTTACAAACTCTGGCCTGTTTCTCTTATGCGACATACTTTCCTCAGAAACTAAATTGATTCTCTCAAAAATCAGAAAATAGAAAACATTCCTCCCTTCACAGCAAGGAGAAACACTGGAGTTTCTCACTCTTCTCCCACAAGGACTTGTCTAGTTTTACACCCAGGAGCAGGAGGGAAACCAGACAGTCTTCCCCTCCCATCTCCCATTCGGGAAGGCTGTGCTCACTGGTGAGGTAGCTGTAAAGAAATTATTGCAAGAAATTATTTCAGGCTGAAAGGCACTTCCCCAGAATAGTTAATGTGTGTGTACCGAGCACTTCCTGAGCAGTTGCTGAGTACAGGAGATCAGTTATGCAAGCTGTTTCTTCAGTTTTAATCTGATTTCCTCTCTCTGCTCTTAATAAATCTTATTTTTATTAGATCTCCTGAGTCCTAAGCGGCTTGGGAACTTCACATAGATTTTCCAGGAAAAGAAAGACCTCTGAAAAAAGCCACAAAAAAAAAAAAAAAAAAAAAAAAAAAAAAGAAAGGGATTCTGGAGATATTCAGGCAGTAATTCTCAGCTGAAGGAGCACAGGACATGGGTCCTTTTCTTCAGAAAGTCAAGGTCAAAAGGCTTCTGGAAATAGTTATTGTTGACTCTGGCTGAGAACTTTAGGAATAAAAGGTATCCTTTCTTGTCGGAAACGGCAGTGTAAGGGTGAGTTAAAAAGGGCTGGCTGATGTGATGGGGCATTGTAGTGGGTTATGTAGCTCCTTGCTGGGTCTGTGTAGCTGGTTGCTGCTGCCATAAAGAAGGTTTAGCCATTTATTAGGAGTGATTTCCCTCACACTGTCTTCAGTAGGTTCATCCCCAGCCCCCTTGCTGCTTACTCCTCATCACCAACATGTTTGTACCAGATTTGACATCAGCTCCAAATCTGATTGCAGCTGAATTTACTTGGCAAGGCTTTACCTAAGGAAAGGCTGGAAGTTTTTCACTTGAAGTGAGCAATTATAGCTCATAGTTCATTGCAGGTGGCAAACAAGAAACACAGGACTTGCCAAAAAATTACATCCCCCCAGGGTCAGCACAAGGCCACCTTGGACAGCTCAGAAGAGGCAGCAGTTGTTAGTGTCTGCTGACTTCCTACTGTATATTTGAACCCTACTTTGGGAAAGAAATCAATCTGGCATACCACTTCAGCATGGTGACTGAGCACTGGATCTTCCAGAAGTACTACTTCACTTGTCCTTGAAACTTTAACTACTCCAAAGCACTGGAATCAGAATGGTGGGAAGGTTTGGGGGTTTTGATGTTTTTGATCTTTGGGGTTTTTTTACCTGCTAATTTCCACACAGAGTTATTTGCTGACGGCAAGTATTTAATAACATGGGAGTGGCATGTTTCAAGCTCTTGGTTGGTATCAGTAGGTTTTGCTCCTGGTTGTGAGGTTTCTTTATTGAAGACCAAACTTTATACAATACACAGAATCACACACTGGTTTGAGTTGGAAGGGACTCATTTAAACTCGTTGGGTTTAAAGCTTATCTCATTTCATCCCCTGCCATGGGCAGAGACACCTTCCACTAGACCAGGCTGCTCCAGGCCCCGTCCAATCTGGCCTATGCTTCAATATTGGATTGATGTAAAAGCATCAGTGCATCACAATGCTGAATTGTAGAAAATCTCCAAAAACCCCAAATCCATGGCAGTGCAAGTGACTCAAAAAACTACTTAACTGGTCATCAGGATCACTATGAGTCTCTCAGTGACAGAAGCTGTGACAAGCCCTGGGTCAAGATCTCAGGAGGGGTGTAACTGAGGTGTTGAGCTGAGATTATTGGCTCAATCTAGATGCCTTAAGCAATCAATCAACTTTCCATCATTAGAGTTTGGCCTGGCCTTTCATACTTCCTTAGCTCTTTCTATCTGTTACTTCTGTGTTTCTGATATGTCCTAGTGCCCTTCACTTTTCACAACATTTCTTACTTTACATCCTGGGCCCCCAAAATAAAATACAGTTGGGCTTCGCTAACTAATTGCTCTAAGCTCCAGCTTCCCCCACAGTGGATTACTGAACTAAACACCAGTCACTAGTTTTGAAATTATCTGAAAAGGCTACCACAATAACAGCAGGATGCCATCTTATTTATTTTGCACTTGACTTTCAGAGTTCCCTATTTGAAACTACATCAAGTCTCTGTGGAGCTCTAACATCAATCAACAACATTCTGTGAAGGAAGAAAAATATAATATTGTTTCAAGTAGGTCTTTAAATAATTTTCTGACAAAAAATAAATCTTACAAGAAGCGTTGTTCGTGTTATGTGTGAAATTTTGACATTGAAGTATAATAATAGTTTGCCATCTCCCCAAATTTGTCTTTTTGTGTATCAAACCATTGCATTCTGCTGCTGAGATCTAATTAAGCCCCACCAATCAGATTTATGATAGTGCTAATAGGAAAAAGGATCATATAAAGCTGTTAATATGTGCTCTATAATTAAGATTAATGGCAGTTGTGTGGTTAAACCCTTGCATCATCTTGAGAACAAACCTGAAAGTGCAAAGTTTATAACCAGGAGAAGCATCGCAGATGCTGAGCAACTTCCCATCTTGGCAACTAACAGCAAAACGTTAGAGATGCTTCAGGAATTGTTCTGACCCAGAATGGTGACCTTGGAGCCCCATGACAAGAAATGAGTCTCCAGCAACCCTCCCCCTGGTCCTGTGACAGAGGTGATGGTCTTTTATGAGCTAGATGGTGGGAGCTGAGTGGGGAGGATGCTGGGAGTTCCCTGGAAGGTCCATGCTCCCCTTCTGTACTCCATGGTTCCTGGTGCTTTCTAGAGTATTTTGTGTGGCCAGCTCCTGTGGAATCAGCACTGTTCAGAGCCAAACCTTCAATAATGAGATCCAAAGCCTGTGGAGCCCTTTTGGGCTTGAATACAACTCTGACATTTGGATCCACTTGCATCCACTAAAAATCCTAAGATTACTTTTTTCTCTCTAAGATTACCTTTAGTGGTTCAACCTAAATGGGTATGTGACATTTTGTGTGCTCTAAATCCTCATTATTGTTTCACAAGGAGGTATTGCTCCGTCTCAATGTCCATGGATAACAATCTCTTTAATTAGAAAAGTAGTGTTATATCCCCTCTCTTCAGGGGTACAATTTATTGCCCAAGTGAAAGGCAAGGAAAATCATTAAACCTTAAATCTCAGCTCTGACACTGAACACTCGACTACCTCAACCTTTTGCTCTCTGACCCAAACTGCCCTAAAACCAACCAACCATTCCGGCCCTCTATGCAACCGTTGTGTGTGTTTGCTGTGTGGTATTTGTTTTATTTTTGCAGGTGTTAATTTGAGGGCAGAAAAAAGTAGAGATGCAAACAGGAACTGTGAAGTGATATATATGCTTGGTGATGAGAACTCGGAATAAAACTGGATATTAACTGTAAGAAATGTGAAGTTCTAATTTCTCCCCAGCTCCCCAAATAGAAGGAGAGTAGAAATAAATGCTTTGAAGTAGGATATTTTCAGTGAATTAGAGTGAGTGTTTTCATTTTATCTTCCTAATAATGATTTAAGATGACTTTTGCATGAATTTAAGCACTATAAAGAAATGAAAACCTGGGAGGAAGATGGTTCTGAGGAATATTTCCATGAAAAAATATTGAGAATGACTTTCAAAAGCATTTAAGTGACTTATAGCCTACATCTTCTGAACTTAAACTCTCAATAGAAAATATTTTAAATATGCCTGGGGGTGGAATTATGCCTTACAGCTGGAGCAGGACGAACTATTCCCTTCCCTTTTTGTTCAGACTCTGGTCCAAGGCCCTTCCTCTGTGCCCACTTTAGCTTTCAACCTATCAGTGCCTGTGCAGGACCAGTTCAAACAGTATAACCAGCAAAATTAGCAGTTTCTCCCTTTCAGGTTAGGAAGTTGAATCAGCTTAGCAAAAGAGCCAGTCACCCCCAGAACATATATGAGGGCAGGATGAGGTGACAGCTGCAACAGCTCTTCCATGTGGCCCCCTGAAATGCATATTTTTACCCAAGGAGTATAGAAACCAAACTTTCAGTTTCAAAAATGACTTCAGAAACTAAACACAGATTTTTTTTTTTTAATTGTTTGTTGGTTTAATTTTTTCCCCAAGCATCTCTTTAAAGCTCAGATCCTTTTAGAATGAGACTCCGTAGAATTATATAATTAATTCATTTTTATTAGCCTCCCTTGGCTGTTTTACAAGGATTTTGCAATGCACTCCTGGTCACCCTCTTGCTGTGTCAGACAACACATCCTGGCCACAGCTGTTTCCTGGGGATGAGCCTGGGGGTGCAGCAGAGGAAACAGTCCCAGTGACTGGCAGAGGCCGTGAGGATGCTCCAGGGAAGTCTCTGGGCACTTCCTCATGGGAAAGTGACCAAGGTCTCCCATCTGGCCCCAGCTCCCACATGAATGCTGTCCCTTGTTCCGGTACCTCAAAAATGACACCCCACTTCTTCCCTCAGGGTCACTGGTTGGTTCACTGGGTGGGACACTGCTCTGGCACTTGTTCTGAAGGAACTAACTCACCCTCATCTCCCCCCAAGAAATGTTGTTCTTTGCCATCATAACTTTTTATAATAAAAAGTCCTTAATTCAGTTTAGTTTTTGAAACTTTTGTTTCGTTGTTTCTTTCTCCATGGAAAAGGTGTGCTGACCACATAGAGTGTGTAACGTTAATTTACATTTTCATCTCAGTGTTGACGATATGTCTCATGTTTTGGACTTACACGACTGATCTTGTTTGTACTTCCAAATTTTCTTCCTCATTATCTGGAGTGCTGTGTCCAGTTCTGGGCTCCTCAGTAGAAGAAAGACAAATTACTGGAGAGGGTTCAGTGGAGGCCACAAAGATGATGAGGGGGCTGGAGCATCTGCATATGAGGAGAGACTGTGGGAGCTGAGCCTGTTTAGTTTGGGGAAGACTGAGGGGGGATCTCATTATTGCATATAAATATCTTATATTATTGCATATAAATATAAAGATGGTGCCAGACTCAGTGGTGCCCAGTGACAGGACAAGGAGCAATAGCCATGAACCAAAAGGCATGAAATTCCACCTCAGTACGAGTAAGAACTTTCTATGAAGGGTGGCCAGTGCACTGGAGCAGCTGCCCAGGGAGGGTGTGGAGTCTTCCTCTCTGGAGACATTCCAATCCCACCTGGATGTGTTCCTTCGTCACCTGCTCTGGGTGATCCCTGTCTGGGGAGGGGAGGTTTGGTTAGAGTGATCTCCAGAGGTCCGTTCCAACCCAAACGATTCTGTGATTCTGTTATTTTGGCTCGTTTATTTTGTATTGGTAGAGAGGTGAAAAGCGTTTTGACTCTTTCCACGCCGCCCCTATATATCTGCCTGGGGAATTTCAAACCGATATAAAAAGCTCTCACTAGCTCGGGACACGGCCACCCCTCGCGGGAAAGCACGCCTAGCAGAGCTCCCGGAGAGCCGCGACACGACCGCCCCTCTCGTCGGGACAGCCCCGGAATGGCCGCTCCGCCTCCGCCGTAACGCCGACCCGGAAAGCGTCTGGAGGTCGCGCCAGGAAGATGGCGGCGCCCAGGTGGTGAGGGGAGAGCGGCGCAGCAGCCGCGGCCATGAGCGCCGCCCGCCACTGCTGCCCATCCCGGGCGCTCGCAGGTACCGCGAAGCCGTAGGGCGAGAGGGCCGGTGTGCGGGCAGGGCCAGGGTGGCGCGGGGTTGCTCTGTGGAGCGGGCCCCGGAGCCTGCACGGCCATGTGTGTGCGGGGCGTTCCCGTGTGGAACTGCGCTGTGTGTCCTCCACACGTGTTTGACTTTGGTGCTGTCCTATGGCAGCTGCTTCCTCTCAGCGCTGCTTTCGCAAGATAATGTTGTCGATAGTGTATATAGTAGTGGGACAATACTGTATCCATCACCAAAGCTGCCTGAGCTCAAGCAGAGTTTGGACAACGTTATCAAGGTCAGGGTGGGTTTGTTGGGGTGTCCTGTGAAGAGCTAGGAATTGAATTCGTTGATCCCGGTGCATCTCTTCCAGCTCAAGATATTCTGTGAAAACACGTCTAACTGGAACTCAGGAATTTGGAAGGAACACCCAGAATTATTGGGACATGCCTACAGTTCAGTTTTGGGCTCCTAGGGATAAGAAAGAGAAGGGGTTGAATGTGTCCAGGGAAGGGAAGGTAGCTGGGGAAGGGTCTGGAGCACCACAAGCAGCTGAAGGAGCTGGGGGGCCTCAGCCTGAAGCAAAAAAGGCTCAGGGGAACTTCCCATTCCCCACAATTCCCTAACAGGAGAGTGCAGCCAGGTGAGGGTCAGGCTCTGCTCCCAGAGAACAAGGGGTGGGATAAGAGGAAGCGGCCACAAGTTGTGCCAGGGATATTAGGCAAAACTTCTTCACTGAAGGGGTGGTCAGGCACTGGCACAAGCTGCCCAGGGTAGTGATGGAGTCACCATCCTTGTAAGGGTTCAAAAAAAAATGTGGATAGCATTTTTTGCTAAGTAGCACTTAGGGGCATGCTTCAGTGGTGGGACCATGGTGGTAGTACTGGGTTAGTATTCAGACTTGGTCTTAAAGGTATTTTCCATCTTTAATGATTCCATGATTCTACTCTGTCAGGTCTTTCACCTGGAGCAGCAAACATTTTCCCTCATTTGTTGGGGTATCCTGTGTCATTGTCTTGTGTTGGGGTATCCTGTCATCCTAGCAGACAACAGGTGCTGTAGTCTTAATTAGAAGCAAACTCAGTGGCAGAGAAAAAACTGGAATCTACTGCTATCTTTTATCTTGTTTTCCTTTAAGCAGGATTGTTTGTTTGGCGTCTGAGGAACACTGGAGTACTGCAGATACCATGCCGGTTTGTGCACCTTTACCATGTGGCCAACAACAGATTGATTACCTTTCAGTACTTTAACTTTCTTAAACGAATGGTAAGTCAAGGAGTATATTTATCCTGTGTTTCTCGTTCGTCCCATGTGATAAGTCAAAATGGAGACTAGTTGATAAAAGTAATATTTTTCTTATCAGCCAAACTCAGGCAATTTCTAAGCGTCTCCATATTTCACTGAATCAGAATTAAAGCACTTGGTATCCTAAAGCGTCTGAGGCTGGAGGAAACTTTTTGTAGCAAGGACAGTGCCTTGTGCGGCAAAGTCTCCTCTACTGGACAGGATGAAATAGGGTACTCATCTCTTGTTGAGAAACATGACATAAAATTATTTTTAAATCATTATTTATAAAAATGCTAGTAAAGTCAAATCTGTCTAGCAGTCATACAAGTGGTAGATGGAACTCACGTGTGGAAGTGGTGTGTTCTGAGTTAATCAGTTTCTTTGAGTCAAAATTCCTGAGCTCATTAAATTAATGGGTTACATTTACAGTGTGCTGTTAGTTTTAGGTATTAAAAGAGCTGTAATTATCATTCAAACCCTTGAAGTTGCATCTTCTTCTTTGACCAGTTTTATCATATGTAAGTGGATGGTAGTAATTTTTTTTAAATTGTGCTGCTGATTTGAACTGTATTCACATCACTCATTCAGAATTGCAGACCACTCTTCCTCATTGTAAATATTACTGTGTACTTGAAGTCAGGAAAGACAGAAAGTTCTGTCTTTCTATGCTTCTGGTGCTTGAAATATATTGAATATTTTGGGGAAGAAAATATGAAGGAGAATCTAAATGGTCTTTTTCTTATTCTGTGTTTATTCTGTGAACTCTAAAAGAGAGGAAATAACTCTCCTAATTTGTTGTTCAGTATATGTTCCTTTGAAATTTGTTGTCTAATTAATTAAAAAAAAAAACAACTGATGTGGGAGATGATTTTATATCATAGGTGGTAGATTGTATTTTTTGCCATATTTTTCATTTTTTCATTTCTTAAATGTGCAGAGGTTTAGTACTTTAGTATTTGAAAACTGAAGTTATGTGGGCATGTGTATATTTCTGTTTAAAGGTGAGTTTTGTTTGGTCAAAGGTTGCACTCAATCTTGGAGGTCATTCCAACCTTTATTATTCTGTGGAATTGATTAGTTGTGACTCAAGTTTTATTACCTGGTGGTTTTGAATATGAACAATGAGTTTGCTGTTGTAGCTATGGGGGAGGAAGCAAACTTATTCAAATGCAATTCTCCTTACTTAAAGCTTACATAAACGTTATTGATTCAGCTGCTTTTGTAATATTTAAGCCAACTTCAGAAGCCTTTCTGTGTGTGAAATAAGTGTCTGAAATTCAGACTAACTCAGTTGTGTCATTGAAGTAATTCTCCTAACAAGAATAAAATAACAATAATATTGTTGGTGTTAATAAAGTGAAATGGACAGAAATATCTTTATCTATTTGTTTTAAAATTTTTCGTTGTATTTAGTATGTAACACAGTGCAACAAAGACCTCAGCCAACGAGCCAAACCCAAGTCGGATTCAATTGTGTCTCCTTTTCATGAGCTTCAGCAATTGGATCAGGAAAAAAAGGCTGTACACAAAATTAGCCCAGTTTCACCTGTTCATCACTTGGGGTCTGAGACATCAAGCAGAAATGAGTTGAGAGAAATGAAATTAGCTGCAGAAACTGAAGACTCAGTCATACCAGTGGGAGCCGAATCCAAAGAAGACAGACAATGGAAAGAAATGAAGATAGAGCTGGATGATTTGCCAGGAATTTTGGCACGCTTGTCCAAAATCAAGCTTACAGGTATTACTGGTCATTTTTTCTCATTTCTCTGCATTCTACTTGATAGCAGAATTCTTTGGGATTTTACTGGTATAGTTTAGGTTTGCATGTGATAATTCCTGCTTTACTGATGCTAAATTGGATCAATTTCTTCAAGTATGTGCTAGGAAAATTGTTTTATGGAAGCATTTAATAGTTTTCCCATTGAATTTGTTTAATGGGAGGAGCTTGCATCCTGTTGTCAGCTAGTTTCTGGGAAATAAGCAAGCAAGTTAGTAAACTGTGGTGAAATTGGGTAAGGAAGTGAATTTACAAATAATGTGCTCAGTATTTGAAGTTGTCTTGCCTAAGTTTACCAGTGTTCTGTCTTATTTACATGCCTTTCACTGTAGTACTGCTGGTTGTAAACTTAGCACTAGAAGTCCTAACATAAGATAATCCAAATAGTTTCCTGTATTAGAAAGAAAAACGTTTGAGTCTGACCAATAAAATTTTATGAAAGAAGATCTGATTTACTTTTCAATCAGTGATAGTGTTGTTTCTTCAAACCAGCAATTTGTTAAGCAATTGTCCTGCAACCTTAACTACATTTTGTCTTGTTCAAGTAGTAATACTTAATGACTGTAAGTTGCTCCTTTCCCTATAGGAACAACTATAAATTACCCCTTTGCCAATAGGTAATGCTATGTATACTTTTATTTCTAAGGAAGCTCTAATGATCTGACTAAAGCCTCACATCTTGTCTCTGATATAAAGTCCAAGAACAGAAGTGTAATTTCCTAAGTCCTTTTCTGGGTGCTCTCCAGTGGGTCAAGTGAACTCCTGATAACAAGACTGTTGTAATAAAAAATTGTTAAAATGAATGTCATGAATTCAGGTTACTTTCAAATGCTTTTTTGTCTTGCAATATGTAAGTTTTCATAGTTTGTTTTTTGGTGAAAAAATCTTGCTGACCAAATAGAGTGTATAATGGTAACTTACATTTTCATCTCAGTGTTGATAATACATCTTGTGGTTTTGATTTGGCACAACTGATCTTGTTTGCACATCCAAATTTTCTTCCTCATTGTTTTTAGAAAGCCTGAGGGCATTTATTTTGTGCTGGTAAAGAGTTTGATGAGAGAAAATATGTATTTTGATATTTACTATGTCGCTAACATATTAGACTTGGAAATTTCAAACTCAGGTTATATAAAGCTCTCACTAGCACATTCAGCAATTATCAGGATTATTTGCAGCAATGTTTTGGTACATACAGCCTCAATTATTGCCTCATCTTTCTTTCTGCATTATACAGGTTTTGTCTTTTTCTCACCCATACTGTTCAGTTTTAGTAATTCTTTTCTTCTCTTGGGCTCACCATGGGTAACTTGGAAGTGCTGTGTGAACAATTAGCTCTTCTGGCATGTTTTCATTAGGTGATTTTATTGAAGTATCTGTTATGTGAAATTGAATGCCGTACTAGCTGTTGAAGTAGAACTAAATTAAAATTTTCACTAGATCCAGAAATGAAAACTTACAGTAGTATGATTGAGGGACCAGAGAGAGAGAAAATTGACTGTTGTTGAAAACACTTGAAATGTTTTTTAAATGTTTTCTGATGGGTAAGCTCAGTGCTTGTACCGCATCTCAGTGTTACTGGTGCTCCTCAAAATGGGAGTTTCAACAACTTCTGGAAGATGAGAGTGTCATTTTCAAGAGAAAACAATTTCATGTGTTACTTTTTTATGCGGCCTCAGAGTTGCTGCAAAACTCTTCAACAGTTCCTAGTAGCCTCTTTTAACTAGGCAAGCACCATTCTGGATTTAAAATAATGTATAGAAGGCAAAGGTTAAGGAATTTCATTCCCTTCAGGACTGTTGTTTTCTGTGAGAGTGCCTTTTGAGGTGTAAGCTTGACTGCTAATTTCTGAACAGCTGTACAATTTTTAATCCAGTTTGCAAGCCTGTTGGGAAAGGGACTGTGATTTTAGTTTATCCCTGTCTCTGTTGTGTCTGGAAGAGTTCTTGATCCAAGGTAAGTGTGGTAAACTTTACCTATTGAGAAGGTATAGAGAGACAGAAAAAACTTAACCTCTTTTCTTGTTGTGACCTTTATACATTTGGTGTGCAGATTTTTTTGGAAGTGGAAAGTGTAAAAGAGTAAGTTGAATGAAGAGGACTTTGTAGGAGGGGAGTTCTATTGTTAGTCTTTATTGGTCATGGGATAGTGTAGGAGATAAGCAGGAGTAATACTGTGTGTAACGTGGAGCAAGGAAAATTTTTTCCAACTTGTGTAATCATTTAGACAAATTATATGTTCTGTAAAGACTATGGTGTTGCAGTTCTTTGATTTTATTTTTTTAAAGAAGAATGAATTCTCTGAGGTCAGTTTTTAAGTTGCAAATGTCATACAACTCAGTTCCTTTTGCCCATGAAGTTCTGATAGATCTCATATCCTGTGTGGTTTTTTTGGCAGACACTTTATTTATACTTTTTCGAGTATGAAATAACAAAAAAACAAACTCTGCATGATGCTAAAATGGGACTTCCTTATGCTCTGTTCTTTTCCTGCTGCTGCTGGAAGGAGATTTTTTGTTTGTAGTATGAACTGTACTTCACCTTGGAAAGGAAATGAGTTTTGCTATTTCCATACCCTCCTGCTTTATGTAAACTGCAGCTTTTGTGACTCTGCCGTTAGAAACTCTGCCTTAAAAACAGGAATAGATTTTTGTTTATATTCTTTTGCCATGGAAAACAATTAGGGAACTTTTAATTAAATGTCACATAATATACCTTTTTGGGTTCAATTTCCATCGATTCCCATCTCTGTGGTGTTTTATGCTGGCTGCTCTCTGAACAGCTGTATCTTACCATCCAGACACTTGGAAAGCTAATGCATCTGTCTGATAGGTTTTTCAGAATTATAAATGCATTGCTTTCAACTTGATCCTAAAGTTGATGTGTAACTGAAAATAAGAGAGACAAGGGAAGTTATGGGAATAGGAGGAAATTCTAGTGATTTATAATGTGCACACACACACGGAATTTCAGGTTGTCTCATCTTCTTAAATTTAACTTCAAGTTTAGATTTAAGTAATGTTTTCTCCCAGAATTACAGATGAAAACTCAGATGAACTATATGTAAAACCACAGGAAAATCAAAGTTCAGTTTTTTGTTTGGGCAAACTGATGAAAGCATGATATGAAAAATGCTGAGTATTCCCTTAGATAACACTTCTGGGGTTTGTGGATGTTTCCTTGTTGTTGCTCCTGTAGCATGTTGGTCTTTATGTGAGGACAAGCAGCTGAATTGGAACAGGCTGTCCCATTCTTGGAAGTGTTCAAGGCCGGGTTTGATGGGGCTGATTGAAATGAATCTATATGAATGAATATATATAAATGACTATAAATGAATGAAATAAAAATAAACTGTTATTACAGTTCATTTTTAGCAAAGTATTTTAAAATTGTTTGGTGGTAAGAAGAGGTTGTAGTATTGCACTTGAATTTTGCATGATTTGCTGCAGACATGTGTCAAATCATTGTCCCAAATTTAAGTTTGCTTCAGGACAGGAGCTTGGCCTTTATTAGTGTGCAGGACCTGTGTCAAAACTTTGATGTGCCCAAACAAACCTGGGTTTACAAAGGACATGTTGGTCAGGTCACATCACTAAATACTGCTGCTACAGTTGGCTTTCTAGAAATCAAAGTGTGAAAACTCAGGAAGGAATATTTCTTCAGTTTTTGGGAAACTACTTTTCTTTAAGGGCTATGTAAACGTTTGCAGTAAAGCAGTGAAATTGTTTCTTCAAGAAAAGGACAAATGCGTTTGCTTTTCTCCTTCCTTATGTACTGACATATCACCAGTACAGGAGTAGAAGGGACTTCTAGAGCAGGATTGATTTGCTTTGGCTTTCTGTGCTTTTATTTTGGCTTGGCTACTTTTTAATAGTAGGTAAACAAAATATGGCATAGTGATTCACATGCTATAAATACAAAGAATTTATAAAGGCAGAGCACGTTGTGATGAAGTCGAAAAGGAATGTAAAGAACACACTAAACTTTTGGACTGTGTTTTTATGCCAGAAACATTATAATTCACTCTTCGTCACCAATCCATTAGTATTTTCTTTTTCATCTACATTGATGTGGGAGACAAATGTCCCCTGTTAATTCTTGTTAAAGCTAAAAATGTTTAAAAGACTGAAAATAAGGCTTAGGCTGAGATCATAAGTTTAAATCTTGGCTTCTTTTTGAAGAATATAATATATAATGGCAGCTCCCATGAACAAGTCTTAAAAGGATCATTTCCATCTATTATGCAATAAGGTGAAGTTAATTTGGCTCCTAATGCCCTAAACTAACAGGGATTAAAAAACAAACAGAGTCAATGACCTCATTCCCTTGATGTGATCTCAATTAAATATACTTTTCCTCCATGAGGGAAGTTGAAGAGTAAATGATTGCTTCCACAGTTAAAGAAAATAAGCTTCTTATTCCAAAGGGAGCATTTTCCTATTTACTGCTAATGTGTTGTATTGGAATATCTGGATAATGAGGGAAGCAGGGGATGCCTGGTGTGCAAACCTTGCCCAAACAAGAAAAAATATCTGCTTTAATGGGATGTGGGAGAGGATGTACTGCAGCCTTTTTAAATGAGATCCTGATAAGTCATGCTGAAATGACTGGCTAAAATTAATCTGGAGAAATCAATGGGGACTTTTATTAGTGCTGTAACCATACAGTATTAGAATTTCTTTGGGGTTACACTGACTGTTTGCCAATCCATTCTAGCTTTCTTCTTCAGTAAATGAGTTGGTGTTTTCCCATAATAAATTGGTGTAAAGTGCTGTCTAGAATAAGTTTTAATTTAATTCTTCTCTAGAAGTGAACGTGTGATTTATTATGCAAAAAAAAAAAAAAAAGAATGTAATCACTCTTGGAAATGCAAATGCTGCTGTTCACTGTCATTTTCAGTGCATTTTTTAACTCTCTCAACTGTACCAATGCATTTCATGTTTTCTTGTGCATTCCTAAGGAGGATTCAAGAGTTTGGAGGCTAACACAGTGTTGTATTTATATAATAAATAAGATCTAGTCTTTCGGAATGATCAGTACCTTCATGTTCATTTGTCTGGGGAGGCAGCAGAATCTGTGGTTGTTTCAGAGCTGCTCAGAAGGGTAAAGTTCTGTCATAGATCCATTGTATTGTAGAAGTAGCCTGTGAATCTGTAAAAAGGCTAAATAATTAATACTTATTGTAATATGCATGCTATTAAAATAATATTCAGCCATCAATGGATTTCAATACTTAGAGAAAAGTTGTGATGAGCAGCAGGTTTTCTCCATTGTGTTTTCAGGATTAAATCCTAAGGATCTCATGCAGGTACAGTTCTTGAAATGAGCACTTTGCATGTGCATTCTTACTGGCAGGTCTCTGCCATGACATTTAGTTTTTCATCTCGAGTAGTGCCGCTTAATAGATAATCCAGGTATTCTCGGTCAGCAAAGATTATTTGTTTGTCGTTTAACTTCAGATGAAAAGGAGATTTTGTAGGAATCAGGAAGATAAGAACATTTTGATGCTAAGATTTAAGATAGCTGAGATCTGGAATTTGTAACTACATCAGAATATAATTTAAATACCTTCTATTTAATAACTAATAATTTTAGATTGTAAGGTTCAAGGTCATGAGCAAGATGTTCCACAAGTGTGCTGACTTTTATAGTATAAGAAATTTGTCATGTCATACTATTTCTTGCCAAAAGGGAGGATTTTGAGACCTGTTATTTGGTTATTACAATATTAGGATTGAAACTTGGGTAATTTTTATTTTAAGGGTGTGATTTGCAGTACTGTACTAAAGTTACAATTTTGCATGACAAAACTGAAATGGATTTTTATGAATCCACTCAAATTTTGAGGCCATTAACTGTCCTGGGTCTCTGTGATGATGTGATTGTACTTTCAGCCCAAAGTGGGCATGTCAAATAGGAACAATAGGAACAGAGTTTGTGCAGTGAAATTACTGTAGCGACGTGCCCCAAGTCTGTCTTTGACTCTGCACTGCTTAAATTCCTGCTATAATTTGATATGAAGTACGTATCTTGGTGTGGGATTTTTTTCTTACTGTTTTCTTTTTTTGTTCCAGTAACTCGCACAATGATGTGTGAGTTACTGGAACAAATATTTGTCCTGTGCATGTTGTGTGGGACAGTTTGGTCCAGTAGCAAGTCCCTGAAATAGGGAATGCAGAGACACAAGTTGTATCCTCACATCTTCTGCTAATGTGCTGCCACTTTTGGGATTCTTACTTCATCTCTGGCAGTTCTCATTTTTGATTCTTTTATGTAGAGTGTTCCTATTAACTGTACCCAGTTCCTGGAGCCACTGTGAACCATAAAAATACCAAAAAGTGCATCCGCTTTCAGGGTTTGAAAGCTGTAACTCTAGTGTTACGTACAAAGATGGTTTCTTGTTGATGCTTTGAACTGTGTTCTTACATATGTTGCAGCTCTGGTTGTCAGCACCACGTCTGCTGGCTTTGCCATGGCCCCGGTCCCTTTTGAGCTCACCTGTTTCCTGCTTGCCTCCCTTGGAACTGGCCTGGCATCCTGTGCTGCCAACTCCATCAATCAGGTCAGTCCGTCTCTTCATCTGTACAGAAAACTGGTGTTGTCCTGGCTTCTGAAATACTGCCAGGAGTGTGACTGGATGGCTGGGAGTCCCGTGCCTTCAGCTGCTGCCTGAGCTCTAAGCTGCTAAAACTGACACTGCAAAATTAATATATGCCTGAGAATTCAAGTGGAGTTGCTAGGCACAGTGTGTTTATATAGATTGGAGCTGATGAAGTCTTAAGCCTCCCAATAATAATGTTTATCTTGGTAATACCCAAGCCTGGGTCCCTGGAAATGACAGGAAGAACTGGGTAATTGGAGTGTAAGAATAGCCAGTGGAGCTTCAGCCTTATGACCTGGATTCTTTGGTTGTGTTATTGTATGACCTTGTTGGATCTGTCTTAAGGGTGGCTCAGATCCACTTAAAGCATCTGTAGTGGGACTTCAACGGGATTTTGTCTAGGCTGGGATCATGGTATCTCCTCCACTTCTGCAGAACCTACTGAGAACCTCCATTGTATGGAGGTTTTTCTATGCCAGAGATGTTCCAGGTGCTTGAACTTGAGCTTTTCTGCATATGTCAACATGCCTGTGGAGCTTGATGCTGATCTTGGCTCTCATTCAACTCAGTTGTGAAGCACAGTGGTTCTTGGGCTCTTCTGGCCTCCCAAAGGAAAGCCTAACTAGTGAACAGGTAATAACACTTGTGGATGCTGAATGGAGTTTCAAAGTGTAGTAACCATGGTTACTTTCAGTTGTAAATGTGGCCTGGAAAAAGGAGCAGCAGCAGTGCTCATTGACATTGACAGCACTTCATGGTTTCAGCAATCATTTGTGAGTCCTGGGACTCACAGTAGTGGAGGTTTCCTGTGATCCACACCCTGGAGTCAACTTGGTTGAGTTGGGCTCTTTGATGTTTACACCTTGTAACACCTCAGTTGTAGGCACGTGATGTGTTTTTTGGGATTGCATCCATCAGCACGCTTTTTTCTCAGCCTGAAGTAAGTTGTATTTGTTTACTGTTTTTACAGGTTTTAGTGTTTATTTTAGTGTTTATTTCACTGAGCTTAAAACTGGGGCAGGCAGCTAACTGTTTTCTCTGCAAAATGGGAAGGGTGATGCATGATTTTTAATTGCTTGGAAGTGTTTAGGTAGGCTGCCTAACTTAGAAACACATAAATAGCCTTGAAAAATATTTTTAAGTAAGTCACGCTATTTTCTGAAGAATACCTTTAGTTATCATGTATATATTTTTCACACAAAGGCTGGGTAGAAACGCTGTCGTAACTAAGGTGAAGTTTTGCTGGATTTTGGTATAATGTTAGATGTACCCTTTTTTCTTCCCTTTTTTCCTTTACTACCTTTTTAATATTAAAAATTAAATTTATGATTTATCCTTTGAAATATTTACTGTCATATGTACTTTCACTTTTGATGTGGATACTACTGGACTAAGAATTAATGATTGCTTATATAGAGACTTCTGTGCACCTGATCCTGAGATTTTGCTAGATCGTCTGAAGAGGTGACATTCACACACAGATAACTGGTTTTCTTTGTCTTCAGCTTCCATATATTGCTCATTGTATTTTGTCCCAAAAGCAGGCTCTTTTTAAACTCTTGGAAGTCATTTTTTAAATTCTTGAATTACTCAGGAGTACAGGAATTCTGTGCTGTAATTTGGAGTTGGACACTTGGGATCAGAAAGGGGAGTTAGGAGGAGTGCAGGAACTTTGTGCTGGGGCTCGTAATTCACTCTTTACTCACTGGAAGTTACTCCAGCCTCACTAAATGTAAAACTGCCTTTCATAATTTCAGCTGAACACTTTAAATTTTCACACTTGGTCATGTTGAGCCTCTTGCCTGTGTAGAGGGACCTTGAAAGCAGATTACTCCTACTAAAAAAAAATAAAGGAGTAGAGTTGATAAGGAAGCAAAAGGAGAGGGCTGTGGTTGGTGATCTGTTGTTTATCAATGGATTCTTTCAGTCGTTGAGTGTCCTTTTCCCAGTGTTACTGTGTCTGAATTGGCTGGGAATTTAATTTTCCATAAATACTTAAAGCTTGGGTAATCCATCTTGACCGTTGGAAAGGAGCATGTTTGACTTGGAACTTCCTTTATGGCTACTTTGCTCTGTCCATTGCTCCCCATACGCATCCACTTCTCTGGCAGCTCATGACTCATGTTTCCCCTGTTGCTCCTCGCTATCCCTTAAGGACCTTTTTATGTGATAACCGTCTTTCCGCTTCCCATATTGCTATAAATCTGTACATCTTTAAGGGCAACTCATATTTCCCACTCCTCATTTCTCTGATAAATCTATGTGCACAATTTACAGTCCCTCCATATGTTGTGGGAAGGTGAAGTGTGAATTGTGTAAGATTCTTCCCTGATTTAGGACAGGATGTGAGGAGCCTGGTCCTGTGAAAATGTAATGAAGATTCTGTAAAATTAATGGAAGTATTGATAGGAATTTGTAACTGGTCAGGTTCTGAGATTTGAGGGGTTTTTCCCTTTTTTTTCCCCTTCTCTGAACTACTTGATTTTAGGGATGTGGTAGGAGCTGAGATCGTTTTATCCCCAGTGAATTAAGCTGAATTAACTATTTAAGTTGACTTAAGTCCTGGGGTGGGAGCCAGGCCTGTGTGCTAAGTCGTACACAGACACCAAAATATTGTATTTTATTTATTTACAAAGTTGGTCGGAAACAATTTTCTAATTTTCACTTTCTCCTTGTTTTCAGATGCTTGTATGTCATACTTTAAACTTATTTTTTCCTGTCTGCAAGAGCCAGAAAGTTAAAAAAATGTGCTTAAGTAGAGATTCTTGCCCCACTTTCACTGTTTCTGACAAGATAGCAAAAAAAACATGGTGCAAATCAATGACTTTGTATTTTTTCATTATTTATAGGAGTACAGTCTGGATATTTATCCAGGTGTGTGTTTAGAAAAATGTTTCACAATCCACAAATTCTAAATTTTAGCAGTGTTTTCCAAAGCAAATAGAAAGGACGCATTTTGATGGTGATTCTGTGAAATTGGACAATCATTTTTAAGGAGCTTGTGACTTACTGTTTTGTGACTTGAGAGTGAAAAAGTCTTATTGGAAAATATAAATAAAATTACAGAAGGGAGATGTGATGCCTGCAAGGTCATTCTAGAAACATTTATTTAGAAAATGTCAGGAAAAGTATCTTGGAATAATTTGTGTCAGACAGAAGTTTTAGGGAAAAAGACTTGGGCTGGTGGAAAATGTTATGAAGTCTGGGGATCTGTATAAATATCAGAGGGTCCTTGGGTTTTCCCGTGGAGTGTGTTGGGTCTGTGGGCTGTGAGGGAGGAAACTCCTCTGGGAAGGTGCCGGAGAACAGATAGTGTTTTATTTCTCTTGTCCTCCACCAGTGTTTTTGCCTCTGCCTCACTCCTTCCTATCACAATACTTCAGAGTTGTACCTCACACCTAATCCAGTATTGCAGTGGCTCCCAGAGACAGTGCTCCCTGGTTCTCTTCCACGTCGTCCAACACCACGTTATGTCCTCCGGCCCTTCAGAATTGTACTACAACATGTCACCACTTCTCAGTCCCACCTGCTAAAACGACTTTCGTCTTTTTTTCCCTCTCTTTCTAACAGCATTCTTTCTTTTTTTCATCATTGAAATAACTTAAAATTATTTCAGACAGGTGTTCTTTATTGATACTCTGTCTTTTGAAAATAACCATTATCTTACAATGAGTTTTGAAGAAATAAAAAAAAAAATCACTTAATACATTTAACAAGGACTGGATCGAGACACATTGTGTTTGTAACTTTACTAAGCTAGCCAAAACCTTCAGAAAATATCACAAGAAGGGATCAGTCTTATTAGTTGCAGTTATGGTAAGGAAATGGAAATATATTCTGGGGTTTTGTCTTGTAAACACTGCATGTTAATCTTGAGTCAAACAAATAAATGCTTTAGTGTTGTTCCTTACCAGTTACAAATAAATTAAGTAAACCCTTGGTTTTTAGATTAGGGAAGACTAATTTTGTAACTTCTTTTTTTCCCCATACTCCAGGCTCTCATAGAAATGGAGTGGGAGAAAATTATATTAAGTTAGTTAATAATCTTTTGCTTTTTCATAGCTCTGTTTTTTGATGATTTTTGAAAGCTCACTCAAGCTTCAAGGAGTGGAGGCTTACATTTGTATTAGAGAGAAAACATGTCATTTTGAGACTTTTAAGATAGTCACCTCTGATTTATGGAGAAGGAGATAAAACATGAAGAGATGTTTACAACACAATACATGGCATTAAAATGTTAGAGGAGTCACATGCACGTTTTATATGTCAAGTACATTCTTTTGTAACTGCAGCATGGCTAAAAAGTGGGAGAGAACTATAAAGATGAAAGCAGGATGTTTAAAGTGGTTTGAATTTAGTAACCGAGATAAAATGATGTGCTTGGGTTTGACTGATGGTACCTTGACAAGGAAGTACACTAGGCCAAATATCTTAGCTGAAGTTAGAGAGCTGAAAATGAGGAAATCTATAAATATGTTAAGCAGGATGAGAGAACAAATTAAGTTAACATTCCTGTCCCTTCAGGGTCTGATCTGATGGCTGTGTTTTGCTCTTAAAGTCTCGTCTTCTCCTGACAGTGGTGATTCCTTAGAAGTGTAGCTGTAAGGAGCGGGAAAGATGGGTTATTGTTAACATAATGGACTGAAATTTGGGATTTGAGTTCAGTTTCCAGTCCAGGGAACCTGTACATGATCATTGGTGTAAGATAAACTATGAAGTCATTTGGATGCTGCATGAGGCTGTCAGTCCACTTACTGGATTATCCTCATTGAAAAAAAAAGTCATCTTTTATCTGGTCTAAATCTGTTGTCTTTTGAGTTTTGAAACCATCACCTCTTGTCCTGTCACAACAGGCTGTGCTAAAAAAAGTCTGTCCTCATTTTACAAGTCTTTAAGTACTGAAAGGCTTCAATGAGCCTTCTCTTCTCCAAGTGAATGCCTCCACCTTTCCTAGCCTGTCTCCAGAGCAGAGGTACTCCAGCCCTCAGGGCATCTCCATGGCCTCTTCTGGACTGGTGCCAGCAGCAGCTCCACATTCTTCCTGTGCTGGGACCCCAGAGCTGGAGACAGCTTAGCGTGGTGTCTTACCTGAGAAAAGCGGAATCTCCCCCTTGACCTGGTGCCCACCCCCACCCCCCCCCCAAAAAAAAAAAAAAAGTTTTAGGAACTCTGTAACAGGAAAAAACCCCACCACCCCAAGGGTTAAAGTAATACATAGAAAGTGGTGGCTAGCGATAGATGCCTGGGTTGTTGATGAAGTGGAAAATAAAAGTAGAATTATTCTGTTAGTCCCTCTGTCCCCTTTCTCTTTAATCCTAGTAAAGAAATTCAACACTAAAGAGAACAGCAATAGTTCTGTTCCCCAAAACTAGCTGTGTTTTTGGTGTTAACTCCATACCAAACTTCTCCTACCAGAAAAGTATTTTATTGAATGTCCATGGAGTGGGAACTTTTTATTCTGATGCTAATATTATTAATATGCTCTACTCCAAGTTGGAGGAGCTGACCTCTGTCAGGTCATGCAACCCACCTCCACTCAGTACAGGAGGTTTTTGCTAAGTAAACTCCTCAAAGTTCTTTCTTGCCCACTTTTGAAATCTCTGAAAATTTATTTCTCCTTCCCCTCACAGCTAACTGCACCGTCATGTTGGAATGAGAGAACTCATTTTGAATGGCCAAGAAGATTTGCCTTATACAATATATGTAAAAATGATATACTTGAATGATTGAAGTGATTTAGAAATAGTCTAAAATGACTTTCCAGATCAGAGTAATTCATGCCGAGCTAATAGCACCTTTCCCTGCCTCTGGAATGATCCCACTGGCAGGCGCCTACCGTTTTCCTGGGAATGGTGAATGTCAATCAGCTCAGTCAGGCCACACTCCCACATTCCCAGTTGCTCCTTTGGGATTCACACCTGATGCATCTCTGTCTCTCTCTGAAGTCCCTTTGTTTTGACTGAACTGATTGCCTGCAGCAGCCATCTGGTCTTTCATCTGCCCCCCCCTCCACTCCCACCAGCGATCAAACAACTGGGAGGAGGGGTTATTAAAACCCGGTGTTGAACTCCACACTTCAGGACTGTCAGTGGCAGAGGTAGCCTGGGATGTAATTTACAGTGGATAATAAATACACGAAAAGTACAACACTGGAAGTCTATCTTGTGCTCTAAACTGTGTTGATATATGGTGCTTTGATATGGATTTTAGTTGCTAGGCAGCCTTCATTAGTGGTCATTGAAGATCATAACTTAGAGCTCTAACAGATGATTCATAATTGCAACAGTTGGATCAAGTTAGCATGGTGGAATAGTTGATATGCAGTAGGATCAGCTCATCTTGTAAGGATATATTTCATGAGCAGTGAGAATGATAAGCACTAACGAGACCCACTCTCTGAAGGACTGATAAATGCAGATATTATCTTTGCAAAGCATAAATCATTTGACCTACAACTGAAGCTTGATAAGGGGTTTTAGAAAAATACTATAAATTAATGCATATCATTGTTGAAAGAAATTCTCTTTGCTTGCATGCATATTGTGTGAGTATGGTAGGCGAAGAGTCATAAAGTGGATGGATTCACATAACCCTTAGGGACTTAGACCCCAATCACCACTGTGATGTTCAGCAAAGACAATGAAGATGAGTATAATGACACCTTTGTTACTACTTTCTCACCCCCTGTGGCTCTCACTATTAGCATAAAGACTCATATTCTAGAGGAGTTAAAGTCAAAATGTTTTGATTTGATTCTTACTCGTGTTGCATCTTATATATATTCAAATCCAACAATGATATAAGCAGTGGATAAAAAACATGAATTTAATGTTGTGCCCCCTCTTTATGGATCATCCTGCTTCCTGATTTGATGGTTTTCTGTAGATGCACAAAGTAGGTATGTGCCATTGTAAACAGGGCAGACTCGCTTTCTCTCTCTGGTTTGCATTGTTGATGAGCAGCTAATTTCTTAAGTGAACACCAGCAAGGTGGTAGGGTGGTAAAGGGGAATTTTTGGAGATGTCAGTGTGGGGAGTGCAATCTCCTTTGTCCTGCTAGGACAGAGCACGGGAAATGGCCTCGTGGTCCTCTGTTTTCTTTCCATCTGAAACTGTCCTTTCATCTGCACAGGCATTGGTGAAAGACATGGGCTGGGGGTGATCAGATTCCTGTTATTCTGAAATACCAGTGTGATGGACAGGAGCTTTTGGGTGGCAACTTTAGAAGCCCCTTAACTTCTGTGCATACAGAGTTCCTTGAGATGATGTATTTGGATACAACAGGAAGTTTTGTCTCATTAGCACCACACTCATTGGTTCTGTGTGGAAATACTGGGTGCAAGCAAGGTAGGGCGTAAGAAAGAAATAATTTACCAAGTGATGAATTGTCAAGAATACTTCAGTGATGTGGGATTTCCTTTAGATCCAATGCCAGATTTTCCCCAGAATCCCTGATCATGGGCAGAACAAAGGAATTTCAAAGGGCTGAAATGAGGGAATGTGAAGAGAGGACTAGACAAAAGGGAAAACCTAGTACTTAATAAGATTTATCTGGCCTTTTGATCCATAGGGGTATTGCATTTCTAAGCTTAGAAGAGTGAAAATAACTATTCTTTTTTGCGAGTCTTTAAGTACATGTTTTGACATTTTCAAATAGCTCAGAATTCCTTCAGGAGTGCAAATATTAAATTCTAACCTTATTAGATAAGTAGTGAAACATCACTTTCTTTTTCTAATTTAAATGGTGCAATATTTGACCTGTTTATTGACAGAATTAGACTTGAATTAGACTCCTGACAGTTTTAGAAACAGCAATACAGAAAGAACCTAGTGTACTGGGCTGTATGAAAAATAACAACAGAGTGGCAGAGTACAACTCATAAGGGTTAAGGAAAATTATTTCCTGGTTCCCTGAAACAGCCTACGGATACCATTTCTTTGGGGAGTAGCTCATTGAAACACAAATCCAGAGCATTCTTTCAGTCCCTTTTCTTTTGAATTATTTTAGGGTTCTCTTCAAATTTCCATTGTTAAAAAATACTACGTTAATACCACAAGTTCAGATTCTACTTCATCATCTTAGCATTGGAAAGGATTTATGTGCAATAAAACCAAGTAAAAGTCCTCTTGCTTTAATTTTCCATGACTGTTGTCTCTGTTAAGATAAAGTTTCATTCTGCTTTGACTTTTGACTTTGTTCCACACTCTGGTTGTCAACTGCCTGCGAAGAGTTGACCCACCTAGGAGAGAGATCATCATGCTTTGCTGCAAGCCTGGGCTGGAGCAAGCACTCAAATACTCTTGTTTGTATGGGCTGCAAGAAGTTCAGTTACCTTCTGTGGCTTTTGACTTTTTTTTTTCCAAAGCTGCAAGGCTTTATAGGAAGGTGTAGTGCAATGTTGGCTTTTCTGGCCTGATCTGCCGCAGCTTGGGACAGGCAGGTGTCCCAAGGGAATCATCCCTTTCTCTGCTGTAGCTTGTAATAGAGAGAAGGAAAAGAGAGGTACCTCTAGGATATGAGAAAACGGACAGGGAGGGTCTTACTCTTGTGTTGCATCTTATATATATTCAAATCCAACAATGATATAAGCAGTGGATAAAAAACATGAATTTAATGCTGTGCCCCCTTTTTATGGATCATCCTGGTTCCTGATTTGATAAAGACAGTTTTCAGTGGATGCATAAAGTAAGTATGTGCCATTGTTAACAGGGCAGACTCACTTTCTCTCTCTGGTTGCATTGTTGATGAGCAGCTAGTTTCCTAAATGTACACCAGCAAGGTGGTAGGGTCACCTACTAGCTAGAAATACTGGGTGCAAGCAAGGTAGGGCGTAAGAAAGAAATAATTTTCCCTGTATTGCTGTTCACAGATTGGGTTGGATGTTGCTCTAGGCAATAGCAAGGTATGTTGAATTTTCGATTCGTGCTTTAGGCTATGCAAGAGCTTTCCAGTATGTGATCCACCTAATCTATAGTAGGGAGAGCACACATGGCATGTGCAACATCCATGTTGCCAACTCTTGGGGAATTTGTCAGTTGTCCTAAAAAGATCTCTTGACCCATTGTTGCTAATCGCTGGATTTTTTCTTTTAAAATTCATCATTCATGACACATTCCCTGGGCAAGTGTAGATCATACATATATACACATACATATAGCTTCACAATATCTTAGGTTCTGGTGGGAAATGGCCATCCAGATTGCACAAAAAAATTCAACAGTATCCCTGCTGGGATTATAACACCAGTATGAATAGAAAGCTGAATTAAATTTATTTTTAGAAAATTTTTATTTGTAGTGTTGAATAGCCATTTGCCACTAAGTGACTTTTTAAGAGGATTCTAAGCATAAGCTGTTTAATGAACAAGTAAACCACAGCTCTGGGCAGAAATCCATTTCTTAGGGCTTTTATGAGATCTGTGTGGAAACTGAAGGAGGAGGTTAGTTTTCAATACCAAAATCATTAAGTACATCATCCAGATTAAAAAGCACAGGGCATTTTGGAAGTATCTTTAAACTAGGACAAGAAATAAAATGGGACACGTGGATAGAAATGTAAGAGTTACAGCAGTTTAATAATATAAGCTTTGACTTTAAACCAGACGTGTCTACAAATCTCGGCGGTTTGGTATTCTCAGGTCACTAAAGGCTAACTCTGCCTGGATCTGTATAGATTATGTAAATTTTTGAAGTAAACCAGACTTCTAGAAGATGAAAATCTGTCCCTATAATTCTCCTTTTAAGACTTCTTATTACAATTGAGATTTATGTTGGTGCTCCCAACAGAGACGTGACAATCCGTTGTAACTTCAGAGAGTACTATAAAGGTGCTGGCATTTGAGAGCAGGCTGGATAGTTCAGTCTCAAACTCGTTTTTATGTTCTGAAATTAGATACTCCTAAAATTAATAACCTCTTACTAGCTGCTTAAAGACTTGGAATTCCTTGTGTTTATTAAAGGGCATTAAAAGTAAAATATTATCTTTGAAGGGCATCCATTATAAAAGTGTTTATCTGAAATGGTCTTAGGCAGCAAGGGAGCAGAATAGGGAATAAAAAATAAAGTTACAGTGAAGGGAGGTCTCTGCTGTGTTTCCCTTGCTGCTTGTGCTGGTTACAGCCTGATTCCCAAAGTTTTTTTACCATTATTCTTGGCCTCTTCCTGGCAGTGGGAGTGTGCAGCAGAGCCAGCCCTCCTTCAGGCAGGCTCATTCTGCTCAGCTGAGTTTTCCTCAATGAGGAAAGTTCCTGTTGGTCTGAGGGTAAGTAGCAGAGCCATATCTGGAAGGGACAAGTGGAGAATATCACCTGGCAGAGTTCCAGCTGTGATGGGGAGATGTTGAACTGTGATCTGTGTGTTGAGTGCACATTCTTCATCCCTGATTAAAGTCTTCAGGGCAAGGACCACTCCTGGTGGAAATCATTCGTGCCTCCCCTGTAAAATGATGGTTGACTTCAACTCCCTACTGATCTGAATGTTTCTAAAGTTTCTTTTGAAGTGGGGCCAGGAGCTGATGCAGAGGCTTATGAACAGTGCAAGTTTTGTAGGGAAATTTCAAGCATTTTTTTAGAAATACTGCTAGAGTCAGAGAAAATGGATAACCTATAAAGCAAAAACTTTCTTCAAGTCGTCATGCAGATGTGATTCTGTAGCTCTGGTCATATCTGGGATTAACTTGGAGTAGAGTTGGTTTTGTGCCAGGATTGTGTAAGAATAAATCAGTAGTATTATTATAATGTCATAATTAGTTTCCAAGTAGCATTAAGTAGGTGACAGTGAGGCAGAGTGTCATGAAGGGCTGTAAAAACACAACCGGCTGGGAGAAGATGTTGAAGAGATGGTTATTTAGTGTCTCTTGAAAACAAGAATGAGAACATTTAGGAAAAGGCAAGTTAGAAATGAACAAAAGAATGTGGTTGGGTACTGAAGAGGCTTGCCAGGGAATGGTTGTGGCCCCGAGGCTGCCAGAGATCCAGGAGTGATTGGGCAACATCCCAGGCATGAAGTGGGATTGTTTGTGCAGGGCCAGGGCTCCTTGATTCTTGTGGGTGCCTTCTGACTCAGGATATTCTATGACTGTTGATTCTTCAGACAGTGCAGAGGTTTGGATGTTCAAGGTTTTGGTGATGGTGCTCATGGCTCATTTGATGTCTTTGGGATTTGCTTTGTTTATTTTTCAGTTTCAGTTTTGTTACTGACCACTTGAATTACATTGAGACAGAAAAACTGAACACAAGATCTAGGAAAAAAGTCCCAAACAACCGAAAACTGAAAATCCCAACAGATTCCACCCCTAACAAGTTGCTACTGAAAATTAAAGGTAGTAGACAGCAAATGGCTTTTCTATCCAGAAGTCTAGCCACTGGATCCACTTTTTTGACTGTCGAAATCTTTGCTTCTGCTGCTGTCACTGCTAACGTTTTGTTAGGTTTGCTTGGAAAGCTGTAACCTTTCTTTCTAAGTCTGGATTTTGCTGCAAGTGCTTTTTTTGTCTCTTCTATTACAGGTTGTGACACTTGTGTGGGGTTTTTTTGTGGTTAAAAAGAAAGGTGGGAAAGGCTGATTTTAAGTATTTGTCCCAAAGAGAGGAATAGAATAAAGAGCCCAATGCTTAACTGCACAAAGGGTTCTTTACATTGCTGGAGAACCGTGAAGAAGTGGTGCTTAGGGATGCTCTTGGAAGATCTGCCCTTTTCAGTGAGATCTAGAGCAGAACGATGAGTAGAAATGGTTGGTTACATCTAGAAGTAGGCTTTCTCTCTGTTTCATGTTTAATTCTTTGTTACTGCTGAGAATATAAAATTTTAACCGTGCTTCAGGCAGTCATGGTAGAAGCTTCCCCCTTACTGCTTTGCCACTCTTTCCAAGATCTGTCCACAGGAACCAAAATTGCAGAGGATTTCCTTAAGCCACTCTCTCCATGGATCAGTGTCTGTTCTGGTGCTGCTTTGGTGATACAGATTCCATGTGTAATTGTGACTGCAACACTTCCAAAGAAATCTTTCAAATAAGTTATCCCATTCATTGTATAATTTTGTTGACTTCAGATTTGCAGCTCAAGCAGAGAAGACTTTCTTCTGCATCTCCAGACACTGGAGATACACTGGGCACATATGCTTGGATACATTTTTTAAAATGCCTGTGAGTTCTGTGCAAACATTCTTTCTGCAGGCGACAGTCATTGTATTTCAGAAAGTGGCATTAATTGTGATAATGTAGCATAGAGCTCCTCTTTGTGAAATTCAAGTCTTTTTCACATCACCACCTTCAAAGACAATAAAAATTCCAGTCTACATTTATCTATTCCCATGTGAGGAGTTACTGCAGTGTATATTGTATCATTCCATATGAAATTCTTCTGCTTAATAGTCTCATTTATACACAGTTGTCTGAGGTCAGCTTTCCATTTTGCAGTTGTCAAACAGCTGTCAAATTAAGAGACCAGATCCCAAAGTTCATTTACATTTTATGCCATTCTTTGGGTGCCTGTTTCATATCTTAATATAACTAATGATTTATCTACATATCTTAGTCTTCTTTCTGCACTTGTTTTTCACAGATGTTCACATCCTCTCTTTCTTCAAGAGCAGCCTTTAAAATAAAACTTGTGTAACATTTCATTTGGTGAGGCTTAGTTATACAGCGAAAAGAAGATGGTTCTGTATCTTCAATGCAGACGATGAAAACAATTTAAATTCTGCCTTATATTAATGATAATTTGAATTTTCAACTGAGAAGCAGAACAATAAAAAGAAAGTTTTGAAATGTGCTGCTAGAAATTACAAAAGAGAAAATCTTCATTTCATTCATATATTGTTGGTTTTGGCTAGTAATTAGCCCAGCTATTGATTTCCTCCTTTAACTTTAGATTTCTTGTTCTTCAGTAGGAAACCAAAATAAAAAGGGCTTTGTTCACAAATCATCTTTGTAGTAAAATGTATTCATTTTTCATCATGGGGAATATCAAAGGCTATCACATGAGTGAGAGCACAGAGACTAAACTGAATACTATTTGTGGTTCTGTGGTATGATGATTCTTAGTCGGTGAGTTCCAAGCATAGATTTATATGGTGAAGATTTAGGGGTTGTTTTCTTATTTATTTCCACTGGTGTAATGATCAAAGGAATATCTCTATACATGCCATTGATGTGGTACTACAAAGTACCTAAATAGCCTGAGGTAGCCATCTACTTTATAAAAATTCCTTAAAGACAGGTAGGACCCTTGGGAGTTAAACATATACTTTTGAGCTCAGTGTGTTGTCAGGGGAGGAAGGCAAGAAAGGTTCTGTTACAGGCTTCAGCAGTTCTCCGTAGCTCTGAGATTTAAAGGGCTCTTTTAAAATGTTGCCTTAAATTATGGTCACTGGGGGAAGTTTGTCTGGGATATGCTGGGCTAGAGAATGTTCCTGTGCCATTTCAACATCATTCACTAACGTATTCAAGCAGTGTATCTTGATTAACCCTTTCCAGGTTTGAGGGAAAACATTCTGGTCTACACATGTGTTTGTAGCTGCTTTACATTCTGGAAAGAGATCGTTTCAAGGCTGTCGATCCTCCTTTGTGCCAGTTGCCTCAAGACGCTGTGCTTTGCTAAGGAAAGGGAAACAATATCCACGCTATTTGCTGCATTTCAAAGGCAATTATTAGCCCTTTCAGTTGATGGGATCTGCACTGGGATTGTAATAAAACACTAGTCAATGTGAAATTGGATGCAGACTAGGAGAGAAGATAAAACCAAGTGAAAATTAATGACAGATGTAAAAGTTATTGTAATAACATAGTCATCTTACAGTCTTTTTCCAAACTATATTTTTATTTCAGCAGATGTCACTTGAAATCTTCGGAGTACATCGTCTCTGTGATTTCAATTATGATCTTCAATACTGAAATAGCTTAATTGTGATGGGTTCCAACTTATTTATGAGCAGGTTTTTACATTTGAGGGTAGTTGCGGAGTTGTTCTGAATGGCAGGATGCGGAGTCCTCCAGTGACTGTCCAAAAGTCTCTTTTAATGTCGTCAGGTACCACTAGTGTTAACTCCAGAGTACACAGAGCCTCTCTGAAGCTGGGAATCTGTCATTGTCGCATCTGGGACATGGGGAGTGGTAGGACTGATTTGCCTAATGTTCCCTAAGAAAAATTTGGAAAAACTCAGCTTTTTGGTACCTGTTCAGTGCTGAGCATAAACAGCATTTCTACAAGTAACTGCAAAAAGCCTTCCCCACCTGTTTTAAATCATAAGCAAGCTTTGTTTTAGTTTCTCACATAAGAAAGACCGTCCCAGGGATAGTCAAGCCAAAGGCTATCTGATGCAAGGATTCTCTCATTCAGCAGGATTCATGGATGACCCTCTGTCTCAGACCCATTGGGTCTATTGCCTATTGGCAGTACTGGAAGGAGCATGCTGGACTTTGGAGTTCCTAGGAGCTGAGACTTTCTTCTTGTTCTCCATGAAGCATAACTGGGCAGCTCCCACCCACTCCCTGTGTGCCTGCAGGGATAGTGGCAATTCCTGGGGAGTGAGAGCCTGGAAAAGGCTGGTTGGTGCCTCCAGCTCTTCCCCGCTTCTGCACTGTTGAGGTTCTTTCTCCTTTTCATTGTCCCTTGAGCTTACCCTGCAACACTTGTTTGGAGTGGAGATGGAAAAGGCTATTTTTCTTTAGAAGGTGAAATTCCAGAACAAAATTGTATGGTAGTAGACACTTAACCTTAAGATGTGTACAGACATCAGGGCATAAGTCTCTGGAAGACTTTCCAGCAGGTTTTTTGTCAGAGACAGCAATGGTGTCTGTATCTATGCAAACTTTCCTCCATGGATTTGTCCAATTCCCCTTTTTAGGGAGAGGCAATGGCCACTCACCTCCTAGTTGGTTCTCCATGCCTTGTATGATTTTGTGGACATCTCTTGTATTCTTCCTCTCTTTTTCCAGGCTAAGGAAAGCCGTTCCATCTTGGTTCTCCTGTATGGAGCTGTCCTGTACCAGTGCTTATCTTCATCTTTGCTTGGTTTGTGAGCTTCTGTTTGGGAAAGGTGGACCCAAACTGCATCCCCATAGGGTGGAGGCCCAGATACAGGACAGTGCAGGAGGGATTTATACAGTGGTTGTGTGTGTGCAGGGCAGCATCCCTCCTTCAACAGGCACGTCCGTGTGCATGCACACACACACTGTTAGTGAGGGCAACTGAGAACAGTAAATTTGATTGAACAAATCCTTAAGATAATTAAAATTTCATAAGATTTCATAAGATCTCTTGGGACAGCAGTCAATCACAGCAATCAACAGTCTCTGGCATGGTGCCTCTAGCTTTTGTTTCTCTTTTCTTTTTTAAAATCATTTCTGAATAGCAAGTGACTCTTCCATAGACCCATCTATTCCTACCTTCTGGTGTCCTTCTCCAGCAAAAAAGTCAGAGTTGATTGGTTTATTTTTCATGGGTAACAGAACATTGGCATTTATACCTACACACCAGTTTCTGCCTCTTAGTATCTAAGGTACTACTGGATCTCTTCACTATCAGCTTCCACCCTTAAAGATCTGGAATTTCTTATGTATCACAGAAGCATTTAGGAACATTGTTCAAACCTGTGCATTAGGAACCATATATTTTAAAATTAGGCATGAATTACACATCTAGATAGCCTGTGTTCTTGATGTGATCATGCCAATAAAAGATCTGATTTACGTGGTCTGAGCGTGTGCAGTTTGTGCTGAGCTTAAGCAGAACCAGCTGGGAGGTGTGACCCCAAGTCTGTTGCAGAAGATACAGATAACTTTGGGCAGCCTTATCCTAATGAGGGTGTTCCTTGCTTTTGCTGCTCAAAAGTGACTGAAATCTTAGTTTTGACATGTAGGAACAATGATTTTATTTCTTTTTTTAAATCATTGTTGTGAAGTCAGATGTTCAATTGCTGTGTGGAGGGAGGGAGGTTCAGCAGGTTACAGTGTGGTGACTTCAAGGTTAATCCATCATCTAAGGAATCCAAAATGTGCCCGATGTGGCTGGCTCGAAGAATGGCTTCACTGCGGTCTTTTTCTTGGTCCTTAATGCCCATTCCAGAATGTTTTTTATTTGGTGGAAGAAAAGCGCATGTTTTAGCTGTCTCCTAGAGTGTTACTGCTCTCATCCCGTCTTTCGCACCCCCGTGTTGACTTTTCTCATGAGGCTCAAAAACAATATGTCTCTCTCCTCCCATGCCCAACTCAGCCGAACAGTTGCATATGTTTCAGATCGGGTGTGCTCAGAAACTTGCCCCCCCCTTTTTTTTTTCTCCCTGAACTGTATAATTTGTTCCAATAAAATGTTTTTGATTTTTTTTTCTGTCTGCTATTCTATAGTAGCCTGGAGGCAAAGAGAATTTGAGAAATGTGTCCTAACTACCTTGTACTGTTGTGCCTCCAATATACGGTTTACCATGTTTGTGTTCACCGTATCCTTTTATCTCTGTTTATCCCAAATGGACCCAAAACTGAAGCCAAATCAGTGTCAGAGTAGTGTGTGAATCAATGGATCAGACATGTTCTAGGTAGAAAAATAGCATAACCATTGGTGACCTTGCTGACAGAGCTGAAAGCATCAAAAAAGTTTAGACATGTTAGACAGACTGCCTCTAACAGGCATGGTTTGGTTAATTACTGAAATTAAAGGTATTAGAAAGGCGGGAACATTTTTCTGTCATGATTCATTTGGTTTGGCCCTGGAAATCCATACTACAAACTGGATGCTGATAAATTATTTTTGCACAGGTCATAAAATTAACAGTAAATTTATGTAAAAAGGTATACATTAGAGCATTCAAATGTTATTTTTATGGCATATTAGGTGGAATTATTTTAATGTAAATTGTTTATTTCAAGGGAACTGTGAAATTGAGAAATAAATCTTCTCTGTTCCACTGCTAAACATGTGAAATGTAATCTTCTTGAGCCTTATGTCTGCAGGCTCACATGTTTGTGTTTGGAGTAGTATGTAGGTGCTACTAATGTGTGTAACAGGTGCATGTAATTTAGCTGTGGAACTAGTCAAAATACCTTTAATCAGTTAATGTTTAGTCAAACCATATGTGTCCAGGCTTTTTTTCTTGCGCTCTCCCGTCGGTGCTTTTGTGGCTCAGTGTCCAGCAGGATCCAGTAGTGGGATGGAGGAAGGACCTGTTTGCTGAAACTTTAATCTTTGTGCTCCAAAGTAACAGCTGCAGGTACTGGAAATGCACAGTGATCTGTTTCAACTTTTCTGCTTTTGTGTAGGCATTGGTTTGGGAAACGGCAGGGTTGTGAGTGATGCCCTGAGGAGCACAGAGACCAGCGTGTTCCTGGGACTGGGGAGCTGTTAAAGATGCTTCAGCATCAGTCTGTGTGAGAAACATAGCTGAGACTTGAATGTGGAGGGAACAGGGTGTTCATATGTCAGTCGCTTTCAACACCAAGTTTCTGGGATATTTTAAAACAGATGCAGTGAAAACAAAGCATAAATAGGGAAGATGAGACCACTCACCAAACAGGCTTTTCCTGCAGTGGAAATGCATAGCAACCAGAAAAGCGCTTCACTGCTTATCCAAGGCACGGATATGTTTTTATGCATGTAAAAGACAAGTTGCTTCCTCACTCTGGAATATTAGTTTTGCTAAAGACCATTTCAACTGTGACAGAAACAGATTTGCTGATGGACTGGAGTAGTGTGAGTATCTGACAGCACTGAACAGTAAATGGGTTTAGTTTGTCTTTTTGCAATAGGTGGAGTTCTGTTTGAAATTGTTTGCGAGGATTTAATTTTTCAGGCAGTGTATTTGGTGTGGATATTCCCTGTTAGCTGGTGCTACTGGAGGAGAGGTGTTCAATGGGGTTGTCTTTCTGGGTGGTCCTTCCAAAGCTGTAATCAACGTATGCACGGCAGGTCTTGTCGGTGTGGGGCTCAGCGCCACAGATTTATCATGTAAGATAGCAGCAGCCAGAGCGTGTGGCCAAGGAGCTGTTCAAGGATCCTGTATACAATTAATAAAACTAACTTGTGAAGTGGCCTTTTTCTTTCATTTTACTAAAACATTTGGGACCATCAAGTTTTCCCTTTGAAGTTTAATTTCATCAGCTGTGCTAGTGGCCTTAATTCTGCAGATTACAATTCAAAATCAGATTATAAATTTATTCCTGAGACGTTTTTTGGAAAGCTAACCTTAATTAACATTTAGCTTCATCTTTAGAGTCTCCTTAGCAATTAGTTGCAAGCAAATGCACACAAATAAAATGTTCCTTTGACAGATATTTAAAATAGCCATGGTAGTAAGTACAGTGTTAAACACAAAAATACTATCAAAATAATTTTAGAGGCCATTTTTATACTTTTTAAAATCCTTTTACTTACAGTAAATATTTTCAAGTCATTAATGACTTACTCTTTTTTTTTTCTGCTAATACAGTCTAAAAAGCAAATGTTGGTTACTATTATTAAACTATTTTTTGGAAAACTAACTTGGGAAGCTAGAGAAAATATGTGGCACACTTAGGCAGGGTCAGAGGGACACAAAACTATAAAATAATTTTGATTAAAAAATTACAGGAAAATAGCTTTTGTTGCTGGTTATAGTAAAGAAAAAAAAAGCCAACCCACCAGAAAACAAGGCAGAGCTGTACTACAGGGAGTGTATGCAAGAATATTGGCATTTCTTTTATGCCTCTTGTGAAAAGATTTCATCTTTATTCTTTGCCCTCTGAGAAGACTTCAGCTCTAATGTTCTGGGTAGGAGAAGACATCTGCTCTACTTTCAGGTTTTAAAGCACGGTCAGCACTGAAGTTGGATAGACAGCAGCACTAATCATGTTAAACACAGTCTCTGAAAGCTGGGTGAATGCAGAATTAATGCATTGTTTTAGGGTGTGCAGCTCCCTGCCAGCGCCAGCCCAGCCTGGATCTCCCTAAATCTTGTTGGTTACACCTCGAGCAGGAGCCAGGCCGTCCAGGAGCCCCCATTCAAGTGTTTGCCACACCGGTCTCTGGGGTAGTAAATGCTAATCTGGTGTCAATTAGAAAAATGCCAGTGAGAGGGCGCTGCAGTTAATCAGAGGTGCTTCTGTTGATTCCTGGGTTTATTCCCGCTCGGTGTATTTTATGCATCTCTCACCACTTTGCTTTTTCAGTTATAAGCAACTTCAGTGCATTTTGCTACTTCATCTCCATTGTAGATATTACTCCAAGTTTACTTTAAGCAGTATATCCTTTAGTCACCTAATGCAATAAATGGTTGTACACTCTCCGTTTAACCATTAAATGGCAGTATAACCCTTGGATCTAAGCATTTATGGTTGTTTTTTTGAATCAAAATTTAATATTACAGGATTGAGTGTAAAAAATGTGTGGCAGACTGCTATATGAATGTGTGGGTACTTTGCTGATAAATTTACTCCAAAGTGAATCCTGGTTTAAACTTGCATCCCCACCTTAACTTTCAAAAGGTGTAAAATGTATGTTGCAGATACGTGGTTGCAGTCTGGTATTTTTGATTTTCTTTTTTTTTAAAAACATTCCTGTGACAACATTGTTTCTTCGAGTTAGCCAAGTGTTAACCTCAAAAATGTTAGTTTTATGGGCAGTGTTGCCCTCATAAAACAAAAATGAATGGATAACACTTTAAAGAGAGTCTGCAGAGGAAAAGGAGTTTGAAATAACATTCTGCTCTGGCTTTCTTGACTAATTTAAACTACTGTTATATTTTTGGTTAAAGGTTAATGTTCCTTTAATTGGCCTTTTAATCGGATATCTGTGTTTGGCTAGGGGGGGATTGCACTGAACAACATGCCCTTAGCATTCCCATTTCTCCCTAGAAATCCTGTGGGATTTTCCAGCCCTTTATGAAGTGTGCTATCAGAACTAATTGCCTCCATGCCTGGAACAGCTTTCTGCTAACAACTAGGATAATATTTTAGAAACTAGATAAATTCTAGCATTGACTTTTAAATCCTTTGAATAGCACTTGTCTGAGCTTTCAGATCTACTTTGGAACGATTTGGAGAGGGGGAATATAAAAGAAGCTACTTTTAATTAGCAAAGTAAGATTCTAATAAAAAGTAAGCTATGTATTTTATGTGAAAGGTCTACGAAAATGATTGATTTTTTTTATGTTTGAAGTTTATGTATGCCTTGCTGTGCTTTATTCTCTTGCACAGAGTAGTGTGTTAGTTCACTGTACTCACATTTGCTTTAGCCAAAGTATTTTTGGACAAAAATCAGTGGTAGATTTATCCTGCATTTAAAAGGCATGGGATTGAACTTACAGAGCTAAATATGAATATTTTTCTGTGTTGCTAGAAAACAGGAGGGCAATGAACCTCAAAAGGAGACATCTCATAGTGAAAGCATATTTAATTCATCCACCCATTGACATCACTGCAAACATGGCTTTGATTTTATAATTGGAGTAATTAAAAGTGCTAGGAGACAGTCAACTTAATTTTTTTTTTAAGATCTCTGAATACTGATGTGCTTGGTGTGTAGCCAGTTATGGTTTCCTGTTGAGAAGTATGTACTGCAGTTTCCATTTGATTGTGTAGGCCTTTCTTACATTAGTAGGGGACAGAGAAAAGTTGGAGAAGAAATGAAACATGTTAGCAGGGAGTCTCAGTAATTTTGTAATGCCTGAAATAACTTCTAACTAACTTAATGCTATTTATCAGTTACAGAATAATAATCTCTCTGTAGCATAATTAAAATGTGAATTAAATCATTGCTTGTCCAAGAAGATGGAAAACGTGAAAATTATGTGGTAATTACTAGAAATAGAGCTTTTAGTTATAAAAAAGTACTTTGGGGTGCCTGTGTTTTTACACCTGGTAAACACCAAGCACTTCTTGGTTTTGAAAACCTGAATGGTTCTGCTTTGTCTCACAGATTTATGATTTGCATTATGCCTAGGCTCTGCATTTCTTATCGGAATAACGATACATTTATTCTAGTGAATATGGGGGCATGTAAAATGAACAGTTATCTTCAGTGCAGTAAATAATAATAGGGAGAAAGATGCAAATCAAAGACCTAGTATAAAGCTCTTACAATTTTCCTTCCTAGTAACATGGACAAATACAGCTGTATGCTTGTGAGTGTTTATGCCCACACTGAAAAATCTGCTTTGTGCCATGGAATGACGTGGGGCCATGATTTCATCCTACATGTTTTTCTTGTCCATGGCACCACATATGCCTGACAGTGGCTGGAAGTCCTGCTCCAAGTTAGTTTATTACCAATCCACTACTGTGTATTGTCTGATTTTTCGCCAGTGCCAGAACAGCCTCCAGGAAGCCACATAAAAGTTCAGCTCCCCTTCCCACGAGTGTTTTTAATTTATTCCAAAGTCACATTTCTAGTAGTGGTCTGAATCTCCGGCACTGTGTGTGGTTTTGGAATTACAGCAGCAAACCACAAAGGCAAAAAGCTCCTAGCCCAGATCCTGCCATTCCTGAATGTAAAGCTGACTGGCTTCCCTCGTTTTCTACAGTGGAGAGCTTTAAAAAGATTCTGTCAAAATAACTTAGGATCACAATCTAGGTTGTGGAATGTGGTGGAGGAAGAAGTGATTTCCTGAATAGCTTGGAAAACTTGGTTAAATAACCATTGTAAGTTACTGGGGTGTGTTGTCCACTATGATCTGTGATGTAAGTGTGCAGAGGTTTGTGGAGGTGCCCATGCACCTGTTGCTCTCTGGAGCTGGGGGGTGCATGTTGTGCTTGCACAAGCTGGATCCAGGCTAGAGCTTGTTTCAAACTGAGAAAACTGCTCTAGACTCAAAATCCAGAATGAGAAAAGTCAGGGCTTCTAGCAGTGTTTTGCCTATTTGTGTTAAAATACGCAAACACATTCTACACACACTGCCAGAAATGCTCTGCTGAGTATTAAATGGCTGGGCTTTCTCAATACATTTTAAAACTTAAGATACATTTCAAAATTATTTTTTGAAATTAACACTTGCTCCTTCAGGGAAAGCCCGTATCTACTGATTAAACTTCATCCTGTGCTGCTGGAAAAGGTAGCATGACTTTATTGTTTCAGTAGTAAGAAGTTGTTACCTGATCAGGAGAACTTGACATGTGGTACACTACACATTTAGAAAACTCTAAGGAAGATGGTTTTTTTAAGTCTTAAATTTGGTTTTATTAATAAATTATTTTTAGAAGTGCTTTTTTCATGTATATAGTGGCTTGTTAAGACTATGGCAGAGCTGTACTTAGCAGATGAACTTTGTTTTCTCTTGTCGTGGTACCTGATGCTGGCACTGCTGTGATTCCCACGGAGCCCACACTGAGGGGGAAGCTGCAGTATCCAATCCTTGGAATTTGTCCTCTTCCATCCCAGATACCTCTTGCCAAGCTTGCAGCAGGGCAGACACCAGTGTCAGGATGGGTTCAGGGATATTTTGCTCTAGCAATGTGAAATGTTGAATCCATTCTTGCATATTTTTCTTTGGCAGCCCCATCTCTTTTCTTGGTGGCACTGACAACTGTGCAAACTAGCCTTTCTCATATGCACTTTGATACTAGTCACTGATTTAAATCTCTGAGTGAGCACTGGAGGATGAAAATCATGAGCTGGCTGGGTTAGAATACCAAAGCTGTTGCCCTGCAGGGTAATGATGCCTTTGTCCTACACCTCTGGTGTTGCGGCATGGCTGGGGGCCCAGGAACAAGGGAATGAGTGCTGGGGAACACTGGTCTTTGGGTGAGGGGGAACGTGAGCAAGACACGCTGTTGTGGGCAATTATCCTGCTGTTGGGTGGTGTCAGCTTTTAATTCAAGTTAATAGGGCTCTTACATGACAGTTGCAAAGTTATATTTAGACCACACTGGTGTATATTGCTTACAGGACTTTATTTTTCTAGTTTGATTTATAGAAATGCTCATCTTCACATATGGTAACATTTTCTCACTTTCCAGTAATATAGCAGTTTTGACATATATTATACAGGATATTGTGGATTATGGATTAGTCAGTACTTTTCATAAGAGCCAGGATTTTTGCACTGACTCTGACTATTTTGAATGGTTAATTTGAACAATCTTTGTGTGTGCTTTTGAGGCTCCTGGGAGGGACAGATTACAGCAAACCCTTAAATCATAGGTAGCTCCTTACAGAATGAAGTGAACGAATGAAGTGCACAGCTTCAAATTAACCATGTTAATTATCAGCTTCAGAAGAGAAAGTTCTTTCGTCTGTGCTCTGACTTCTTTTCTGAATTTCATTTCCTTATGTGAGAGATAGTATTTTAATGCATAAAAGATGCACCAAAGTATTTATCATTCAGGCTTCTGTGGTTTTGCTTCACTGGGTGCTCACTGAAACAGGACTGAATTGTAGATGAGAGCTGGGTACTCACCCAGATTTCTTTACAACAGCCATGGTATAGGATTAAAAACAGACCACCTTGTTTATATCTCTATCTCAGCTCAGTTTATTAAATCCTTATGAGTTTTAATTTACAAATATTTAGGAATTCAGTTATTTAATCACAGAGGACAAAAGGAGAAATTCTGAAAATGGTTTAAAGAGGATTTTAAGGGAATAGGATGTGTCTGTGTAACTACTTGGGTATGTGCTGTTGGGAGATTCATACATGTGGGGGATACAGGACCAGGTGTCCCTTTGGCTTTAGGTGAACACACATTCACTTGCCTAGTGAAGGACCAGAATGCTGGTGACTGTTCATCCTCTTTCTTCCATATCAAGTCTTCTAAGGGATTTTCTGGACTGGGAAACTGAATCCCATCTGGAAAATATTTTAGATTTTAGGGCTGTGCAGGCAGAGTCAGTCCTTCCTGACTGGGAAGGACAGTGGTGGCAAGAGTTGAGGTCCTTCAGCATGTCTTCCCTGGAGCCTGTCCCAGCTTCTAATGTGTTGTGCCAACATGAACTTTTACCCACTGTTTTACAAAGGGAGAATATTAAATAATTTTGGGTTCATTGCGAACTTTTGGAAACAGCCTTGAAGTTTCATGGGTGTGGTTCAACACTGAAGTCCAGAATGGCCAATCACAATTTTGAAACAAATCCTTTAGAAAATTTTGTCATTTTAAGTAACTTCTGTTGTATTTTTGCTTTTTCCCTTAACTCTCTTTGACACCCTGGCTTGATTTCTCTGGGTTGTGGACAATGAAACCTCTGTCCCTGCTTTGTGTAATTTCTAGTGAGAAAATGAATCTATTTATGGGAGAACTCCGCAGAAAGAATGTGTAGGGATTGGTGAAGTTAATGTTTATTTAGTTTGCATTTTAATAATTGCTTTAAGAATGAATTTGCTTCAAATTTCATAGAACTTCATAAACTAAGCTCACATCTTCTTGGCAAGGAGGCAGTTATCTAGATTGTGTTGCTCGTTATAGAGTGGGGTTTTTTTTACTTGGTGATTTTTTTTTCCTCATTTGGGAAGAATTATTTGTTAAGCCTGAAATTGCATTTAAACTAAGAAATGTTTCTTAGAATTAGCTTAAAAATGTGTGAATATGAGATAGTTTTTTTTAAAAAGGATAGCATTATAGCATTTTTAATTAATGTAAAAGATGCATCCTATAACTTAATGCTGTATGGAGATTTCAAGTTCTGACATCTGTAAAATATACAGAAATGACATTTAATCAACTTCAGCTCTATTTTGTATAAACATGTATCTGGAAATTGGGGTTTGTTCTTCTGCAGCCACAGGCTGGGAGGTGGTGTTGTTTTTGCAGTCTCCTGCTAAAGGTTTATAAGAAGTAAGATTTGAACTTGAAGGGTCTTGCTTGGAGCAGTCCTATGGTGAACAATCGCAGGTCTTATATTTTCCCTTGACTAAATAGTGTCAAGATCGGTTAAGCAGAACAACTTCGGAATTTTCAGAGTGCTGACCTAGCATTGGAACTTCCACACCTCCACCAGAAAGGAACCTTTTTCGTACTCTATCTGTGGTCCATTGAGAACTGGGGATTGAAATCCTGCTAGGCTTCAGGGAGCTTGGAGAGAATCTCCTTTGTCATGCTCCATCGTGTGTGTGCAAGCAAGTGTGAGCTGAAGGTTTCTGAGAGGGAGGGGTGTTGAAAAAGTGTTTCTTGGCTTGTTTCTTGTCCAGCAATGGAGATGAAAAGCCAATTCCTCTCCCATACATGGTTTCCGAGCACAGTGGGGCTCTGCAGGGAGCCTGGGCTTGCTTTCTGTGTGCCACAGATGTGTGCAGTCCTGGAGAAGGAATGCTGCTGCACCCAGGAGGATATCAAGTTTTTGGAACCTCTTGGTGCTCTACTAGCGGTCAATTTAAAAAACTCAACAAGCTTAAACCTCTGAAAACCAGCTCTGAATTTAATCCCGATGCGACTTAAGCATGGAAAAGTATGTTCTCAGTGGCAATTTGATGGCTGAAGTAATTTTGCATTCTTGGGGTGGAAAATGTGCAGTGCTGAGGGACCTGTGCTGCTCTGCAGAGGAAAAAAGAGTGCCTGTTTATCATTCAGGAGGAAAAGGTGTGTCTAAATCCAGATAATCATGTTCATCAGCTACTAGCATTTCATAATTTTATAGTTTAACCCTATAGTTGTGACCTGGGTAAAAGAGAAGAGTTTGAGTCGCAGAGCTGCCATGGCAGCTCTGGTTTGTTAACACACATGTGTTTGTCACACCTGGAGTAATGCATGGCTGTGCCTGATCCTCTCTGCAGTTTTAGGTACAAGTATTTTAATCACAGCTAATATGCTATTGTGCTTCAATTACTCTTCTTGGAATCTTCTCTTACTCCTCTGGAGTAATAAGGAATTTTTATCTCCATTCCTGAAGTAATACATTGATGACATTAAATGGAGGCATATGAGTAATTCAGCTATTCAACAATATTTTTTAATCACTGAAATATCATGTTTTTCAATCAATTCTCTTATGCTTGCTTTCTGTTGGATTTAGCTTTGGGAACTGGAAGTGGAAGAGTTATCTTTTGGGTAGACAAGTGATTGATTTTAGGCATTAGACATTCACTGCGACGTTAAAATATTTACCTTTTCCTACTTCTACTTCGAAGTGACCTAAAGGCTTTCCCAAACAGGTTAGATGCCTCAAAAAGCCATTAAAAATATCTTTGTGTGTTCTTTGCCATAATATTTTTAAAGCAGGGTGGCTGGGCAGTTGGCTGTGTGGAGTAACCTTTCCTCTTCACCATATGTGCATAACTTTCATTTTACTCGTAGGAGAACTACATGTGCATTGAGGAGAAAAATAGATCCCAAGTGTCAGAGCTGTCAGGAATTTTTTCTTCCACTACATTGCTTTGCTTTCTTTCTACCTACAGGAACTTTGCAGCTTTTGCACCTTGTTATCTGCTGCCTGTCAAATGTCACGTTTTCTAATTCCTTATTTTCAGCTGCTGTGGTGCTGCGAAGGTTTCGGGAAGATTTCTCAGCCATGTGTGTGTTGCTCTGAAAATCCTCCACCACAACATAGAATTTCAGCTGTAATTAGAGAGAGAAATCAGGAACACAGCAAACGCAACATTGTAATTTGGTCTTTCCTATTCTGATATGGCACACCTTTCTGATGCCCGCCTGACACCAAATGTGAGCAGCAGAGCTTCGCTCCATTCTCCCCTTTGTTTAAAAATGTGACACATAAAAATCTAAGCTATAAATAAAAATCATCTCTCCTAGGATGTTTTAAGAGCTATTTTAAACATTCATATAAATAAAAACCAATCTGGTGTTTATTCAGCATCTTCACCCTCATAAGAACACGGGGGTCTTTTCAGAGAATCATGCATTTGTGGAGGCAAGGAAAGATAAGTTTCAAAAAAATATTTGTCTTAGTGAGGATCCAGATTCAGTAGGAAAAATGAAACTTGACAGGAGTAGAGAAATATGTTTCTGAATGGAGGTTCAGTAAGAGCATTTTGTGATGCGTAAAGTTTTAAATTTTTTTTATCCACACAATAAATGTGGATTGTTTTTTTAAAATAAATGTAAGTTGTGGAAATCAGAGCTTTCCTTCTGTGGCCAGTGTGCTCCATTCTGCTTAAAAAATTTGTTAATATGTCTGACATGACTTTCATATTTTTCTCTTGCTTTCTTTGTTTGCTCTTGCTTTTCTTTGAGAAAGGTAAAATAGGATTGTTTAAGAAAACACATAATATTCATAACTGTTTGCGTTGCTTGGGAGAGTTCAATAACTTCGGCTGTTGGGCTGTTTGCTCTGGTGACCTTGTTAGACAAAAATGCAGTGGTTACTTTTAAAATTTCTTTATCTGGTTTTGCTGATTTGACTTTGGATTTTTGGGACCTAGGTGACGGACATGACAGGTTTTTCTTTCACCCATGCCTGTGATTGTCTATGGAGACATGAAACTACCATATTTTCAGTTAAATCCATTAAGTGGCTTGTAAAAGAATTCCTCTCATTTGGAATGGGAGATACTAGGAAAAATAAATCAGTTCTTAGTAGTGTTATCCAGGGCTTGGACTCAGTTAGGGATGGGGCATAAGCTGTGGTTTATTAAATGCCTCCTGAGTTTGGAGCTCTGCATTAGTATGACTTAATTCTGGCTTTTGTGTCTGTTTCAACATTAAGCTTTTACATTGAGTGTTTAGCTTCGAACCAGTTCCAAAATGTGGCTGTAATTTTATTGGGGAGAGCAGTGAAGGTCCTGCTTTCGATGGTGAGATTGTATAGACCTGCCTGTGTGTGTGCTGTTAGCAGTGCTGCTGCCCGTTTCCAGCAATAAACACCTAAATGGACAGCATAAATTTGTGGATTTCTGCAAGGAATTGATGGCAGCACAGCTTTGTGTTGTATAAACAAGTATTCCTGGGGACGCTGAGTTTCCTTGGGTAGTAAGCAGGGTAAGGAGCACCATTCTGGCTGCAGGCAGTCAAGCTAATAGAAAAATCAATACAATTTCTGGCCCTTAATTATGCTTTGCAAAGATGAGAGGTGCCCCCCTGTGTAATAGTGCTAATTGCTGCAGAGAGAACCTGCATTAACGTTTTGCAAGTAAGCTGTATTGAGAGGGGAGTAAATCTAACAGGAGGTTTTATGGAAATGCAGCAATTTCGTACATACAAAATGTTTAGGTTTTTTGTCTGTGACGGTGTTGTAAGACTATCTTTTCAATGCTGAAGACTTGGCGGCCAGGTCATGGCAGAGGGTAACCCGCCTGCAGAGAACAGCTCTGCTTGCTCATCCCTGAGTGCTCGCAGGATAGAGCTTCACAAAGATAGTGTCTTTAGGCCACTGTTAGATCCCACCAAGTTCTGGTGGTTTTATTTAGAAGTTAAATATGTGTGTTACTCACACATGCTCTTATATGTGAGATTTCCTTTAGGTTTTACTACCCATAATTTCTTCTGATGCTTTATGAACACCTAGAAAACGCAAATATATCTTTTCATGTTTGATTCCAAAAAGTTTGCATAAGAAACTAGATAATGAATAAAATGACTTGAGCTACCTTCCCAGTCTGGCTAATATGAGATTATTTCTACTGGTTTTCACTAATACAAAATTTGAAAATTGTAGGTTATGTATCGCAGAGCAAAAAAAGCCAATAGTGTAACTTCAGCAGCACCTTTCCTCATCTGTCATCTGTTTTTCTACTTCTCCCTTTTCTACAAAGGCATGGCTTAAGAAATTCCAGGAAGAAAGCAGGGATGTGAAGGGGCATAAACATGTTTGCTAGGTCAGTGATATCTGTAAAATTTATAATCTTGAAAAAAATCAATGCAATTCAACCTAGAGATGTTATCAGATTACAAGCTAAATTATTTTGCTGAGGGGAAGATTACTACCGCTGTCTCTTCTAGGCAATGATTGAAAACTGTGAGCAAAGTTTAATTTTGAGGCTTGGGTTCTTAGAGTTTACAGAGCTCCTGAAATCAAGAGTTTTTGTTGCCTGCAGTTGAATCATCTGTCATGCAGCTTTAGATGAGTCAAATCAATAGCGAAAATCCTATATTGCAGTGTAATTTAATTAGAATTGTAAATAACTTGGTCAAAATTATAATTCATTATCCGCTCATTAGTGTATATGCTTGTATGAAAAATGTCTTTAACTAAAGTTTTTTTTTTAGTAAACCAAACCCTTCCTGTTGAGCAAGAGCTCTGGGAATTCCACTCACAGGAGAATTTTTTTCTGTATCTTCTCTGTCAGCAACTTGCAGCATTTCTCAAAAATATGTGGATATCTACTGTTCCTGTTAACATCTCCCACTTAATGTTTCACATGCTCTGCTGTGTTATAAATAATTTATTGTATCTGTGCATTTTTATTTCACTGTAATGATTGTATATAGGGGATTATACTGTGGAGGTGCTATGTGGTACAGTTGTAGAGGGGGGTTTGGGTTTCTAGGATTTGTAATAGCATTGTAAGGCATAAATCCCATTCCAAGTGGAGTCCAGAGTGACCTTTTAATTTACTTTTGAACCGATATTTTAATTATCTCCTGTTAACTTTGAATTCTTTTATAGAAGATCATATATTATTGATAACGCTTTTTTCTGCATCATTTCCTTGGCAGTCTGTAACTGTTTCCAGTTGACTACAAGAAAGAGTAGCTTAATGTGTAAAGTGCTGTAGTTCTCTCATATTATTTATTGCAATGACCATTTTTTTCTTTGGGGTGTGCCATGTTTAACATAATTTCTTTTTAGCTTGAAACCAAAGTTTAAAACAGTTGCATTTCCTACAACCGAAAAATTTCGTTCATTCTTTTTCCTTGCCTCATAAAACTATTTAAGAAACCACAAAGAACTTTTTTGGCCAAGCACTTTAAAATTATAAAATTCGTTGCAGGATTAGTGAATTTATTCAAATCTACATTTTGATTTTTAATACTCCTAAAGGAGATCCATCTTCTTGTATTTACAAAGAGAAATCTCCTTCCTCACCAAAGCCTTGGCTGTAAATCACTTTCCATCTGCCTGGCCAATACCTGATCGCACAGGCCATCACCAGGAAGGTTTCAGCACTGTTCTTCATTATTTAATGATTGAAATACTTTTTTTACCAGCTCCCAAGGGTCAGAAGATTTATAACCCTTTGGGGACCTCTGGAGCTACAATATTTCCTTTCACAGTTGCTCCTACTCCAATGCGAATGGTATTTGCAGGGTAACTAATATTATTTCCTCCTCCTACACTTTCCTTTTCCTGAAGCCATCAGATTTGTTTGTTTACTCTTACGTGCTCTTGCAAGGCACTCTACAGCTCTGGTTTCTTGACTGACCAGATTTCACGTGCCTCCAGTTTGAGGGAAATGCGAGCAGGGATTGGGTTTAAAGATCGTGCTCCCTCTTTATCCTAAAATCTTTGTTTCCTGTGCCGCCTTCTATTGCAAAGGATGTGTAGGAAAAAGCTGTCCAAAGTATCCTTAAAAAATGTCATGGAGTAAAACAAATATCACTAGCAAATTGCCCTTATATATGAGATCTTTTAGTATCTTGTATGTGATACTGGAAATTTTTTGAGTCTTTCTTCACTGCAGTTGAAAATTGGGCATCTGATGAGCACAATAACTGTATTTATTGTTGTTTTTAACGTAATACCTACAGAGCTTTACATAATCAATCTTCAGCACTTGAATCAAATGATAGTGCTTTTCGCTCACTGCAGTACCTGCAAATAATATACGAAAAGTATTTGTAGCAGCTTCTGGACACAGTCATCAAATATTTTAGCAATCATCTGAGGATTCATGTTCCTTAATACGGGTGATCTTTGCATTTTTCTAAAGTCTTTCAAAATGAGAACAAGAAAAAAGAAAATGGAGAAAATGTGAAGAAAAGTAATATAAAAGATTATGTTCAACTTGGAGATTATCTCTGGGAGTGAAGCATCACTGCTTGGAAAACTTCATGAGATAATGAAATTATGCAGAGTTGAGCATCTTAGGTGAAGCATTTTAGGAAAGTAAGTGCCAAAGAAGTCTTTGTTTTGGCTGAACAACTCATGAGATGTCCTTTAAAATATCTTTAATCATCATCTCAATGATTGAACATCAAAACATGTTATCCATAAGCTGAGATTGTTTAGAATGCACAGCAGTGGATTTAAGAATGTGTGGTACTTCATTTCCAGGTATGGGAGATCATGTGTCTGTAATAAGGAAAAAAATTCAACAGCATGTTTTATATCATAAACATATCATGTTTTCTTGAACGAATGAGCTTTCACAAGAAGGCATTGTGAATTCAATCAGTTTTCCCTTCTGCATCATCAAGAAACATTATTGTTAGAGTCCTGAATCTTGTATATTTATCTGGAACTGTTTTACTCTTCTTTTCAGTTCCCTTTTCAAACTCGAGTGGTGGTGCACATAAATTTCATTTATTTTTAGTATTTTATCACTCTCAAAATCTGTTCTGTTCTCTGTCCTTCCGCATTGTGACACTGATCCAACCTAAGCCTCACTCCTGTGGGTTTTTTTATTTGATTTGGATTTGAAAAACTGGAGTCCTAAATACTGGTTTGGGTAACTGGATGACACGAAAAGCATAACTTATTAAGAACTTCCCTTCCTTGTTTTTCTACACTAATGTATAGGATTTAATATGTTTTTTTCCTGTGTGTTTTTTCCCACTGTCTATAAATTTAAGCATTAGTATGTGGTATAGACTCCACTTCCTCATAACTTTTATGGATTTAATCACATTTGGGCTTAATTTGGTTTAAAAACCCCCTAGTTTCCTTACTTGTGGAAACAGAGGATAATCAATTTTTCGCAGTTTCTGCTCCTTGTCCAAACTACCATGGTACACAAGGAGGCTTCCTAAAATGCCACTGAACCTTTAACCTGGTGCTTTTGACTGTCTTCATCGTAGTAGAGGATAGGGGCAGACGCAGCAGTGTGTAACCAGAGCATGAGACACACATGGCTGAGCACAGCTTTTCCAGTCAGCAGAATTGTTTGAATCAAATATTCAAATCTTGAATGTGAATCTTGAATGTGAAAACTGGTCCCCAAATTTTTCAGATCATGATTTGCTTTATTTGGGAATGGCGGGAAAGGGCTGCTGCAACTCGCATGAGACTGTTGGATTGGGAAGTGCAAATGCCAGTACTCCCCTTGAACAGCTGAATTCAGTTTTCTTTGATTTGTTTTTTTTACTTAAGTTCTTTTCCAATCCATTATGAGAATATGAAAAGCTTTATATTGTTCTATTGGTGTTGCTCAGATACTGAACTGTCTATGGAAACTCACGGATTCTTGAAGTTGTTTTGAATATTGGATTTCAAGCAGTAAGCTGCTGGATGCTGCTGATTCTGTTGGTTATTTTAAGCAGTGTTTGTGTTTTAACTCTTATACGTCGTATTAAATAAAAAGAGGTTATGCCTTATTTTGAGGCACTAAAAAGCTCAGCATGTGACCTCAAGATTTAGTCCATGCCAGTGGCACCAGGACTGGTGCATACCTTCCTTGGGCAGGTCCCACTGCAAATGGAACAACCTTCCTTCCCTCTTCTTTTCCCATCATTCTGGAAGACGGCAACACACAACCAACTCTTTCAGAACACAGAATCTGTCCTGATACCACGTCATAGAATTTCACAGGGATTTTTATTTCTTCTTCTTTTCCTCCTTTCTTGAGAAGCAGGCATTAACAGGCCAACTGAAATACTGGGAAAATACTCAGCATCCTATCCATTATGCATGGCAAGTGTCCTTCATGCTGTGGGACACATCAGCAATTTCAGACCTTTCAGCAGCTCCTCCTGTGGTCCCAGTCCTGCCCGTCTGTCACGCATTCTGCCAAGGTTGCCCCATCTCTCTATCATTTGATATGGGCTGAGAATGACAGGCAGGGGAACGAGGGCGGCCACAGGCGGGCAGTGGGACTCTGAGTACAGCTGCCAAAAGCTGTCAGGATCTTGCCAGCTCATCCCCTAAATGAAGATCTTCCATTATGGTCTTTCTCTATGGCTAGAGACTTTTCCAAATCCACTACATTCTTTTCCAGAAGCCCTGAACAGAGGTTGCCGTTTGTAGGTATAAAAACTGTGGCAGAGATTTTTCCCTTTTGTGCCTTCCGCATTCAAAGGCATCTTAGCCCTGTCTCATCCTCACACACCCTGGCATTTGTGTGTCCCTTTACATCATGTTACCACAGTTTGCTTTTCCGTTGTTTATTTCATGCCATCTCTTACGTTCCGGAAAGCTTCCCCAGTGCTATTGGACAGCAGCACTCTTTCTTTTTTCCCCCATCTCCCCTGATGTCCCCAGGCTCCTTTTCTCAAAGTACAATTTGAAGTGAGCTGTAACATTCCCCCATATCCTGCTCCCATTTTGGCTTACCCTGTTTTGCCTGATAAGGCAAAGCTCTCCTCCTTTTTAATCACAAGCAGAATGCTGTCAATTACAAACCTTTCCATCTCGCCAAGAGTCACAGGATTAGTTTATAAACCGTTCTGTCAAAGAATAAAAATTTAAAAAAGCAGTTCGTGTTGATGTAGCATTAGAAATATTATATTGTCCCTTACACCGTTATCCAAGGCAGTAGTAGCTGGCTCTTAGTGTGCAGTTTCATGTTAAGCTTATGATGTAGGCACAGGACTTTTGAGTTGGAAAAAAAGGCAAGGAAAGGCCCCCAATATACCTAGCCTACATGGTGTGGTGTGCTGGGAGTGTTAGTGGGGCACCCCATAACAGCCTGGCAGGGTGAACCCAGACCTCACATACCCATAGAAAGAGATATCTTGTCCCAAGACATTTATTCATTGAACTGCGTTTATCCTGCCTCCCCTACTCACCCTGCACACTAAGCTACTACACAAGTAGTCCTATTTTTAATAGGAACATTCATAAATAAATTAGCCTCAGGGGAGGCCGGGAAGGGGTTACATCTGTGGTTATAGATGAAACAGCTCCACAAGGCCAGGATGATATTATTTACTGCTTGGTTCTGTATTTCTGCTTACTGCTTTGAAATGCACAAAAGTCACAACGACTTCAGCATTGAGGGTGGCTTGTTTTGCAGCTGGAAATCCTGATATAAAATAGCATCAGTACACAATCCTGCGTTTTGCTGGAAAATGGGCACTTGGTTGATCCTTTTTCTTCCCTGGGTGCCCCAAGGAGGTAATGCATGTGCTGATGATAAACCCAACAGGTGCCAGGGTTGGAGGGTACTGGAGCCAGTTGGCTTTGTGCCGGCAGCGCACAGTGGCTATATTGTGTCTCTAGGTTTTTGTGTGCTTCCATGTCCTTGTGAGGGATGGTATAACCCAGTTGAAATACATACTTAAACTCCTGAGGGATTAAGTGTGTTTCCTTTGCTTTACAGTTCAGAATTTTACAGTTTCTTTGTTTGGGGGTTCTCAGATTGCTTAATGATTTTTTTTTTCCTCCCTGTTTTGCCCAGATGTGTATAATAACAGTATTTGAACCTGCCAATTTTATTACTCAACATATGGTATATGCTTTTATTTTTGTCTAGTATATCATTCTTCTGCTGAGAAATCCCTTTGTACAGACTTTTTCCTTACTATTCTTCAATGGTTCTGTTTGTAACTTGTCTGTACTCCAGAATTCACCTTTTGCTAGTTATTCAAGGGGACAAAATGTCAGATGCTTTTCTTCTGTCTGAAAAGCATTGTTTAAGCTGTCACTTACTGGAAGAACCACGGTCAATTATTGTTAAAAGAGCCCCCCTTTCCCAGCTCCCTGGGAAGCTGTTGCTCTCTGACCTAGAAGAAGCACCAGGAGAAGGCCTGAGATGATGTGGGTGCTGCAGTGCTGCATCAGCCCAGGAGCACAGGTTGCATCCGAAGTCCATGAGTTGCTCCTCTGTGGGTCTGCCATTGGCTGTGCTGGAGAGCCCAGATTTTCTAGTAAGGAGGATGAGCCCACATGGGTTTGCACAGCCAAGGCTGGTGGTGTTTAAGGTGCGCCTTCAGCCCCAGTGTGGGTTCTCGCAGAGGTTTGGGAAATCAGTGTTTATGTCCACTTCTAAAGCATTCCCAAACCCAGACTCTTATCTGCTCTTCTCTTGGCCATATGGGGAGATTAGAAATGCGACTCACATGGGCAGGTTGGTTTCCCGTGATACAGAGCTACATTCATTGCTCCAAGCATTATATCTGTACTTTTGAGCACATAATATTCCATCCAAATCCCTACATCTGTGGCTCATCCTTACATATTTATTCTGTATTTATAGTGACTAGCATTTGCAGAGAATGTGAACAGGGATTGTTTTCCTGGTAGGCTTGGGAGCAGATTCTTTTGCAGTTTACATCTCTATAACTCAATTAAATGGCATTAGGATAGACTTACATCAGCTGAGTTCTCTGCCTGGAGTTGAATTATAATTCTTAATAATGATGGTTTTACAAGTGACTTTTCTTTATAAAATTCTATTAGTGTTTTCTTCTGAGTCGTTTCTTAAGCTTTCTTCCTTTGTAGCAAAGTCCATGTGTTAGAGACTTCAGACTAAGAATATTTTGTTTGAGAGTCAGGGACTCAGAATAATTTGTAGTCTACTGAAACTATCCCCAATGTCCTATTTCCATAACTCTTGTATAAGCTTCCCAATTCAGTTGTAAAGGCACAGATCACTTGAATTCTGTAATTTGTTTCCCATGCAATGGGAATAACCCATGGCTTTCTCTTGGCAAATTGTTAATGTTTGTATCTGAGTTTGGAAGTTATAAATTGCTGTCTGGTGCTAATTGTCAATAATAATAATAGCAACTGCTCAGGTAGTCTTCCATATAATGAGAAATAAAAATTATTTCCTTAAATCATTCCTGTTATTCGGCAGGAGTGGTTATCTTATTATATGCCTTGAGAAAAGAAATAAAATTCTACAGCTACCAAATATGTCAGTCGTGTATCAGACAGGAAAACCCAGTTAGAAAAATCCTTTTCATTTTCTTTAAAAAACAGGCAGAACGAGTTGTGGTTTGCCATTAAACGATAAATCTTTCAAAGCACTTATAATATCTGGCCCTCCCTTGTCTGGAACTCAACTGTTGACTTCCCAACAAGTCCAGTTATTTGGAAGCTGATGCCCAAACCACTGAGCTGTCTTTCCAGTGTAATTAATTCCTAACTTTTCACCATGATTAGGCTGGTTGAGCTTTTGTTTGCTGTACTGAGTATATCCCATTGGTGATACCTGTTGGGATGTCTGCTGGCTCTTTCTGAAGTTACTCCCACAGCAGACACTTGGGGTTAGGTTTTTTGCCAGACTTTTCTTTCCTACAAGCCTTTAAATTAGTAACTATGAATGAGGGTGAATACTGAAGACAAGATGAGCCACAGAGACAGCTGGGGAGCTGGATGGCTCCTTTTTTAGCCGTATTTCAGGGCAATGTGTTGTTGAGGCAGATAACTGGAATCCAGAGTATATTCTAAAATCAAGTAGGCCTTTCACAAAGGCACCTACCTAGGTGGGGCAGTGTAACAGTGTGACTGTGAAATGTGAGGTTTGTAGGAGTGATAAGTAAGAAGGACCAGGATCAGCCATTTCCTTCACTAAAATCGCACATTGAAATTTCTCCTTAAGCTTCTTTCTCAACGTTCCTGCCATGCTGAGAAGTTTATTTTGCCATTAGAAAGACACCCAGCATGTGTTTCAGTTGTACCAGGTACTGTGCTGCTGGAGCTGGGCAGAGCTGCTGGCACCTCATGCTGCTCACCCCGGGAACTCCTCGGCATCTCCAGCATGTCTGGGCTGAGGATGGGACTGAACCCACTGTTGCAGCTGAGGTGGCATGGTATGAATAGCAGGATACATTTTTGCTCCAATAGTAAGATAAAACATTTTCTAAAATGTGTTCTGGTTTTAATGTGTTTTTTGGAAGTCTCCTGTTCAGCTCTGTGTGTGGGAGGGTTTTTCCAGCTCAGATTCTTCGGAAGGCTCATCTTCAGGTGCTGGTACAAGTGCCAGCTAAACCCTGGGTAATCCCACAGCTCCTTGCTGGCTATTGCCACTCAATTTGTGTTTTAAATGACTTTAAACAAAAAAAACCTCAAAGTATTAGCTGTTAAAACTTTATCAATTCAGAAGTGTTTCTGTTTAGTATAAATATATATCTCATACTATTATATTTTTAATTAGCAGTATTAGAGGCTGCGTTTGGTGGAGACCTGTTTTGGGTTTCAGTTGTCTGAATTCTGGAGGGTTTATGTGTGTTCCTAAATTACAACCTATATGAGTGATGGTAATGCTGCACTCTCCTAGGAGACATTAAATTCCCATCTGGATATTGGTTGGAAGGATATAATTTTGTCTATGATAAACTGTTCAAGGCCAGGTTGGGTGGAGCTCTGGGCAGCCTGGTCTAGTGGAAGATGTCCCTGCCCATGGCAGGGGTTGGCACAAGATGATTTTTAAGTTTCCTTCTAACCCAAACCATTCTGGGTTTCTGCGACTACTAATAATGCTTAGATCTCCTGTGCCCTATGGCAAGTCCAGAAGGATTGCTTACCTCTCCTCAATATACCTTTGGATGAGGGGTTTATGTAATGCTGAGGATTTTTTTCACTTTTTATATATTTCCTTATGAGGACTGACTGACTGTTAACTTGTATAATTTGTAAAAACTTCTGAAGAATCTCCAAGAAGATCATCATCTCTTCATAATTTCATTTTTATGATGAGACAGCATGCTGGGAGCCTGGGGTAATCCTGACCAGCACTGTCCCTATCTCTTCTGGTTTTACAGCAGATATGGCAAAGTGTTCAGTGGATTTATGTCTCCCAAAAGCCAGCTTGTCTTCTGATTTTTAATAAATCTCACAGCCACTGCAGTTCCCCAAAGGTTGCTCAGTAACGGACATTTATAGGAACATTCTCAAAAATAGCAGAAAACTTGTAAGGTCCTGGAAATGCCTTTGGATTTTGCCATAATTCAGTGAGCCATTAGCAGCTTGCGTTTTATTTACTAATACCACCCCATTTACATACACTTGTGTGGCTGTGCATTAAAATACATCTTTCCAAACAGTGCCAAACCAGGAAAATAATTGAGACAAAATAATAGATCATTTCATGAAACTTTCAAGCTTGGGAGGCATGAGGATTTTTTCCAGCCATAGGCAGAATCATTTTAAGGCACTGAGGTAATTTAGATTGAGGTGATGCTTGGTCTCAATGAGTTCTGGATTTAAATAGGTAAGTGTGGGAATGAAAAAATAAGAACATGAAATTACTTCTTCAGGATCACTCTGTGGGCTATTAACACCTGATCTAGGTTAAAAGCAGGTTTTTACTTTTTAGTTCAGAGTTTTATCTACTCTGGGATCAAGCCTGGAGGTTTCTCAGGCAGAAGGAACAAAAACGGGGAAAAAACCCCTCCTTTTCTTAGAGCATGACTGTGCAGTAGTGTGAAAAAGGCAAATGCTATCTTGACTCAAGCAAGGCATTTCCATGGAGGCTGGGAACCATTAATGCTGTTAGCAGATAGTCATCTGTAAAACTGCACAATTCTTCTCCCATATGCAAGAAAACTTAATTCAAATGGGAACAGGTACTGAAAGGAACTTGCTGGGATGTGGGAGGGAACAAGGAGACAGACTTACAAGAGGTGGCTGAAAGGGCGTGGCTTGTGTGACCCGGCAAGACAAAAGCTGGTGTGGATCTGATTGTTCCATAAATATATCCAGGGGTACATACCAGGAGGAAGAAGATCTTGCTGTGGCTGGAGAGCAGTGTTGGCAAAAGAATTAGTGGACAGAAATTAGCTGTGTTTAAATTTAAGCTGGAAATGGGATGAAGGTTTCCAGTTACCATAAACTTCGACTAATGAACCATAAACTAACCATTTATGAACCAGTGATCCCTTGTGTATCACACAATTCCTGTGCTCCAGGGGCAGCACAGCCCCTTCCTCTTATTTAGCATTTTGTTCACCTTCTCTTTGTTCATCCTCCATAGGAAGGTTGAGTAACCTGCTCAACTTTTACACCTAGCTGTTTAAAACAAAAAACTCCCATAAAAGCCTAGCTTGTTGTCTTGTCTTTTGATGAAATTGCCGAAAAAGTACGACTGTTGTTTAATAGGTCCATTATTTGGCTGTTTATCCCACTAATAAGGACTCATTCCATTTGAAACTCTAGTTTTTGGGGATTTTTTCCCTATGAGTGGCCCTAGACTGAATTTAAAATGTGATATATTTGCATCATGCAGAGCAATAGCTATTCCAGACAGCTAAAATCTGTCATGTTTCTTCAGTCCAAAGAGCTGATGCACCTGCCTGGACCAAGGGAATTAACTAGATAAAAACTGGGAGCTTGGGGAAGCTTTCTTTGAGCCCCTTTCTTGTGCTGGAGGTTTTGCGGTTTGCGCATCTTCCAGATCATCACAAAGTGATGCTGTGTCTGAGGAACCCTGCTCCCTGGCAGAGCTCGGAGCTGCCATCTCGTCCATCCCCCAGGGTATCCCTGGTGCCTCCTCCGCAGGCGCCGTGGCTGCTGCTTGCAGAGACCCAAATGATTGATGGTGCCACCTAATTTTAAATTGCAATTGAAGCTTTATTAGTCTCTGATCGCTAATCAGAATGTAAGTTGTTATTTGTCGGCTATTATTACTCATTTCACTTGGTCCGTATTAGTTACAGGCATAATGTGATTGCTGCTCTGCTTTGCCAATACATGGCATTCCCAAGGGATCCCCTTCACTAAAATCTAGATTTCTCTTTGCAGCTTGACAGGTTGCTGTTGCAGTCATAGAATGCTTTTTAATACTTCATAGTTCTCAATGCAAAGAAACTTCACGTTGTTTTTGTAAGTGAGGGTGACATAAATGTTAAAGTGCCTCCTGTTACTTGATATTTAATTATGAAAGCATCTGCTGGAAAAATAGTATGAGCCTGGTGTAATCAGCATGGGGGCAGACCTGCTAATCTTTTCATTTGGTCTAGACATCAAGGATGCTTTGTAGTAGTCTGGCTGTAGCCTGATAATCTAAGACTTTCTGGACTAGAAGTCTCGGGACTCTTTACGAAGGGAAAAATTCCTCCATAAAACCCCTTAGGGTTGCGTATTCCTCAGGCTGATAAATGCCTGTTTGATTAGTTCATGGAAAAGGTATTTGGATGAACCTGACCATGGAGGCAGCTTGGCTCTGTGTTAGTGCCTTGATGTCTGGGAGAGCAGCAGCCCCTGGGTGTCAGGACAAGGGTGCTGTTCCTGCTTCTCCTGTCTCTTTGAACTCCGATAATTCTGATTAAACAGCATTTCCATGTTACTTAGAAAATATTTTTGTCATTAGTTGTGTTCTTAAAGAGATCCACAATTCCTGGCAATCTTTTGGAAGTGACAGATGGGTTTCCTTGCTCTTTTCTCCTCTTTCTGTTGTTAAATAGCAACAGTTCTTCTTGTTACCTATTTTAAACAAATTAAAGATTATTAGTTTCTAAATAAACACCAATAATAATAGCTAACAGTCTGTTTTTGAAAAACCTATCCACATATTTACTTCTTATGTATCACAGTCCAGTTTTAATCTGTAACATTGTTTATGTCAGACCTCTGGCATGTTTAATTAAGGAGTGGATGGGAGGGCAGCAGCCAGAACCCCCTTCACCTGTAAGATGCATTGGGAAAGTCATTCAGGGTCAAAAAGAAAGAAATTCTGTCTCAACAGTGGCCAAAACTGAATGCCTGAGGAGTATCAGAATGTAAATGAGGTCTTGTGTTTTTTATGAGTATTTTAGTTCTTTGCATGGAAAAATTTAGATTTTATCTAGCCTGGAAGAGTTCCAGTGCTGTCAAAAGAAAAAACTTGCTGTCTGAATAAAACCACTGTCTGGTCTGGCACAGCACTGGGAAGCGCTGGTGCGGCTCCTCCTTGGGGAAGTGGTGATGATGTGAGTGCTGGGGTGGGTGAAGCACGATGTGCCTGAACTTGCCTTTGCTGGGGCAGGAGCAGCTCCCACTGTGCCCGTGCCAGTTGCTCTGACCTGCCCCAGCTAATTTGTATTGAGATAAAACCCAAGTGCCCTGTAATCTGATGTTACCCAAGAAATAGAAAACTGTGACATTAAGGAAATACAAGCTGGGAATGCACAGTGGAATTACTTTTTGTCCTCTGGATAAGGAGGCAAAGCCTGGCTGTGGCGTTTCTGCAAATCTGTCACCATGGACTGTGCCCAGTGTGGAAATCCAGGCAAGGAAAGAGTTGAAACCCTGCAGGGATGAGATGGAGCTGCATTGCCAACTTTTCTGGTTCATACTTGGTTTGATTCTGTGCTGCTTTCCTGTAGTACCATGGCTTGGTGATGGTGAAAATACCAGTGTTCTATGTTCAGAGAGTTCTGTGGTCAGAGAGTTTCAGGGAAGGTGCAGATACACGTCCTGCACTCTCAGTCTCACTTGCCTTTTCTCCTCTCTCAAAAGATACTTTACGATATCTTCTGTAAAATGCAGATCATAATCTGCTTATTTGTGGGCAGGAAAGACAAGAGGATACAACAAAGTCAATAATGGTGTTTTTTTGTCTTTGCCTTATTTTAAAGAGTCAAGCAGGAGAATCAGCCCTTCTAGAATGTATTTATATAGAGATGGTGAGTCCCTGCCACATGTTTCCCACCGGGGCTGTGGACTCTCCAGCCTTGGAAATGTCCAAGGCCAGGTTGGTTGAGGCTTGCAGCAACCTTGTCTAGAGGTAGGTGTCCCTGCCCATGGGAGGGTGTTGGAACAAGATGGGCTTTAAGGTTCTTTCCAAACCATGCTATGTTTCTACAATTCTATATCTATAAATATGGTTTGTTTTGCAGTCTATAACTTCTTGGAGCAACATTATCTTTCCTTTTTTTAATCCAAGGCTGTGTTTGCTAAGAACTGAGTGGTGCTGGGCAGCGGGATGGTTGACTAAGGTGAGGTTTGACTGAAGTACTCTGGAATGAGAGGAGAAACACCTCAAGGAAAGGCTCAAGGCTTGACTAAGTCTTTCTGTGGCATCTCAGTATTTGCAAGTCACTGTGTCCTTTCCCCTTCCCCTCCCCCTTCCCTTCATTATCTCCCTGCCAGCTTTTAGAAGCTTGGCTTAGTTGTCAGTAGCTTGTCTGCTAATAGGCACAACTATTCTCCATCAAGGCTGTCTGAGCAAAGTGTCTGAAAATGTGTAAATTCAAAAGGAATATCACTGGTGAAACCCAACAGAGAAAACCTCTGCAGGTTGGGAGAGGGAGCTGCCAAACTATAAATATTTATATACTAAATGCATGTGCTGGTGTGTAAATGAAGTGCTTGTAAAGCCTATGAGCAATCTTCCAAACCTACCTTGGGTATGATTTAGTTTAGAAAACATATTTTAAGCCTTCATTTGTATGAGCATATGTTTAGAGAGACACTGCCAAGGAATGTGACATGGGTGGGTGCCCAGCATTCCGCTGGGACAAGGCACGTGGTGCCAAGTTCCTTTTTCCTCTTGATACTTCTTTTATTTTTCTAGTTGCTGGTCCTGGGACCACAATTGGAGCTATTTGTGTAATTTCTGATTGTTTATCAAAACTGGAATTTTTTTACATAGTGAAACTGAAAGTTTACCTCAACGTTTTAGACAAGCACCTAAGAGTAGAGCTAATAAAAAAATTGTATTTACTAAATCACACAATTCTGTCAGTTATTTTCATGATTTGTTCAGTGTTTATATGACTTGTAAAATGCACTTTGATTTCTTTCTCATTTTAATACTTCAATTAAATAGGTGGGCTGAGCATTACCTTCTGCAGCAGTTTTGGTAATATAAATATCTGTGCCCAGATATTTATAATTTTCAGTGGTTATTTTAATTTATTTTTTCTTTTTTTTTTTTTCCCAGTATAACATACAGATATAGTAACTATGTGCTTTGATCATTTTATTTCATGCTTCCTCTATAAATCTTAGTTCATAAGGAGCATTATTGAATTTTGCAATTCATTTCACTGCTTCATATTTAATGATTATCATGTAAGAGCATCTTGGGACTTGTCTACACAGGAACTACAATGTAATTAAAGGGAGGGATACATTTAAGAATTTACCTACATAGGGAAATTCATTTGAATTTTAATATGATGTGAATTGTTAAGCATTTTTTTTCTTGGGATGTGTTTTATAGGTATTTTTGTTTTGGAGTGAGAACTTCTTACAAGCTTGTTTTAGAATTGCAAAGTTAGTGTTTCTCAGGTATCTGCACACGCTTTCCTCACTTGAAATCTGACTTGAAATCTGGTCAAAAATAGATGCTTCACTATCTATTGCAATATTTATTTGAGTTTGTAATGTTGGTTTGTTGTTTTTTTTAATTTCAAGAGTTTTCATGAAAGCAAGTGATTTGATTCTGCAATTCTTTTTTCAGAAGACCTAATAACTTTTTTGTTTTGACTTTTGTATGATTTTCCTTTTCTGTAGGTGCATATATGTGTTGGGTGGCACCACATGGTGGATCTGGGCTTGAGGATTAGCTAATTAATTTTTTTGTTTTACCCTCTACTTGCCAGCAATGACCAGTGGAACATTGATGCTTGACTTCCAGTCCTTTGTTTTTTCCTTCTTACACAGAGTCCCAGGATGGTTTGGGTTGGAACGGACCATAAAGCTCATCCAGTGCCACCCCTGCCATGGGCAGGGAAACTTTCCACTGTCCCAGATTGCTCCAAGCCCTGTCCAACCTGGTCTTGGACGCTTTCAGGGATGGGGCAGCTGCAGCTTCTCTGGGCACCCTGTGCTAGGGCCTTCTGACCCTCACAGGGAAGAATTTTTTTCCTAAAATCCCAGGTAAGCCTGCCCTCTGGCAGTGGGAAGCCATTTCTCCTTGTCCTGTCACTCTGTGTCCTTGGAAGAAGTCCCTGTCTTTCTTTATATATGTATTCTTACTTGCCTAAATAAAAGTTTTGATCCAGGATGAGATACTGTAATGCACTCCCATTACCACAAAAAGACTTTTCTTGATTCTGGGTTTAGTTTCATGGAGAGTGAAGACAATGTCCAAAACTCCCATGGTGCAGTCTGGCTTTAATGCCTTGCACAAAGTGCCTCAGTCAAGTGTCCTACTGAATCCAGATAATTTTTTCCTTTTTTTCTTGTGATTGAACAAAGCACCAGTCCCAACCATCCCACTTTAGCAAGACCCATGTAGTCAAAACATCTACATCCCTATGGCTGTACCAACAGGAAGGAGCTGGAAATAGTCCCTCCAGAAGACCATCCTCTCAGATGGATGGATACTGGCACCCAGAGGAAATCAGGCCACTGAGGTGCAAGGTTGGTTATTTTTTTTCCCAATAGATACTCAGAAAATTTCATATTGGACTGACATTTAGCAAACAAAGGTGACATTTGAGGCACTTGGAAGACAAACCTGACAAGAGTGGCTTTTCCTTGGCCATATTAAAAACTGCTGGGAGTTCAGTGCTCTGGTAATATCCATGGCATGAGCTGCAGGAGCTTGAGCCCTTTGGCTGGGCGGGGAATTGCTGCTTTAATAACCCTTTTCTTGTGTGCAGTTTTGGACACTTTGATGTGGAGAAGTGCTGCTGTAACAGCACTTGTGAACAAGAAGCTGCAGTGGGGCTGAAGGGAACAAAAGCTACCCCAGATTTCCTGTGGAAAGCACCAATTTTTTCCAACATATTGATGCTCATGTTGTGTCGTTATGTTTTTTATTGTGCTTATATTGTAAGAATAGCCTTCTAAGCTAGAGAGAATTATCCTATTTCATCCATATCTTTGACTGTTTTTGGCAAAAATCTTCCTGTTGCCAGAAGTCACATTAAAATTAATGTTGTTTAAGCTTCTAAGGCTTTTGAAAAGAGCACTGGCACAAAATAAGTAAGTTTACGCAAGTGAATAGGTCACTATACCTTAAAAAGAGGTGCGGTAATTTGATTTGGTGTCTTAATTGGTTTCCATGCTAAAATTAATAATGTGTGGAATCCCTCTTAGTAACATGACTCAGAACTGTTTATTTTTCAACTCCTCTTTTGAGATTGATGGGTGTGTTATCTTAGCATTTTGGAGATGCAAGCAGTAGTGGAATGACAGACATTTCTCAACAGCTTTAGAAAGATGGATGGTGTGATGACCCTGCAACAGGTTTGCGTGTTTGTGCTTTCCAATGGGTCATCATGAGACTCTTGCTTCACTTTCCTTCTTAATGAAGGGGAAGGAAAGGTGAGACCTAATTATGAGTTTTAGATGTCTTTTGTAATGTGACTTCTCAGCACACAGGTTTGTCATACAGCCCTCAAAAGAAGAGCATAGTGATGCTCATCCCCAGTTCATGGTCCCAGTTGGTGCATTTTGCTTTTAGAAAAGTTACTGGATTTTACTGCAAAGCTGGTGCTAAGTGATTAGCTACACCTTGGATATTTGTATTATATAGTTACTTTATTTGGCAGTTCTACACATTCTGCATAAAATCGTGTTTTAATGAAGAAAAATCCCTTACCAAAACCAACCTCCTATGGGCAAAATCCTTATGTTTGACCAGAATCTTTATATATAGATACTTGTCAGCATCTCTTCCATGTCTTTTGATCTTCAGAGTTGTGGTAGCCTTTGGAGGAGAGAATGCCTTGAAAATACCACACATGTGGCCTGCCATATCAAATATCTGTGAAATTAATAAGAGGAAAAACACATTATTAAAATATTGATATCTTTCTGATAAGTTCTATACTTATAGATGGAAGTTCTATACTTCTAGATGGAAGAGAGTGATTTCTTTTCATTTACTTTTTTGCCAAAATTTAAAACTAAAAGAAACCATTGTCATACAAATGAAGTTACAACATTGCACTCATCAATGTGCCTGTGATATTCTCCCCTAACAGTTTAGACTCTTCAGTATATTAGGAACTGAGCTCCTTTTGGCTCTGGGAGTGCACAGTGGAGGGAAGCAATGAGGCTGTTCTGCCAGTGCAGTGTAAATCCCAAAATGCCCCTTAGGGTTCCCTTGCTCTCTTTTTAGATGTCAGAACAACAGGAGAAAGTTGGGTTTAAATTTCGTTGTAAACTCTCTCCCACAGACTTGATCGATTCCCTAAGTGTGCTGTATATAAAAATGTGACTTGAAGCTCTCCTTGATATCTCTTCCTAATATTTAAAAGTAGCAATTCCTGAGGAATGATTTTATTAGGAGGTTTGAGCTGTGGGTAAGTGGAGCAGGTCAGCTCTATGACATTTAGACAATGTTAGCACGCTGCATTGCTCAGGCATGTCAGTAAAGGCCTGTGCCACTTCACACCCTGGTTCACATTTAAACTTTTTTACTGATTCTGTTACAGCATTCCTGCACTTCATCCGTTGTGGGTTTTGGGGCTTTGAGATTTTCAATATTTTGGCCAGAAGGAGCTGTAGATGTAGATTTTCATTTTGCCAACTATGGCCAGACCAAAGCAAATTTTCCTTTACAGATGCCAGGAACTTCAAGTATAAATATTAGTTTATTTCTGAAACTAAAAGATATTTTGAACAAGCAGTTTATGTTTTAAACTGCTACTGAAATAACCTCTGCCTCTCCAAAAGTAGGCAAGCCTGTGTGCATGTACAATGCTACTTTTGTCTGTCTTGGAAGAAGAAAAGCCTCACTAATAGGATGTGTCAGCCATGAGCGGTTAAAACCAACACATCTCCGTGTGATATAAGAAAACAGTTTATGGATTAATATTCAGGTTCCTGGCAGGAAGCACATTGCAGTGGATTAGTATTCTTATTGTTTGAGTGACGACTTATAAAAAGCTGATTAAAATGACCTGGATCTGGGACTCATGGGTTGGAGCCAGGAGATGTGTGGAAGTGATTTAAATCTCACCTTCCTACTTCCCTGCTCTAATCTCCTGGGCAAGAGTAGAGCACTGCAAGGCTGGTTGATTTTATAGCTCTCTAGTAGTCACAGGGGACTGAAAGCAGCTGATACAAATGGTCTGGAGGGCTCTTGAGTGACCTGCTCTTTCTGCAACTGCCCTCGCTAGATCGGGAGCTCAGGATCCTGCTGTACTTACTAGGAAGAAATAAAGTCTTTGCAGCTCCTGCCTCTGTTCTCACTCTCTGAAGGAGATTTGTGTCTCCTGGTTGATTTGGGATCTCCTGCTTGACTTAAGTACTGCATTGAGCATCAGAAATACTTCCCCAAGAGTTCCCAAGTAACAACTTTATTCCACCACAGGAATTTGTCAACTTCAGTATCAGATTTTAACTGCAGTATTGCTCAAAGCAGCTGCACTGTGTCCAGAGGACCTGGCCTAGTGTATTTTAGGACATATAGTAACTTAAACAGGATACTGACCTTGTGCAATACCTATCTTCAGCAAAGATATTGTTATTTGAAGTTTTGTTTATTTTTTAAATTATACATTGCACTCATGACATGCTGGCATTGTGACAAATATGATTTAATGCAAAGGAATCTCTTGAAGAAAATGTCTTTGAAAAGTGATTCAGGGAATATATTGGCAAGGCATAAAGGTGGTAATTTTTTTCAACCCTAATAATGGTTCCTAAAATACATAGTAATAAAATAGTTCTTGAAGAAACCATGTTACAGATGTCAGATGCTTCTGACATCTATTTAATGATAATAATTCATCATTAAAAACTTGCAGAGGTAGGGAACAGACGTGGGGTGATCAGAGCTCAATTGTGGAAGTGTGTATAGGGAGGTGAAGTTTACTTTTCTTATTCCAGAGCAGCACAACACAGATGAATGTTGCTTCATTGCCTTGTCTCCATGACCCTGGCAAGAAAGAACGCTTTAGCCCCTCAGTGGGAGACACACCATTGCGGTGCTGCTTCTCTCTGGGGGTACCTGATGCACCAGCAGAGCGGTGGGAACTGCGTAACAGCTTTAGCCTTTCCCTCTCCTCTTTTTGTGTCCAGGGTGACCTGACACAGTGACACAGATTAAAAAAATGGAAAAATCGAGAGGGAAGTCAGCAGATTTTTGGCCAGATCAGGTCACTCTGTGGGTGCAATTGGTTGGGTGAGCACAAGGGAAGGGCATGAGTTGCAGTTTGCATTTTAAGTTGAAAAGGAACAGCCTGACAGCAACAAAATCTGAAATGATGGAAAGATATTCAGTGCAGTGTGTCCTGCACTTGTAAATTGCTTCCTTTGATCAAGAAGCCCTAAAGCATTTGATGGGTAAGTGTCCTCCTGGAAGAGGGGCTCAAGAAAGGCTTGGAGTAAAGAGCTTTGTTTGTGGATGCATTAATTGTGTGCTAAATAGAAAGGACTTGGTGGTGGTAAATATATAATATTATTAGTTTTTGGCAGCTGGCTGGAAAGCAGCATTTCTTCCCATGGAGGTTCTCCAATGTGGATCACATGACTTGAAGTCTGTCTATGGTATCCAGCTTTCATTTCCCCTGAAGCCATGGCTGACCTCCGTGAGGCCTTGGGAATACACTAGTTAGGTGGCTCACAAAGTCAGCAGTTTTCAAGATGGAACAGCTTATAAGGGCCTGCTTTTATTTTTATTATTCTATCTTCTTAGCAAAATATGATTTTAATGAGAGGAGCCAGGCTCATTGGTGGTCACCTGATCTGTTTCTCATTTACTAAACCAGGAGATTCATGTCTTTTCTCCCATTTCAAGCTTTGGGTATCCGGTGCATTGAAAAAATGAGATTAAATCAGCTATTTTTTCATGCATTGGTACTAGAAAACTTGATTCAAAGAGGAAGACTAGAAAAAAATTTATGTGGAGTAGAGTAGATAAAGAATTTTGATACAAATGCCATTATTTAACTTGTGAAGTTATTCATACACTGAAGATGATGTGCTCCTTAATTATTGTTAATTCCTTGCTTCTTGTGGCAGACTTGGAGACAGCAAGCCCAGGGTCTTTCCTTCCACCCTCACTGCTCTTCCTCAAGTGAGTGCTACAAGCGCATCCACACCTGCAGAACCAGTGGTTTATCCAGCTGGGCTTCCCTAGTTACCAGCAGTGTATTTCAGGATGTGTCCATCATCCTCTCCTCTATCCCGACCCCACATTGCTGTGACAAGCCCCACAGATGCAGCAGCAGCATTAGGAACATGTTGCTGTGACACTCCACGTTATCACAGCCCTGAGCTTTTCAAGTTCCTTGTAATGGCTCTTGTGTTATCCGTGAAGGATCTTGTTTGGCCAAAGTGCTGAGGAAGAGGCCCAAGCTGCAAGAGCTCAGTGACCACTTGTTTTGTTGGTCAGAGCCACTAAAAGGATTTGGATGAGCTGAAAACAAACACGGAGAACTGTGCCAGGCATGCTGGCAGCTCCAGCCGCTGTTGCTAGTTAAGGGTACTGAAATACTAAATGCTATTTAAAGCCTAAAAAATGCCCCATTCTGGGGACAGTGTCTCTGGGAGTCCTTGGAAAGCCACACTTGTGAGTGGTCAGGAGAATAACAGCATCATCTCTTGAGCACTTAAAAGCAGAGCTGGCATGACAGGCTGTGAGTCCAACGGGTCAGATGGGTGCATACCAGTGAGTCTGCCTTCTCCATTCTGAAAATCTCTGAAGTCACAAGTATCAACATTTTCTTAGCAATTTCCTCCTGTTGTATTCCCTGTACAGAGCAACTGGCTTTTAAACGCTGACTAATAATAGGAATGTGTCTTGTGGGAAAAAAGAAATAAACTGTGTCAGATCTTTTATGTGGCAGACCTTTCCAGTTTTGTGGGACATGACAATCTGGGGTTTAGCTGCCCTCCTCTGTCTGTAAGTATCATTGTTCAGGCTTGCATCAATCTTATTTTTAATTAGAATCGTCTTTGAAATGGAAAATATCAGAGCAGATCTATAGTAAGACTGGGAACTTCACAGCCAGAGGGTTTTCAGATACTGCCTTAAAAAAAAAAAAAAAAAGGAAGAAAAGCTATTTCTAATCCTTAAAATATTTGCCTTGCTTTATTTTCATATCTTGAAGACAAACAGGTGCTGTGTGCCCTTTATGATTCTCAAATATACAATAGTCTCCAAAGCCTTCCCTTGTTTGTACAATTAGGGTGGGATTTTCAGAATCACTCAGTGTTGGTCTGTCTCTGCTCTCATTGAAGTCAAACTGCCATTGACTTCAGTGAGAATCGAGTGAGATCAACACGAGTGCTTTTGAAAATCCTTCCCTCCACTTTTTTTTAGTCACATCTGTGTACAATTGAGTAAAAAGTCTTTTGTGATATGCTTTAATTATTCTTTGTTGTTTTCATATAAAAGTGATTGAAAGGAAACCAGAAGGAAACCTATAATAATCTTAACTTCAGTCTTATTTACCATGAATTCTATGCTGTGTTTTTCTTCTCCATTTATGTAATTATATATTACTTTATGACAACATAAGATAAATCACTGAAAACATGAGCAATAGAAATAATTAGGTAATATGGAGAGGAAGAACAGTCTCAGAGGAAAGTAGTTGATGCTTTGTGGTCTGGTGGGTTTCCAGTGTTGCTTAAAGCAACTTTCCTTTGGCTGAGTGGGAAAAACAAGAGACTTCATGTGAAAGGCTAGTGCTGAAACCTGATGAATTTGGAGTTTGCATGGCCGGCTGTGAGAAATGGCTTTCTGGATGTCACTTTCCCGGGAAACTGTGGGTTATTGCCTAGGTATCCACAGTCTGCTCTACCACTGTGCTTTCCACACAGTTTTGGTCCACCTGCTCCTCCTTGATTCATGACCTTTTTGGTTTCCAGCGTGTGTTTCAGTGATGTTTCTGGTTAAATGTTTGCTCTTGGGCAATACCAAAGAAAACCAAAGAGAATCAGAGCTTTCTGTAGCTCAGGGGAATTGGGAGAATCCCAGAAACACCTAATTCAACAAGATCAATATTTGCAAGCCTTGCCCTATACAGCCCAGCTTCACCTCTGGCTGTAGAAATTCATTGAAGTGCTCTAGAGGGGCATCCAGCTGTAGTGGTTTTTATCTGTATCATATTAATGTTTGCTTGGGTTTGTAGCAAGAGATTTGAGCTGAGGAGGAGCTTTGGCCATCACCTATAGCTCATCTCCACCTCCTCATGTGGTACAAAGCAGGGGGGATTTTGGAGCCCAGCCAGGGGGAGGTGACTGCTTCACTCATTAGTGCTGAAAATTTACTTGATTGAACTGCCTTTCTGGGAGGCTTTGAAGAGAAATAGATAGATCCAGAGGGCAATTCTGATGGCAAAGAACACTTGGAAGCCTGCTTGGATTCAGGGGTGGTTTTGCAATGGGAGGAACCTCAGAAGTACCTTGAATTAAATTGTCTTCTAATGGCAGAGTTCCATTCTATCCTTAGTCTCCTGGGATTATCGGTTCTGCTGTAAATATGTGTTCAGCATTAGAGTAAAACGTTATGTCTGTACATGGCACACTGGTTGCCTGTTTCAGCTGCTGCTGTTTCCCCCACATGTCACCAATTAGAGCTGGGCCAATAGCCAGGCTGGTCCTTCATACGCTCGGAATCCAAAGTGGTCTATGAAAGACGTTTATTAGCTGAAGTGTGGCAGATCTGTTTGATAAACTCTATGGCATATTGTTTCTCTTAGTGCATTCTATTGGTGTTTTCATGTGAACAGGAGTAAAGGTGGTGTTGGACTGTTGTAATTCAGTAGATGTGATCTCTCCTGCAGGACCATGGATGGCAAATGCAGCATGTGCTCAGGGCTCCACTGGCCTAATTAACTGAAAATTGTCAAGCACTGTCTTGGGAAACTTCATAGGTGGTGTTGCTGTTCAACACCCAGAGGGTGCTGGGGCACTGAACAGGCTCCCCAGGGGATGGTCACAGCCCGAGGCTGCTGTAGTTCAAGGAGTGTTAGGGCAATGCTCTCAGGCACAGAGGGATTCTTGGGGTGTCTGTGCAGAGGCAGAAGTTGGACTTGATAATCATTGTGGGTCCCTTCCTTCTCAGGAGATTCTGTGATTCTATGAACTGATGGAAGGAGTGGAAGTCGCCTGCAAAGGCACTGGACACCTGTCCTCTCTCCCTATCAATAATCCTGAAAGTGCCAGCAGTAGTGTAATCTGCATAAGCAAGGTGTTGTTACAGAAATCTTGGTGTATTCTTAATAAAATTATTAGTCTGTGAGCCCCCCAGAAGGTCTGAGTGCTCAGCCACCCTCTGCAGGCACTGCTGGTTCCAAGAGGTAGCTTGAAATTAAATGTTCTTTAACATTTCACTTGTAAATAAAATGGAAACCAGTGTGAAGAAGCTGAAGGACAGAAAGCCCATGGGTGTAAACAGCTCTGAGCAGTAATGTGACAGCTATGCTAGGAATTGTGAGATGTTTAAGATATAATTACTGTATATTAACAAGATGAGATCTGCACAAAAAGCATGATGAGCCTTGCCAGAGAAATAAACCACAGAGTACTGGCTGGCCTGATTTTTTTTTTTTTTTTTTTTTTTTTTTTTTTTTTGCCATCATCATGTTTTAAATGTTCATGCATACTGATTAAAATTTAGGTTAGGTTCTTGAGAGCTGTTGCCAAGTTTTGTCACTCAGGGCTTTTTAGATGCTGTAGATTTAACCCTCAGTCTGCCCTTCTGGTGGCCAGTTTCCCAGATACTAAGGGCAGATAATATTCTGCCATGTCCAGCTGAACTGATGCATTCAGACTTCCTGAGGAAAAAGCCTCTTGAGTGCTTCTAAAATATTTATTTATCTAGGCTTCATCTTACTGAATTTACTGTTTGCTGAAATAGGCAGGACTCTGTTGGCCTGGCATGAGGTAATATGTTTGACTTCACTCTTTCATTCCTATGGAATGATATTTGAGATGCATGACTTTTTTCATTTTTTTCTAGGATATCAGGGGAAAATAATTTCAAATGGAGAGAGAATTTTGCCGAACATCTGGGAGCAAAATGGGGAAAGTTTGATAAATGACATCTTCCTGACATGGAATAACAACTAGCTCACTGAAGGAATCTAGAGCATTGCAAGTAAAAGGATTTTTTAAAGTTTAGTTAATTTGAAAGTCCAGTGCCATGCTGTATACATATGCTTGACAGTAACAGATTATTCCAATAGATTTAAAAAAGCAAAAAAAAATCAGTATCAACTCATGCAGTAGTCTTAATTTCAGGAGCAGCCATGTCTGTATACAATAGACACAGATTTTTTTTGACTACTTAAGTCAGCAGAGGAGATTCTTGTTCAAAATTTATATTCTGTTCATAGGTTGATTATTATAATAAATATATGGAAATATTTGATACACTAAGCATGACATCATCAGCTTATATTGATAACTGCATAAGTTTAAAGTCTTTCAGGTGTTGACTAGTCAACTGTTCTTCATTTTAGCCATTTTGTGTCTGAGACACATTGAGTTTAAAACTTGCATATTATTTTGATTTTATCCATTGCACACCTTTATGCATAAGCTTAAATACTGTCAAATAAGCAAAAATCTCTTCATGTGCACAAGTTACTAGAAGTAACTCAAAGCAGTCAGACCTTTGCAAGTAGAAATAAAACCTGGGACTTACCAAAAAAAGTAATCATAGCCCAGATATTTTCTGGAGAACAGACTTGAGCCCTATAGAGTTTTTTCACTTGTATTGCTCTACAAGTCTGATGTCAAATGTTATTTTTTTCTTCATTTACCATAATTGCCTCTGAAATATAACAGTGAAACAAACCATTAGCAAAACGCTGAGCTGTCAGAAGCAATCACTGGTTTCAGATCCAAATGGGATATTTTCCTTGCTCCAAAGAAACTTCCGTCTGTATCCTATAGAGGTTCTTTGTGAAACATCCAACACTTCCAGGTTAGTGTTGTAGTTGAGAATATCTGATCTCTCCCTCCAGCATGAGGTGGAATGCAAGGACTCCTCACCTCAGTGCTTTTCTTCCAAACCAGGGTCTTCACCAGCTCTGGTGGTCATTGAGAATGACCCTGACCACTGCACATTAGCCATAGCAAATAGTGGATGAGAAATTCCCTGTCAGCTGCCTAAAAATCACTGTAGGAGCTACCCAGCACTGCTATGCCACAGAGTTCAGGCAAAGTAGAAGATGTATGAACAGCCTTCCCTTCCCTTCCCTTCCCTTCCCTTCCCTTCCCTTCCCTTCCCTTCCCTTCCCTTCCCTTCCCTTCCCTTCCCTTCCCTTCCCTTCCCTTCCCTTCCCTTCCCTTCCCTTCCCTTCCCTGCCCTGCCCTGCCCTGCCCTGCCCTGCCCTGCCCTGCCCTGCCCTGCCCTGCCCTGCCCTGCCCTGCCCTGCCCTGCCCTGCCCTGCCCTCCCCTCCCCTCCCCTCCCCTCCCCTCCCCTCCCCTCCCCGCTGAGCAGCCTAAGTTTGCTTCAGGAATATCTATCATAAAACTGGAAGGCGGAGATTTCCAGTTTTATAGTCATTACATCAAGGTAATAGATGGGAAAGGTAGTTCCTGGAAACTCCAGTGCCTGGAAATGGAGCATCTTTCCCTTGGTGTACATCTGGAGGGGTCTGACAGGTTCCTGCTGCTCCCATGGTCTCTGTCCACTAGTGTTCCCAGTGGAATGCTCAGTAAGTTGCAGGACCAGTAACATGGACTTTCAAAATAAAAATGCTTGTTAATTGAGTGTTTTGTAGCATAAAGTGTTAAATCAACTTTCTGGAATAGATTTTATCATATCACCTAAAATCTATCTGCAGTTTGGCTACGTTGAGATGACTGTGAGTCTGACTGTTTAGAATTATGATTTATTGTGGTACTTTTCCTGAATATTCACTATGATTGGGATCCTACCTGAAAACCTCAGATGTAACATCAGTAAAAATATCCTCTCTATAAATACGTTCTACTCTGTCTGTAAGTAAATCTCTGCTTATTCCTTGTATTATTGTTTTGCACACGTAAAACTGAATGGCTTTAGATTTGTCTGGATGGCAAAGTGCATTCAGCTTTTCCAGTCATATTCTTGTAAAACAAATCTTGCAGAAGCCTGAGGGAATTCCGAGTGGGCAGATAATGCTGCCTGAATTTTCTCATAGGCCATGTTTAAAGTCAGATTGGGTTGTGACATTAAATGGCACCATATGGTGTGTTCACTCCCTCCTGCTCCAACTGGAGGCTCAGAGCAGTTCCAGTAGCATTTTACAAGAGTTGATTGATTTTGGGGTGGGTTATAGGTTCTGACAAGCTAGATAAACTTGGGGAAAGCCTTAGTGTTTGTCTTTTATAGACCAGAAGTGCAAGATTTGCAAGGACAATTTGTATTAATATAAAACTGGGGTCTGGGAGCTGGGGGCGGGGGCTCAGCCTGGAGAAAAGGAGGCTCAGGGGGGACCTTCTGGCTCTGCACAACTCCCTGACAGGAGGTTGCAGCCAGGTTGGGGTCTGGCTCTGCTCCCAGGGAGCAGGGACAGGAGGAGAGGAAATGGCCTCAGTTGGTGCCAGGGGAGGCTCAGGCTGTGCATTGGGGAAAATGTCTTCTTTGAAAGGCTTGTCAGGCGTTGGAAGGGGCTGCCCAGGGAAGGTGATGGAGTGGGAGTGTTCAGGAAACCTGTGGACGTGACACTTGAGAATGTGATTTAATGGTGAACATTGGTGGTGGTGGTTGGACTGATGATCCTAAAGATCTTTTCCAACCGTAACAATTCCATGATTTCCGTGTGTGTATGCATGTGTAATGTGTATGTCTAAAAGATGTGTCAGACGTGCTGAGGAAAGAACTTGGAATCAAACTGTATTTCAGATGATGAACTTTTGGGGTCTTATGCAAACTAATTTTGTCCTCTGGGTGATTTTCTTTCTAAGGGGATGCCGAAAGCGTCAGTGCAGACTATCAAAGCTCCATAAAACCCATTTACCATTTTTGTTGTATCCTTCAACCTTCAAAGAAATTAAAGCACCTGCAGATGCAGACAGGACATTCTATGCATGGCATGTTTTAAGGTATCTTTTCATTCTGTTTCTTCCTTTCTTTTTTTTTAATTACAGTTCTTTGAGGTTCCGTTTGACTCAAATATGAACAGGACTAAAAACAGACCACTGGTGCGAGGACAGATCAGGTAAGGCAATGCACACCTACTCTGGCCAAGGAGTAATAAACCTTTTATCTATTTCCAAGTTTCTCTCCCTCTTCAGATGATGAAAGGTAGCACTTTGAGACAGAACACTTAAGAAAGAAATGCACTTCTGCGTTCCTTGCTATTTCGTTATGTTTATAACTTTCACATGAGGAGTTTGGGCACTCAGAGCTGTAAAATACTGAATTTCTCAATACAGTAGAATTTCCATTCATATTGCATATTTCTTCATGTGTGGTGACTCTGTGCATGGTATGGCAGCATGCAGTTATGTTCTACTGAACTTCTGTTTTGTGATAGTAAATCTTAAAAATTTCCCATCTAAGAACAAACACAAAAATGTGTGTTGCTTCTACATGTTTAGCTGGTTGAAAACTCACAATTGTGGCATCTTAGAAAATTAATTTAAAACTTTGTCATCATAAAGGTTGTCATTATCTAGAAGTAAATTTCTCCCTTCACCAAAAAAAGTCCTGCATTAGCATAGGAATTTCCTTAAAATAAAAGTCCTCCATTCCCTCTGTTTTCTTGATTATGTATCCGTTCAGTTTCTCAAAGGCTGTTTGGCAACTAAAAAAGCAAAGTGAAAAAGAACATCAGTAAAGGTCCTCTAACTTATTTGCAAACTGAAACTGAAGGCCCAATTCATAAATGATTCAACAAACAGTTTTAGTATTGCATTTCCATGATTTGTGCCAAAGAGTATTTATAACAAAATTATATTTTCCCTTAGGCTTCTGTGAACAGTTGGTCCTATTTATTTCTGTGTTCTATCCATCACCTTTGGAGGACTGAAAAAAACCATGAGAGATGAAATTACAAGAAAATTGAGGCAAAATAGTCAAGTGAACCTTGGGGGTAAATTCACTCTTGTGGTAAATAGAGTGCTTCAATAAACTTGTTCTGATTCTCAGAGGTGGTGCTAATTGCAGATTCCCAAGTTAATTCACTTAAAAACATATTTTAGGGACCACTGCAGTGAGGGCATCTGTTGGGTATACAGTAAGTCAGGCTCAATTGTGTGGTTCAGGGGACCAGCACTTCTCTCTCCCTTGCATGTGGTCCTTAGGCCCTGGGAGAAGGAACTTACTAGGAAGAAAAATGATGGGGGGATTTTATTTGTATTATTATTATTTTATTTTTATCATAGTCTGCTAGCATGTCTTGCAGTGCTTCTGGAGTCAAAAATATAACTAGGAAAGTTTCTGTCAACTTCTGATTCAGAGAAAATAGTTTATTTTGTGTTTCCAGTGTCCTTAAATGAACTTCACTGTCATCTGAATGCACCACAGATTGGCAAAACCGTATTTCATGGATTTTCTTACTTTCGTATTTCCTTTCACCACAAAATGGTAATGTTGGGGACATTGAGAAATCACTCATCAGTCTATCTACCTGCCTGTCAACAGCTAATTTAAAGTTCTTTAAAGTGTCACTTCCCTTGAATAATGCTGCTCTCCCTCCCTGCAAACCATTGAATATGCAGACCCTAAGCGGGTTATTTTTTCTGTGGTGTGCCAGAGGAGAATAATCCAGTGCAAGTGATCTAACCTTGTTGTATTTTGCACATACTTCCTGGTGTTTGTTGAACTCTTTCCTTCCTGGCTGATGAAATAAAACCTGTAAATGGCTATGCTAAAACTAGTCAAAACCAGACAAGTCAGGGATGGATGAATAGTGCGTAAGAGACTGGTGTCTTTGCTCTGGGAAAGAATCCAGAGAGTTTGGGGAGTTCTTGCCCAAAATTTGTCTGACATTGGAGTTTTTACATTTTCTTCTCTTTTGCTGCTCCATTTAATGAAACATTTGCTGCTTTTTTAATTCTGCTGTGTTACAACATCTGTGCTATCCACTGCAAACGAGACATCGTTTTCTAATCTTCATTTCTAATCTTCTTTTGCACTGTTTGTAAATATATTCTCTTTTTTCCTTGCTTTTTTTCTTGCTTTCCTTTCTTTTTATTTATTCAGCACAGTCATTGTTACAGAACTGGACAATATGAGTAGCAGTTTTTGTCCTGAATTTGAGATGCTTTTTGAAGAGAGAAGGCTGTTAACTCTCCATCGTGTTGGCTCTGCACCTCCTTGGAAAGGCTTTCAGTGGTGGCTTTGATGTGACTCCTGCCCACTGAACACTGCACTGAAGCCAGTGAGGGTTTTTCTAGAGGTTATGTCATCACAAAGAGACTTCTTACATGCTTTGAACGTAGGTCAGAATAGAACTAGTAACCCCAGTGAGAGATTCTTGGAGTTACTGAGTCATGCAGTCCCTGGATGAGCGGGTGTCTGTTTTAAGTAAGATAATTTACAGAGGTGGCTCGTTAGGAAATGTTAAGCTTTTGTAGAGAAACTAGTCCCGTGTGTTCTGGTTTGTGGCCTCCATTTGCAGCTTCAGCCCCCAGTTTGTTTAGGGTTAAGACCAGCTGTCTGTTCTAAGTGATCTTGCTTCCAACATTTCTCCCTTCCTTTCTGCCTGAAGCCTTCAGTTTGAGAAAACACCACAAGTCCATCTCAGGGGTTCGTTTCCCTGCATACACATTCACGTGGTTCCCAAACCCCCACGTGTCACCCTTTTCTTTGAGTTGCTGGGGACTCACAGTTTCCTTTGGCATCAATGAGGAACCTCAGCAGCTTTCAAAGAAAGGCTCTGTGGCCAGGGCTGCACTTTGAGGTATGGAGGTCTGGCTGGAGCTAGTATTGTTCTCTTACTGATGACATTCAAGAAGTCTCAGTTGGGCAGCTTTGGCCCATCCATTATTCTCTGTGAGCCAGGAGTCAGTTCTGCCAAAATCTCTGGAAGGATGGGATTTGGAAAAGTAATTTTCCTTCATCCTATGTGAAGTCTCTGTATTGCATCATCTTGATGGCTGAGACAATTACTTTAGCGGCTCAGCGTGCCCCTGCTTTATATTTTGTATATTTGGGCTGGACAATCCATAAAGGCAATGACACAGACGGGTTTTGCAGAGCTGGGGCGACTGAACACAGGGACAAGAGCACGTTTACCTTATTTGCCAGCCCCCAAACCCACCTCCCTGGGTGTCTCCAGAGAATCTTCTGTCACTGTTGGGAGATTTGTGACAACACCAGATAGTTCATTGACTGCTTGCTTGACAATGTTCTATTTAATTTTTAAGGCTCTGAAAAAAATGTTCTCTTTGAGCAGTGAGATGTAACCATCCTTAATCTCTATTCAGAGAGTAATCAGAGACATCTTCTTGCAAAAACAAGAGTAGACCCAAACACAGCATGCCACTGAGTGCCATCCATCATCCTGCCTGCCCACATGTCTTCCTCCCTCCTCTGACCCCTCAAGTCTTGTTTGGAAATACAAACAGCTTGAGATGTTCTTTATACTTGGGCTGCAGCGTTAAACTCATTGAGCATATTTGTGTTCTGCATTATATTATATATATATATATATATATATATATATATATAATATATTATATATTTATATTATATATTATATATTGTATATTATATATTATATATTTATTATAACAGCTGATACTGTTTCCTTCTTTTCCTTCTATGGATTTGTTTTGCATCACCGATGAGTGAAAATTTCTTGTGCTCACACAATCTTAGATTTGTCTGAAGTGGCAGCAGCTTTTCCTGATTTCCTGCCGGGTGTGATTTATTCCCTTGCTTTTTAAGGTAATGGACTTAATTTTCCTGCAGATTAATTTTAATAAATCTCTGGTATGAGCTGCAGTAGCTGAGTGAGATTAACCTCTAGGGTGACAAATGTCCTGCTCTGTTATGTTGTGCAAAGTAACAGGTTTGACCACCCTTTACCTGCACACACTCCTTCTAAAAGGAGTGGCAGTTATACTCACTGAGGGTACTGCTGGATCCACTGTGCTAATCACTCATAAAAGTCTTCATAGCTGTACAAGAATAGTTTTTCATCTTAAAAGAAGAAAAAGACCTTGAAATGTATGTTCTAAATAACCAATTTGCGGCTGTGTAGACGTTGTTCAGTTCTGCTCCTGTACTATTTTGCAACTTCCAGCTCTTTTCTGTACCCAGTCCTTTGGCTTTGGCCTCAGCAGTGGCTGCCTGGAAGTGGGCTTGGGGCTACTCCTTTGCTTATCTGGACCATGAAGCATTGTACAGGTAGCTTTAGAGGGTGATCCAGGTTAAAAGGGGCCTCAGGAGGGATGAAACCCATCTCCTGCTCACAGCAGTCTTGGCTCTGGTTGCTCCACGTCTTGTCTCAAAACCCTTCAATATAATGGTTTTAAACTGCTAAAGAGTAGATTTAGATTAGACCTTAGGAAGAAATTCTTTCCTGTGAGGGTGGGGAGGCCCAGGCCCAGGTTGCCTAGAGAAGCTGTGGCTGCCCCAACCCTGGAAGTGTCCAAGGCCAGGTTGGACAGGGCTTGGAGCAGCCTGGGACAGTGGAAGATGTTCCTGCCCATGGTAAGGGGGGGAAAGAGATGAGCTTTGTGGTCCCTTCCAATCTAAACCATTCTGGCATTCTATGATAAAACTAACATGCTGTGGAATTTATTGATTTTCTCCTTTATGGAGATTATTTGACTCAAGCTACTTTTCTATACACAGAAGTTTAAGTCTATTAAAACGGCAGAAGGTGGCAAAACACAGCTAATGCCTTGAATGCTTCAACAGAAATAAAGCTTTGTGTTGTTCGATCAGTACTTTTTCCAAGAATCCCATTAATCTTTTTCCTTAGCAGTGTCCAAGGAGCTGTGTTCTGTCTGTGAGCTTTCCGCTTCTCACGTTCACAGTTGATGGTTACTGCTTAATGGAGGTAGTAACACTTCTACTTATTGATATTTCTGAGTGTAGCATTGATTTGGCTCAGTTTAAACCATAAGCCAAACATTTGAAGAATCAGACCAAAAAGGGCTCCTATGGTAGTACTGTTTCTCACCAATGGCTTATATTTGTGAATGGTAGTCACAATTGCAGATATGGAAGTTGGATGTTCATGAACTAATAGAAAACTGCAACATGTGAAATTCTATTTATTCAGAAGCACCTCGAGACTGTAGACTATTTCTATCTAGAGCTGAGTTTTTCCACTCTGCTGCCTGTAGTAGACCTAGTATTACAAATATAACAAGACCAGCCCATGCTGAAAAATTGGTGCATTTTAAAACAAAATTTCTCCTGTAGTCACTGTGGATAACTCAGGGTAATTAGCTTGTTTCTTTGCTTAACAGGATGTAAATCAGGAATGTTCCTGTTGATGTTGGTGGAGCTGCATGGATGTAAGTGAAGGAAAATCCATGTCTTGGGCTTACACTGAGACCTGCATTAAGTGTTTTGCTAGCTCTGGTTAAGCCAGAGATTTAAAACCTCCCCAAAGGTCTTGGTACAACTTTGGGTCCCCTTTAGAGCTCAGCCCCTGCTTAGCTGGTGGCTTTGCTCCCTTGGGCGGTCATTTCAGACAGGTTTCATTCTACTTAAGTTAAAACAAATAAAACAAAAACTCCATAAATCTACAGTTCTTCAAGAATAACCATTTTTAAGAGAGCAGATGCTCATTCCCTGCAGGGGAACATTCTGATGATTTGTTTAGAAGATACCTCATTTTAAAGGGACTGCCCTGAGATGTTTTTGAATGATAAAAATGTTTCTTTTTTCAGTGGGAGGCTTTCCTCTTGTTTAAACAGGGCACAATTCAAAGCAGACACCATCACAGTAGCCTTTTCAAGAATTTCTTATCCTGCTTGTATTCAGGCTTTATTATTTAAAAACAAGTAAATTCATTCCTTCCCCACCACCACCCTCCTGCCTTCATTTTTTTTCCCACCTTGTGTTTTTCCAGGAGCTGTCATTGACTGTGTTTGGTACACAAGAAATTTAAAAGGCAGCTTCATATTTTTGACATGTACAATTGCTTGTAAAAATATACTTCTTGCCTTTTGAACAGCGGGGTATTTTTTTTATTTTTTTTCTGGCATGGCCATGTCACAGAGAGATGCGGGGGGAGAAACCTTGAGGCTAAAACATAGTTAATTGAGAATAAAAGCCACATCAAAGGATGGTCTAATGTAATGATATGATGCTTACTGTGTCTCTTTCCCAAAGGGGATATGGATGACAGTACTTACATTTCAATTATCTATTCACTGCCTGCATGGGATGTTGATTAAATGGTTCTAAGGTATTAGAGGTCTTTCGTAGAATGCACAGAAATATAGTGGTACTGCACATTATCCTCAGATCAAAATGTATTAGGAGGAAATTATATGGCTCTAACTACATATATATTTTGTTTCTTAGGGCAGTAAAGAGGGTTGTTTTATTAACTCCACGTTTAAATTTGTTTCAGTTGAAATGAAGCAATCGCTGGTTCTCCAGCTCATTCCTGCCCAGGCCTCATTCTGTCAGCTCAACACAGACATTCCTTTGTAGGGAGCTCTGTTTGGTAAATATAAATCCTGCAGAAACACTTGACCCCTCATGCCTTGCTGCTTTTCAGCTCAGCCTATGGGTCTTTACCCCCAAATTATTTATCTGAATCTTTAATTGTATGCAGGACAGTTGATAAATCGGAGTACATTGTGCCTTGCCCCACATTAGGAAACATCCCACATGCTCATGTGTAAAGCTGGAGTCACGGTGCATTTGGCTAAATAGCTGCTCCATCTGCTTGTGGAGAACACTGCAGAGAAGTGATACTGGCTCCTAATGGAGTTGTCTTATCCTCTCATGTCAGCTCCTCGCCACTGGGGTAGAGCCGCAGGAGCTGGGGGGAACCGAGCCATTGTGAACTAATCCTGCCATCTTTGTGTCTAATATGAATGGGCCTCTTGGACATTGATTGCAGCCATTGCCTCTTTTCTTCTTTAATTGACTAGTGATGAGTCGTTTTCTCCAAAGGTGATGTTAAAGTGAGTTTTTACAAACATTATTTAAGCTCAAAGCCCAAGATCCTTTCCCTGTCTTGGGGGCAATGTTCTCCTGATGGCTCTTCTTCCCATGTCTGTCAAACATTTCAGGTTCATGTTTGTAAATTCTGGCTTAATGCAGTCAAAACCCCAACACTTTGTTTCCTTTGTTAATTTTGAAACTTACCTGGTTTAACCACTACAGTGTCATCATCCACCCTGTGCCAAGTGGTATAGGAAATGTCACTGCTCAACAAGTCCATTATGGAGCTGCCTCTGATTGGAAGCTGCTATACCCTGAGATCTGTTTACAGCGAGTCATGTTAGAAGTGCATTTCTCTCTGTGAAGGACAGAGTTTATCATGTCTCATACAAGTTATAACTTACATATTATCAGCTCCACAGAGGTTTTTCTTGCACTTTATTAGCTGTGTGTGCTTGCTCTCTGGTCTCTATGACTAGAAAAGCTGCATTCCTGAGGTTGAGATATGTGGAGAACCGCTTTGATATGTTTTATTTAGTTCTTTTTTTGCTAGGGATGTAAAATCACAAGGAATATAAAATTATAAATCATGTTGGAAGGGAGCCACAGTGACTCCTATTGCTGCCTGTGTGACAATAATTATGTTCTATTCATGCACTTTGATAGTATATGAAGAAATATATATTTCATTTTGTTTTTCCACTTAAAAACCTCATAACTCCAGATGGTAACTGTAGATAATCTACCTGGATAATAATACAGGAATGCCAAAATACAGCCATCCTCATCCTCTTCACCTCTGAGATGAGACTTGGCAGCTAAGAGTTCTCTCTCCCGTCCTGCGGGTGTCAGAAGTACGTTTACAATGGTGCAGGGGAATCTGCAGATGGGCAGAAAAGATCTGGCTGAACTTGAAATTTGTCAGGCTTGATCTGCTCCATTACTTTTCCACTGGCTGGTGTCTAGAGACTGATCCTCTTCCCATGGCAGACCTTTGCTTCTTGTCCTGCTCTCTTTTGCTGTAGGGAATAACTTAATTCCTTCATTTTCATTGCTCCTAGAAATGTATTTAGAAGCAGTGTTCTTGTGCTGAGATGACTGGACTATCTTCTCTCTTTGTTTTTTGAAGAGCAGGTTGATAAATAGCCTAGAACATCAGTTTTCGCTGTCTGAATGGGATTGAGGTATGGCCTGAGACTTCTTTACCCATTGCTTTCCAAATGTTGGCTGAGGGTTCAGCAGAAGCACATGTTACATTTAATCATTCTAAATCAGAAAAATGTTTCTGGAGAAACCAAATTATCCATCCAGTTAGTCAGGTGGTATCTGGCTCTTAAACAAATAGAGAACTGAGATTTTGAAGTAGAATGAATGGATCACTTAACTGCCACCCTCTAAGGTTAGATTAAAGAGGAGGATTTAGTTTAAATATTATGTGGGACATTTTTCTGATTTACTGTAGGTTTGTCTTGTAAGCACTTTAAAAAAATATTTACATTTTCATGACTGCAAGGAAGCTGTGAATATTATTAGTCACCCTTTCACTCCTACCTGACAAAGCCATATACCACAAGCATGTTGACACTCCACAGGGTTGCTCAGGGTTGTTATGATTAACATTCTGGTGTGGATATCAAGTATAATAAGAGCATAAACATTTTGTAAGTATAGGTCCTTTTCGTTTGTAATTCTTTATTTCCAAGTGAAGTGATGAGGCCCATTTGGAGTGTCTGCTTAATAACAAAGAGCAGCATAAAAGTTTCATTTTTGTCTGAACTGCAGGTCTCCCCGGGGTGCACTGAGCTATCTCATTCCAGACCTGGGCTTAGACCTCAGGGTAGGCTCATGAAAGCATGAAAAAACAGATCGTGGTATCACTTGCAGGGAGTGAAACTGGTCAAAGTGAGAGCAGGAGATGTGTAGAAGAAGACTTGATGCTGAGGGTGGGACTCTTGATCTTTCCCTCCTTGGCTGAGTTGAAATTCTTGCATCACCTTAGCAAAACCTTCAGCAAAATCAATCAAGCCAATTTTGATTTACTCAAGCATAAAAAAGAGAGATGTGTCCCTTTCAGAATGAAATTATTTCTTTTAAATCAGCCATGTTTGTTTATGATATTTTTAAAGCATCTTGATCTGGCAGGGCAGACAGAAAATCTGCAGCTTGTGTTCTTGAGGAGTGAGGGGAATAAATTGCCCCCGCTTTGCGTAAAATGCAGTGTTGGTTATACTTTTATAAAATGATACGCACCTGTGGCAGGGTGGCCTGGGCTACATGCTTGGTCTGTTTCTTCTTTGGGAGAGAAATGAATTGACACAGACAGGCAGTATTTTATTGTAGTCTGTGTTTATTTACACTAAATACACTTTTGAGCAAGTATATTTGATGGCAAAGCCAGAGCTGGTGGCAATTTAGAGGCAAAACTCAAAAAGGCAACTCCATGATGAGACTTAGCCAGTGATACATGTTTATCCATCACTGAACATTCTTTATGCCAAGTCCTCACTGTATCACATTCCTTGGGAGATTTAGACATCACTCGTCCTTCTCTGTTTCCCTGTGGATGGTCCAGCTGTCATTCAAAATCATGTCCAGGTTGGTGCTGATGTGTTGCTGATGACAGAGACAGGCACGCAACAGAACACACCAAGACCAGTGCAGCAGCACCTGCAGTTTATTGTTGGGCTTCTCCTTTTATAGGGGCTTCAAATTTCCTGTGCTTACACACACGGTCTGAGCTCCCCCAGCTCACTGGCCAGTGATATGGGTGCATTCATACTTTAAAGGGGGTGGCTGGGGTCCCCTGTGTGAGTTTGAATCTGACCTATCAGTAGGTTGTTTACCAGGGGCCTTGTTTACTTCTATCTTCTATCTTCTAAGGAGCTAGGCTGGTTGGTGTCTGTTACTCCAAATTTTCTGTGCAGCTATAGACCAGCTCTAGTTGTCACACTGATGGGCCTGGCTGAGCCCTATGGACAAAACAAAAGTACTGGGGGTGATTCCTTTCAGAGAGATTTGAATTTTAAAGAGGTTTATGTGAGGATTGAGTCTGTAAACTCTTTTTCTGCAGGCACAGTTGTGGTGTTTAAGTGTGCTTAAATGCTACCTGTTAACCCAGCTCCTTAGATTTTTGAGGCGCACCTACCACTCTCATACTTCCCCTTAACACTGAATTCTTCCTTAGCTCAGATTTCATGTTACAAGTTAGGTTTAGAACTTTTCCATTATTTTCCTCGGGGTTTTTTGGGTTTTTTTTTTCACATTTGGGGAAAAGTACTGTCCAGTCTGAGATTAGCAACATCTCTGTCATAGCCATTACCAGAAATCAAATCAGAAAAACACAAGTGGGCAGAATTGCAACAAGTGTGTTCTGGCAGTCTTAAAAATCATGGTACATGATTCAGTTCAAAGGGATCTGGTACAAAATTCAATGCTTGTAGTACGTGTAGAATCTGATCTGCCACAGCAACATGTTTTTGGGGATGAAATGCCAGCCACTGACAGAATGTAGATACTACTACTTAACCTGTGAAGACAAAATTAAATAATTCATGTAAGAAAATGACAGAAAGAAAAAAAAAAAGACTTGACAAAGCTCCCCATTTGTTTGTCTGTATTCAGTGCTAAATGATAGACAAGCTGTGTTCTGATATTTGCAGTTGATGGAGAAAAATGGAATTCCCAATTAAAAGTGTAGTTTAGTCTCATGTTTTAGTTTTAAACTGCATTATCCTTCATCCCTTGTCATGATTCATGAACTTTCTTGCATGACTGAAAGAGAATAAATAAACATCTATTAAGATCTTTCTCAACATTTTCTCCCTTAAAATAGTACCATTTTAGCTCACATATTGTTCAGTTTAATGTAATTATGGTGCTTTGCGAGTTTAAGCTTCAATCAGCAGGTTCTTGGGCTTTTCGTAATATTCAGCTACTATGTACCTGTAAAAGAGAAGATCAAAAGTGAGAGCATGAATTGCTTGTGCTAGGTAAAGCTTCTGACTGATGCTGAATCAGAAATACATGAAAGAAATAGACGTCTGGCAGTATGTCCGTTCTGCCAGTGTTACAGCTATTTTTTTTTCCTTTTAATTGGAAAGAAATTTTTCCTTGAGACTAATCCAATCTGTAATTGAAAGTTGTAGTTGAATGTAAAAATATTTTGCTTAAAAACTGCAGCTTCAAAACTGTACTAATTAGGGGTATTACAGAATCCCAGAATGGTTTGTGTTGGGAGGGACCTTAAAAACCATCTAATTCCAACCCCTCTGCCATAGATAGGGATGCCACCCACTAGATCAGGTCATCATGTAACCACTTTGATTCAGAATCTCACATCTGAATGTGGATTTTTTTTTTCTGTCAAATACATCCTCAGTCTGTCTGTAGAGCTCTTTGAGGGTTTTATCTAATTTATTTTGTAAAAAAATTTAGAAGCCCTTTAGTAAAGTCATCAGCAATGAAGCTACTGATCCACACAGTGTCATTCCAGTTCCCATTAGTAGTGTTGTTATTACAATAGAACTTTTACAGCTGACAGTGGTCATGGATATGGTTTTTATTACTAAATATATAAATACACAGCCTGAAAGGATTTGTGTGGAAAGCTAAAATTTAATTTCAGAATTGGTAGATTGCCATCATTCAGCATTCTGCCATGATTACTGATTTCTTTTGAATGCTCTGGGCCTTAACTTGAACATAGAAACTGTGTGAGGGGATGTTTTAACTTTCCATCAAAAATAATTTCAGGGATGCTACTATTGCTATTTAAGGCAAAATGTGCCTTTTCCAGCTGCTGGCTCCTTTCTTGCAGTCAGCTGAGTTGGAAGCACTTGTGCCAGCAGATGACCCCATTGCCAGTCCCAGGCATCTGTCCATCAGGGGAAGCAGGGCTGGAAGTGACACAAATGCAGTCCAGATGTGTGTTTGAAGGAGATGGGCCTGCATCCCCGTTACCTCAGCTGTGGGAGCAGGAAGCCTTCTTATAATCTTCGTAACACCCTCAGCTCCTTCTGTGTTCTCCAGATGGGATGGGATTGCCTGCTCCAACTCCTGCAGTTGGTTGATGGCCTTCCCTGATTTTTCTGGTGGGTCTCTAAAAGCTGCTGAGCAGAGTTCAGCAGTTCCTGGGTGCTGATCTTAAAGGAAATAAATGTAATTTTAATGTAATTAAAAAAAAAATACTTTTGGCTGATGCTCCTCCCACTGAGAGATGATCAAGCCATAGCCCAGTACTGTAGGACAGTCATGCTGACCACAGGCACTTCTCCTGCCCTAGGACTTGTTTTCAGCAACTCTTAGTGTTGCCTGGCTGCAGGAATTGAGAAGACGCCAGGAGATGGGCAAAGCTCAAAATCAGCAGCTAAGGAGGAGTATGGTTTTTTGCATGAGTGTAGGTAGAAATCTCCATGGACATCCTTTCCCCTTCATGACCCATGTGGGTTTCTGCAGCCACAGAAACCATCAAAGGGGTAGTACTTGAACTTCTGTTTGTATAACTTTTCATTGCTGTTGGAAAAAGGTGAAACCTTCAGACTAATGCTTTTGTTTGAATTTGTCAGTGGCTTCAGAAGCCTTAAGAACTTATTGCTGACCTGGAAAAAATTAGAGAAATGAAGAGGGGGCTTCATCCAGCAGCTTTGAACTGATGAGTTTTCTGGGGGCATTTTTAGTACCTAGAGATTCCAGAAATAATAAGCAACTTATGATGCTTCCTCCTGAAATCTGATTTTAATTATGGTTTTGGAACAGCACTGGACTTTTATCTCAGCTTGTGATGGTGAAATGTAGTTGCAGATGAGGATCACACTTGTGTTCTTTGTCTGCCAAAATACCTTCTCTTGAGCTCCTGCTATTCTCAGCCCATCTCTGCAGGAACCTGGTTCAGGCTGTCCCTTTTCTTGTTACAACAAATTGTTTTGACACTATATGCAGATACAATTTGGGCCCAGAGAAGCAATGTTGAAATTAATCTGAGCCATCAGTCTCACCTCTATTGTCTCAGCATTGTTTACCTGCCACTGTGGAAGAGGCTGATGTCAGGTATAATTTAGTACCATTTCTGTCGGTGAGAGAGGGGAAGAAGCACAGTGGTCTTGCTGAACCTGTGTCTTGGATGACACAGAAAACTCACCAAAACTCAAACCCAGTTTTTCTCATCAAAAAGTAGGTACATTGTAGTTTATTTAAATGGCAGAATCTGTGCAGAGTATTTGCTGTTACTAAAATCCCGCACAGAGGAACACAAGGGTATGTATTTGGCTTCATTTGGATATGGAAATTACTCTAAATAAAGTTTCTTTTTCCACCCTCCTTGTCCCACAAGCCCATACCTGGATTATTCCTTCACCATCTCTGCTCTGCTTATTTTAAAGCATCACCCTGCATTTGGCAGAACGGATCCATGGTCTTGTGGCCTGAGGGACAGTTGTCAGTACTAATGAGATCTAATACAGAGTAATCAACTGGGAATTTAAATATTCCAATCCATTAAGGTATTCCAGACATGCTGCAGCTAAACAAAAAAAGCATTGTTGTTTGGGGTTTTTTCATTTTACCCTTTTAGAACTGGGTGACATGTCTATGAAGGGTTTTTGACAGGGAGAAGACAGTATTTATTACCGTTTATGTTAGGCTTTGAATCTAATTTTCAAATACATGCACTTACACTTCACCTGCTTTTATGTAGATATGTTTGGTGTGCCCAGTTTCCCATTAACACATGGTCACAAATTAAGTTTCTTATGTGTTTACATCTCATCTGAACATGAATTGCACAGAACTGCTGATTAAATGAATGCACCTGTTCAGGATTCATATGTGCTTTGTGTCTGCACTTGTATGGGACTAGTCTATTCACGGGAATAGGTTAAAGCATTAGCTACCGATACAGGAATTTTCCATATTTTTAAGTATTCGTAGGTTTGAAGAGGGAATTGTGTCTTGCTCTTTTTTGTTGTTGTTGTTGTTGTTTGTTTGTTTGTTTGTTTGTTTGTTTTTTGTGGTTTTTTTTTAATTGGTTACACTTTTGCCTCATTTTAACACTGTTTTTTAGATTGTAGTTTAAACTCTATTTTGACAGTCATCTTCTCAAAATGTTTTGGCAAAGACAGCACAGAAAAGCCTGTGTAAGTAGTCCCAGTGTTGATCATTATAGACATGAAGCTTGCTAATGCTGCTGTGAAATAGGTAATTTTTTAATTTTATAGACAGGCAAATGCTTTAATTTGTTTTCGCCCCTTAATTTTTCCAAGTAAGGCTGGGAGTCAGTGAGTGCTATTATCCATGGTTCTGGAGCCTGTTAAATGAATTTATTTCCTGCATATGTATGTAAGCTCATTATTCACGCATAACCAGGACATCTGTAAGTGGCGACTAGTTTAGAGGTTATATTATTACACATGAATTAAAATATCCTGCTGCGTCATCCCAAGCCGCCTCACTTCTCTGGATGAAGGTTGAAATAGATGTCTCATGGTCACGTGTGTAGGAGATACCTGAATAGCACCCTTGTTGAATTCCTCCTGTCCCCATTTCCCCCAGCAGCTCTGGGCTGTCCTTGAGCAATCCTCCCCAGCCCAACCAACAGCACCTCTCCAGAGGTGAATGAAAATAATGTGGGCCTGATCTTCCTCCTGCTTCTCATTCTCCTCTTGGATCTCTCAGTGGAGTGTGACTGGTGTGGGGCCATCTTGGGCGAACTCCCTGGGAAAGAAATGACAACACATTTCCTTTGCATCAAGAAAAGTTTGCTTATTCACTAGTCAAGCTGAAATTCTCAGAAGCTTTCAATTGAAGGTGAATGTCTTTTAGCACTTTTATTAGGTAGATTTGAGCATATTTGTTGTCAGTAGGGGAGAGAAGAGGGACGAGGCAGGGTTACTAGGTTTTGGGTTGCCTTTAGGAGGTGCCCTATGTGGTGACATAACTGGGTATTTTAAAGTTGAAATTTGAGGAGAACTCATTTGGCACTTACAGTATTTTTCCAAAGCCTGATTTTAATCAGCCATATAACTGAAACCAACTCCTCCCAAGAATCCATCATAAAATCTAGTTTCTTACTCAAGATGTTTGCTTTCTGAGCTAGCTCCTTGGCCAGTTTTCCAATGGAAGATTGCCTTTTTTTCCCATGGGAGCGATTCCCTCAGCAGACATGAACGCCCAAGTGAAATGAGGCGTATGTACCAGCATCTGTCACCAGCCTGCACTTATTGCCTGGGATGGTTTAAGGATGAAAGAAACCATCAGAGACCTCTCAGCCGCTTTTGAGTACCATGTGAGAACTCCCTGATATTGGGTTACCCAAGGCTGACATGGGCTGCATGGTGGCATGAGGCTGTAGTGGGAGAAACTGTGTGAACATTAGTTAGTAGGGTAAATTCAGTGACAGCTCAGTGTCTCAGCCTTTCTTCTGCTCCAAGACAAGATGCTGGTCTCCTACGGTCCCTTGACAGATGAGGGCAGCCTGGCAAGGGAGAATGCATAAAATCAGCTGACATCACCCCATGTGCCTGAGTACTGACAAACAACGTGAGCATGGACGTGCACAGTGGTACCTAGAAGACATAAACTAGTAGAAATCAGAACACCCTTTAAACGGCGTGATTTAAACCTAGGCTCAGTCTTGTCTTAAAATCTACAGTGTCACTGAAACAGAAAGAGCATCAACAGTGACTGAAATCTCTCTGTTTTCCTCAAATATTTTCTTTTTTGCAGTGAGGAGTTGCTTATACTTTCCTAAACCTTATAATCATGACAAGTTTACATGAGAGCGAGTTGAATTCTCTTCTACTTCATGTCTCACCATGAAAAAAAGTTCTGGTTTCTGATTGCAGTGTCTGTGTGATGCCAAATAATATTTCAAGAGGCAGAAATAACAAAGTTGAGTCATCAGATCACAGTTTGACCTTCTAAACTCAGTTGGAGTTTAGGCCTTTGTAAGCCAGACAATTACTCTTCTTCATTGAATAAGCACTAGTGAGAAGCAGAAAATGTGATGCTTTCAGGATGTCTGAAAGTAAAGTAGTTCAGTTGCTTAAGAGGAACCATCCCATTGACTTTATGCCTTCTCCTGAGAGCATTAGGACAATTACAGACACTAATCAAACTGCTTCAGATTGTCCAGAAAAGTTGTGTCTGTCCCACCCCTGGAAGTGTTCAAGGCCAAGTTGGATGGGTCTTGGAGCAACCTGGTTTAGTGGAAGGTGTCCCTGCCTTTCAGAGAGGGGTTGAGACAAGGTGGGCTTTAATGTGTCTCTCAACACAAACCATTCTGTGATTCCATGGTTATGGACTGTGCCTCCAGGAATTTCCCTTTAAGAGGCAAAAAGGAAGAAACTAAGAAACAAAAATGTGTTCTCATGCACCAGGATCACAGCAAATCTTTTCAAGGTCTCAGCCACATAACTTCAGCTCTCCCTTTTTGATAAACCATTATTTTTTCAAGGTGTTTTTCTGATCCATTGGTTGGAAATGAAGGCAGCAGGCACCTAGGATCTGGGCTGGCACCAAGGGCTGTTGGTGCTGGAGGGAATCAATGTGGAAGAGAGGCAAAACAGGGTTCATCCATGGAGGAAGGCTTTACACTCCCATCCTTTGCCTTACTGTCTGAGAAGAGACATGAAGAGCTGTTGCCTGCTCATGGTGGGTAGTGTTCATTTGAATTGGAGTCACGTAGATAAGTTTTCATTCCTGATTAGTGAGAAAACTGTTCGTTGCATTAGATCAAACTGTGCCTTCATTTATGTCTGTGAGCCCTGCAGGGCAGATGTGGGCAGCCCAGCCTCGTAGGGTCACACTGGTCTTTTGTCACCTCAAGAGTGAGTATTGTGTGAATCTGGTGTTTACTGTCTGACTATATTTTATTCAAGAATCAGTCAAGATAGATTTGTTAAATCAAGCCCAGTCAGGCTTTCACTACAGCGGGGCAACATCTACAAAGTACTCTGGCATTTGTGGTTGTCATTGGGACCTTTGGCAGTACAGATTGTGTTTTGCTGCCTTTCTGCAAAGAAGCACCACAGGCTGCAGAACCAGAGGGCACAGCTCCGTATGGCTCCTTTCCTGAAAACAGCCTCAAATTTTATACATCCCATTGTCAGTGAAAGGCAATGACGTACCCTCCCTCGACTCCTGCTGTATTGGTAACACCAGGGCTGGTAACGCTGAGCAGAAATGTGCTCTCTGCACCCTGTGCTACCTAAAATCTCTTCATGGTTTGGAAAAGCTGGATAAAATTACTTAGTCAATTTAAATTGAAGGCAGATCTTTAGCATAAGATTTGCTCATTTTAGTTCTTCCAGGTATTTAGGATCTCCGTATTATATTGGTCTAACAAACATCTTAAATATCAAAATTTGACTGGTGGGATTTTTTGCTGATAAAACTCCCATAAAATTCATCCCCACCAGCAAATTTTTCTTATTTTCTTATAAGAGTTGGAGCGGTGCTTGCAACACGTATTTTAGGGTTAAGGATTTGACCAGAGGGCAGAGTGAATTGTAGAACACAAAAGCTGCATGGTTTTCAATTAGGCAAAAGGTGTAAAGCTAAACTCCACACAGAGACCTTCGTTGCAAGCACACATTTTCTGGTTTTACATGGATGACTGTGAATGTGTATTTAGCCACATGGGTTATTAAATACAACTAATGAAATGGCATTTTCCTCCTTTCCACAGGTTGCCTACACCACATTATTTCTTAGAGGCTTTTCATTCTCTCTTCCTATTATACCAAACCCCTCAAACAAGCACACAAGAGGAGATCCCCACCAGCAGCAAACATGTTGATCTGGCACACGGAGCCACAACTAAAGCTTTCTTAGGATTGTGGCATCATGCTGCCTGTCAAATGCGGTTCTGATAGCCAAACAAAAAATTCTCATTCATCCTATTTGGATGTTTATTGTGGAATTAATTAGCAGAAGTTTACATAGCTCCAGCCACTTTCTGACAGATTTTAATATTAGTTTCCAATCTTTCATGAGCTCTCAGCTGATGCACAGTAGAAATGCACAGAGATAATTTGCATCTTTGTTATTTGCTGCTTTTGACCAAACCTAAAATATCTTCAGTTAATTTCAGCCATGGTTACAAGATAACCAGTTTTGATTCTGCCGCCAACATTGTTTTGGTGTGCTCCCTCTGCTAAGTACAGTGCATCAGATAAATGGGGGTGTAGAACACTCAGACTTTTTTCAGTAAAGTCAAAGAATACTTTATTCCTATTGATGTAATTTCAAAATGATTGAATGTACTTTTTTCTCATAAATGCTTCCTAATTTTGTATCTAACCCTGTTGCGTTTTGAAGGATCCTTTGCATAACTGCAATCAGTTAAAAATCTGACAAACTGCAACCATTTTAATTTACTCTAAACTCTGAGTGCTTTTTCCAGAGGTTTAAATTTACTAAAATTAAAATGAAGGAGGAAGATCTGCTGAAAGCAGCAGTTCTCCATAAGGGAGAACAGTTGTCCATTACCTGCAGAGCTTGGATTTATTTGGTGAACACAGTGATCACAAGATTAAGAATCACTTCCATTGCAGAGCTGTAGCAAGATTGTCTTAACATTTTGGAAAGGCTTTTGTTAGGATGGGGGCTCAAACAGGAAAATTTAGGATGGCTGTAAAACAATAACAAAAATCCAATTAGTTTTGAGGGGGAGATCAAAGGAAAGGGACAACAGCCATTCTCTAAGGCCAGCTCCTGATCAGCGTGTGCCGCATGTCTCCCCACAGCCCCCTGCTCGCTGTCTGCTTTGCTGCCTCCTGCGGAATCCCGGGAATTGCCCTGCTCACTCTGGGAGTGAATCCTCTCACTGGGGCCCTGGGAGCCTTCAACATCTTCCTCTACACGTGCTGTTACACACCCCTGAAGAGAATGAGCATTGCCAACACGTGGGTGGGAGCTGTTGTTGGGGCCATTCCCCCCGTGATGGGCTGGACTGCAGCTACCGGGAGTCTGGATGCTGGTGAGTATAAAACCCTTTCATCAGGACAAGTGGTTGCCAGGGTAGCTAAAAAACCTACTCAAGAGGCAGTAAACTTTGTTCTTTATTCCTGTTGACCTGACCAGGCCATGCTGGACACAGCTTGCAGCAGCCTGATTTAGTTGAAGGTGTCCCTGCCCGTGGCAGAGGGTGGAAAGAGATGATCTTTAAGATCCCTTCCAACTCAAACCATTCTGTAATCCTGTGGTAAGGCTTCGAAAGCAGCTAATTTTGGTAACATTTGCCTTACACGCCTTTTAGGGCAAGCCTGAGCTGATAAAGCAGCATGTCCTACTGAATATGTGCTTTGACCATCTTAAAAAAGAATCCAGAAGGAAAATAGTATCTTTGGTGTTCACATAGGAGAAAATGTTATGTAATTACAGGATTCAAATAATATTCAGGATTAAAACCGAATCCAGTAAGACCCAACTTGCAAGGAACTTTCAGCTGGAAAATTCCCAGATGTGTTTTACTGTATTTCCACTAGCCATAAAATATCCTGGGAAGATTAATTTATTAGTGTATTTCTAAATTACCCATTCCTAAACTCTAGGTTATACATGCTGCTTCCCCCCTCCTTGAAAAGCAAACGAAGATTTCTATTTTAGTAACTGTGAACCATTTCTACATCCCTTGTAAAACACTGATCTCTTCAGCAGCTCGACTCTGACACAATCAGGCCTTGTTTTTCCTGCCAGCTAGAAACTTAAGAATCAAAGTGGCTCCACAAATTTATAGTCTGAAGCAACTAATGAAGTGCAATTAATAGGTCTATTAAGAATTGGTTTAGCGCACACTCATCCCACAGGGGGGCATATTTAAGGCTTGAATAATACTTTCAACAACAAGGCTTTTAACTAGAAATTATCAGAATTTGGGCAAAATCTGTTCTTTATGCACTTCCTAATAAAAGTCTGTCTGAGTTGGCTTTGTGTCCACATGTTCCCACATAGATCTAAACCAGAGCAAGGATGGAAGGTGTGTGGGGTTTGTGTTTTTTTCATTGTGTGCTGCTTCTATAGAAATATTTGCTTCTCTGAAATTTACTTAGACCTAGAAATTACATGTGAGAGTATCTATAGTGTCTTGTGTTAAGGAGTGCATAACAGACATTGTTAGCAGCTCTGTACTTTAGAAGAGAAGAGGAAACGTGACAAAAAAGGCATTGAGGGGCTGGAGCATGTCCAGGGAAGGGAACAGAGCTGGGAAAGGGGCTGGAGCACCAGGAGCAGCTGAAGGAGCTGGTGGGGGGGGCTCAGCCTAGAGAAAAGGAGGCTCAGGGGGGACCTTCTAGCTCTGCACAACTTCCTGACAGGAGGTGGCAGCCAGATGGGGGTCAGGCTCTGCTCCCGGGGAACAAGGGACAGGATGAGAAGAAAGAGCCTTGAGCTGTGCCAGGAGAAGTTTGGACTAGATATTAGAGAAAAAATTTCTTCACAGAAAGAGTGGTCAGAGATTGGAACAGACTGCCCAGGGTAGTGATGAAATCACCATTCCTGGAAGTGTTCAAAAAATGTGTGGATGTCGTACTTGGGGACGTGGTTTAATGGTGAACACGGCGCTGGTGCTGGGATGATGGATGGCCCTGATCTGAAAGGGCATTTCCAACCTTAACAATTCTGTGATTCTATAGAATTAATTAAAACCAAAATATATATATTTTAAGACCCTTATAATTCTGGCTGCAGATACTTAAACTTTGACTCTAACATTGTTTGGGGATTAATGTGTTGGTTTTGCCACTTTATTGCAGAGTTGGTGTCCAAGGATGACTCTCATGTGCTTGTGCTTCACCTGCACAGTTCAGCCTGAGGAGCTGGAGTGCAGAGCTGCATGTCTCCAAAAGCCCTTGCTGTAGAGACCAGTGAAAGCCCAGCATGTTAAACTGGCACTGATTGTCATTAGCTTTAATTTGTCAACTTGCTCTTTGAGACCTATTTCACAAAGAGCAAAGCTGTCCAGGACAGCAGCAGAGAGGGCAGCAGGGAGCCTCACTGGTGCCCAAGTAAGGTCTTCCTCTCTAATTTGCAGCTAAAATGTGGTGTCCTTATGCCAGCTCTGCTGTGGAGGGAATGATCCCTGGCAATGATGCCATCAGTGGAAGATGATAACTTTAAACCACACAAGCAGACTTTGTCAGAACACGATAATCTGGTGCATAATTGGAGTGTTCTGTGTAGCTAAAACTTTTTGTAATCACCTCCCAGTCTGCATCAGGGAGGCCAAGAAGCTTATTTAATAGAGAAAGAAATGTTATTGAGCTGATAGTGGTGTTTGTAATGAAGCACACCTGGGGAGAGTCCTGAAAACAGGGACTGGAATGTAATATTTTAATGCATTTCAGTATTAAATGAGAACAAAAATTTCCCCAACAAAAATCTTACAAACACTTTTACAGAAAAAAAGAAATAACTAGAAGAAAAGGATGGCGTTTTAGACTATGATTTTCAGTGTTAAACATTCTACTTTTGCAAATAAGAGAGTTCAATCCCTGGCAGCATCGTATCCATGCGAAATGCAGACGTGCATCCATACACAACGTGCAGACCTGTATCCCTTCCCCAACCAGCCTGGTCTCAGTTGTTGAACTCATTAATAATGTGTAATTAGTGTGTGGAGACTTAACCTAGTTTTAGGTAGAGGTGTGAAAATGCCTTTGCACCTCATTTTAAAAATATCATTCTACTCAATAACAAAAAGGAATGTGAAGGAAGTGAGGCAGGAAACTAACGAGAAGGAAAGTTCTCACCACTAAAGTGGTGGGGTTTTGAGTTTACATTTTCCTGTGGATTTTCCCTCCTTGTAATCTTCTCACAGCAGCCACATTGTTGTACATGTTGCTGGTTATAGGGAAAACAATATTTAAGTGTAGCCCTTTCATTACCATTTGTGGGGTGAGCTAAATGTTAAACTGTTATGTGTAACAGTTAGGACAGCTATGTCCGCTCCCTTCAGGAGTTCCATGACAGGGATGCTGTGAGATATCTTGTCCTTTGTGAGAGCTGGAGATGGTTCCTTAGAGAGTTCAAGATGGTTCCTCATTTCCAGTTCCAGAGCGAATAACAAAGTATCTTAGAGTGGAGCAGCCTTGTTTTAATTTGTCATTTTGTTTAGAACTTTTAAAGATTAACACCTTGGCAGTTTCTTGCACAAGAAATAAATACTGTGTATTTACAGATAGAAATCTGGAACCCTAATATTTCCAGTGATGCAAGCACTTGCTGTAATTTATAGAATAATCATAGAATTACTTGGGTTCATAAGCAGCCTTAAGGACCATCCTGTTCCAACCCCCTGCCATGGGCAGGGACACCTTCCACTAGACCAGGTTGTTCCAAGACTCATCCAACCTAGCCTTGGACACTTCCAGTGATGGGGCAGCCACAAGCTGCTCTGGGCAGCCTGTGCCAGGGCCTCACTGCCCTCTGAGAACTTTCTTACACTATATGTCCTTTACAGATCTTGTGGTACTTCCCAGGAGTGTTTGGTTCCATTTCTGCCCCGATAGGTAACTTTAATTATATGCTCTTAAGCCTGATTGAACATCCCGCCCCCAACCCTGGATTCTGTGCCAGTGTAATTTAGGGAAAACCTCCCATTTTAAAAGCAAAAGATAAGGTTATCTCTGGGAAGATGTGGAATTCTTTGTTGTGGGTTTGGGGGGAGTTCTGTTTTTTTTAATGGCAGCTGTTTGAAACTGATGAAAGATGGGGAATGTTAACATTTCCTCGCTGGGGGAGTGAGTGCAGGTGAGACAGTCAGAAGTGCATGATAAATGTAATTTATCACATGGATATCACTGCCACATATCTGAGGTCTTTATGCAGAATTTAACTGCCAGCCTGTGATTTGCAGTAACACGTTTGTTTCCTTGAAAGCAGATTTCATTGCTCCTTTGTGGGACTGTTTGTTTCTGATGAGATTTTTTTTTTCTAGTAAATCAAGATAGCTTCAAATTATTTTACAAGGGAAGGACTAGCAGGAAAATAATGACATTCACTTAAAACCTTAAGTGATAGAGAGAGACAGGAAGATAGGTCAAACTTGGCAGTGTCTCCTGTTCTTGCCAGATCCCCCTCCTGCATGGGATCCACAAGCAGAAGAGCTCCTGGCTGTGCCGCAGTGCTGCTGAGCTTTTGCACAGGGATCCTTAGAAAGAAGCAGATCTGTTTATTTTTGTGTGGAAGAGGCACAGCACATACGTGCTTTAAATTACCCTCACACTGCTGTTCTTTCTCCCCAGACTAATGTCCATTTAAACTTGTTATTTCTAGTTAACAGAAGACTGAATCTGGAGTAAATGTCTCCAAATGCCACAGCCCATTTTTTGCCTTGCACATTTTCTAGAATCATAGAATGGTTTGGATTGGAAGGGACCTTATAGATTATCCCATTCCAACCCCCTGCCATGGGCAGGAGCACCTTCCAGGTTGTTCCACCCCCATCCAACCTCACAGCTAAGAATTTCTTCCTAATACCAAATCTAAATTTCCCCTCTCTCAGTTTGAACCCTTTCCCCTGTGTCCTGTCACTACATTTCCTGATGCAGAGTTGTTCTCAGGCTTCCTTGTAGCCTGTTCAGATCCTGGAAGGTGCTGTGAGTTCTCCATACAACCTTCTTCTTCAGGGTGAGCAGCCCCAATTCTCTCAGACTGTCCCCATAGGGAAGATGCTTCAGTCTCCTTATCAACTTTGTGGGCTTCTTTGGATTTGCTCCAACAGTCCCATGTCCTTCTTACACTGGGGGCCCAAGAACTTTTGTACTTCTTCCACTGACTGCTCTGCTCAGGTGCTGAAGGGTGCATCCTGCTGGCGAGCAGGATCAGTGTCACAGAGTGGAGCGGTTTGGTGCCACGGTGTTCATACAAACCACCTAGTGAGATGGAAGTGACAAGCAGGGCTCCTCAACATAACGTGCTTATCAGCTAAGGGGATTTATTCTGAGTAGGTGGTGGCAGAGCAGATAAGGGCCTTGACAGTGTGGCAGACATTGCAGAGCCGCGGTGGCCCAGGAGCCATAGGTATTACTGCACCAAAGAATGTTTATCTCAAGAGACTGTTTAGTTTATCAGATGCTCCACTTCTGGCCTCATTTCCCTGAAAGACATCTTGTACTGATTTACATTCATTTTCAGAAATTTAAATAATTCCTCAGGGTATGGAATTTATAGACTCAGTATCAATTGTAATCATGTGGAGGCTGATTTTTAAATTGCCTTTACTTTGTAATTCAAATTGTGTTGTATGGTAGACATTAATTATGTCAGCCAGCATCTATTTACAAAAGGGGATTTAAAAATGGGCAGTTCTTATCAGCTAGTGACATTTGGCAGATGGATGGTTTCAGTAACAAAAAAAGGAGAATAGGAAAGAGGGGGGCTTGTGCCCAACCTGCCAAAGGCTGGGGTCTCTCATACCTTCCCTGGTGTAGCACTTGTCTGCCAGTAGGAAGCAGAGCAAAACAACAGCTTAATTGCATGAAAAACAAGCTTGGAGATCTTTGTGTCCCTTCCAGTTAAGCGCTTGGAGCTTTCAAAGCCCCTTGATGTGGCAGCAGGTCTGGGAGCCAGCCGCCAGAGCAGGGCAATTCCAGCATCCTACTGCCGGAGGAGAGGAGGCTCCGGCTATAAACTCCCACTGGTAAACTCAGCTTTTCAGGGTTTTACTTCCCAGATGAAAGAGCAGAATTTGTGGTCTGTTCCAGAGGAAACTGAGATATTCATGTCACTGACATATGAGACTTGGAGCTGGGGGCCCAGGAGTATGCTTTGTGGGGGTAAAAACTGTAAAAAATGAGGCAGAGGGACAATACCAGTGAGCAGCTGGTCTGAATTTAGGACAAAAGCCAGTGGGCTGATTTTTTCTTCCGTTCCATCTTCATAAGAGACAAAAGAAATGGCAGTTCCACTGCTGGGGCACCTGGGGACTGACCCCAGTTCTGGGCAACTGACCAGTTCACAGGCAGCATGGCCTTTGCCCGGGTCTTACCCCATGTGTAGCTGATGAGGGAGCCCTGTGCCTCTGGATGTGAAACACAACACCCACAGAGAAATCAGGATGGGGGGATCTGCAGAAGGGACTCCTACTCTTGGGCTAGTGGCAGCCCTGCCAGAGCCTGGAAGAGGTGGCCGATGAGGAGCCCCTGCATGGCTCTGCAGGTTTGTAATCCTCTGCTGAGTCTGGTCCTTTGGTAAATGCTTCCTAAACATATTTGCAGAAGACTGTATTTTCATCTTACCAACAACAGGCTCTTCTTTAATGGCATCTGTTGCTGGGGTTAGCTAAGGCGAGTTATCTATGGTGGTGTTGTTTTCCCAGCCTTGCCTGTGTAATGAAAGGTGTTTCCCTGTGAGGTTTTTGGCTGCAATAACCTGTTGTGTGTCACACAAGAAGTGCGCATGCCTGTGTGTATCCTTACACACAGAGCTTTTTTCCATGTGGTGAGCATACCTGAGGACATCTGGCTTCCTTCTGTTAAAGGCAGAAGCCAGGAACACTCTCTCAAGGTGAAAAATCTCACAGCCAACTTCATTTCCTATTCCTGGTGGATGCTGAGGATCCTTTTGTTTTGCAGACAAGCCAAACACACGGCCAACATCCCCTTCCCTTTCAGTGCTGCTGCAGAGGAGTCTATTGCAGCCCCTAGATGCTCCTGCTCCACAGGCCTTTTGTGCCATCCTTCAAAAGAAACAGCTATTGAAACCCGTGACCATGAAGCTTTTGAGTTTTCCAGTGTTTTCCTCGTCGCCCTTGGTTTCCATGACGGTGTAACCTTGGAGGGGCACAATGTGGGCTGGGCCACGCATCCCACGCTGACAGCCAGGACCATTGTCCCAGCCCAGGGACCTTGTGTGGAGCTTTAGAAGTGATACTTTCCCTTTTTCCTCTCAAGGCTGCTTCGCTGCTCTTGTGCCATCCAGCACAATCAGTAGCATCTGCTTTTGTTTTCCAGTGGAAGCAGAAGTGCTGATTGTTGTCTTGCTATGGTGCTGATGTGGGCAAAGTAGAGGGGAATTGCATCAGTTTGCTTAAGATTAGTGTCTAGGTAATTCCCAAATGTCTTTGTGTTTGAGAAGGCTTCATAATTGCAAATTAGGATGTAAATTTTGACTAGCTAATCCTGTTCCTAATTCTAAAGACAGTGGGAAGAACTAAGTAGCTGGTAACATTTCTTCTCAGGAGGGATGATATCAGGACAGTGTCTTGAACACTTGTAGCTGGAGGTCAGTTGATTTAACAATCATCTTCCATCACCAAAACAAGCTGAAGCACAGGCAGTAATGATTGTTCCTTCCAACTCTCCTTCACGAACGGAAAATGGAACCAAGAGCTGAACAAACCAGTCCTTATGGATCAGGACATCACAGTGTGTTCTGACCATGGCTCTCCAAACCACTGTGAATGTTTGTACCAATAGCCCCAAATGATCCTTTAAGACTGCGTTAAACCTGAAGTGGGCAACTAAGCTTTGACAAGATTTTAAAGTCTTCTTTCTTTATCCCCAGAATTGCTGATAGTTAGAAACCTCCAGGGAAAACTACTGTGTTAAACTTGTGAATGAACCGGAAAGAAAAGACAGAAAATAAAAGTTTTGGACTTGCATTCTCTACATTTCTTGGGAATGTAATATCCTGTAAAACTTGTGTAGGACTGTGGTGAAGAGTTTGTGACTGGCTATGTTAAAATTTCTTGTAGAAAAGGTGGAAAAGGCAGCCTGAGACAGCACGGGTGCTCACAAACAGGTGGATACAGCTGGACCAAGTCAAATCTCTTAGCTCTAATCTACCTTGTCTGGATTAAAGAGGAGTAATTTGTTCAACATCTTTTAAGGGAAGAGAGCCAGTTGTGTGCTATCAAGTAAAACGGTGTGTGGTTGTTTCCTGACTGCGATCCATTAAGAGGCTGAGCTTACACTGCCAAAGCCTTCCCCTCCCTACAGCAGCCAAACTCATACCCGTTTCCTAGAGACAAAAGGCCGGCGCTTTCCTCTCTTAAGTCACAGCTACCAATGTCTGGAAATAATTTTAAAATTCCTTCACATTATTCAAGGCAGAAGAATTACTAAAATTGTGCTTTAAGCAAAACAGCATTCTTAGGTTGCCAAGGCAGTAAACACCAGCTTTGGGAAATGCAGTTAAGATTTCAACATCTGTTTTGGAGCTGATATTTAACTATTCCATGTTTATTTTAATGCCTGGTTGGCCTCTTCCCAGTTATACATATGCAGCACCAAAGCAAAGACAGAAGGAGCAAGTCTGTTCTTGAACTGATGCTACAGGTTAGCTCTCCTCTCCTCTCCTCTCCTCTCCTCTCCTCTCCTCTCCTCTCCTCTCCTCTCCTCTCCTCTCCTCTCCTCTCCTCTCCTCTCCTCTCCTCTCCTCTCCTCTCCTCTCCTCTCCTCTCCTCTCCTCTCCTCTCCTCTCCTCTCCTCTCCTCTCCTCTCCTCTCCTCTCCTCTCCTCTCCTCTCCTCTCCTCTCCTCTCCTCTCCTCTCCTCTCCTCTCCTCTCCTCTCCTCTCCTCTCCTCTCCTCTCCTCTCCCCTCCCCTCCCCTCCCCTCCCCTCCCCTCCCCTCCCCTCCCTGCCCCTCCCCACATTAACCAGCGGTCAGAGATCATGGCCTGCAAGGACTTATACCCTAAAACCCATTTTGCAGCCTCCTGTCCTTAGGGCCTCTTCCTGCCCAAGGACTTAATCTGGCTCCTGCACTGACATTGCTCTGTCACCTGAGATTTGGACCATCCAGCAAATGAGATCATCATTAAATGGTCTAGAAGGAACAAACCATGAAATTTTAATCAAGATTTATGAAGAGCTGCATGGCCTTCTTGACACTTTAAAGAGCAGAACTTCGGAAGGGTATACTTCTTGCTCTTGTAATTCTGAAAATTCAACTGTCGGCTGCTGCAGTGTGCAAACCCAAAGTCACTAGCTGTATTTGGAAGTCTCATCTCACAACTTTTATTTCCAAATCTTACCCAAATTTATTGAACTGTAAAACATCCAAGCAGTTGAATGACTGTGAAATCTAATATCCTGTTTGTTTTAGGAAAAGTGCAATTTATAAAGCTTCAGTATTTCACTAGATAAAAATATATTTACAGAAAGGACCATTTTCTACTTTCTTGAATGCCAGTTGACATTTTTGCCTTACCTTAGGTATTAAAATAAAATAAAAATCTTAGCTTGTTCTTGTTTATTAAAAAGGAGGTCTATTACTATTTAAATACATCAAGAAGTATTTAAGAAAATAAATAATAGCTTAAACTTAAAATTCATGAGGAATAATAAAACCTGTTATTTATCTTGAGCTCCATGGGTGCCTTAGGACCTACTTGGTTCTCTGCAATTGTGGAACTTTAGAGATGATTTAACACAGTGAAGAGATGAAAGAATAGGAACTCAGGAAGAAAATATTTTATTCCTATTTTGCATACAAGAGTGAAAGAGTTCTGGAGACCTGGGCCTTGTTTTCTTTAGGTGACTTCATTTTTTCCCAAAATCAAACAGGACTGATCTGACAAATTATTGGGATTTCTAAGTGTCTGCTGCATCTGACCAGGTTCTCACACTTGGAGAGAAGAATTGGTCATAAATGGGCTCAATTGCAGCACTTAAAAATTTGGGCAAAAAGACTAAGGAATTTGGGATGTCCACAAGCCAGCCAGGTACTTGTGGGTCTGCAATTTATGAACTGTTGCAGAAAAGCAGAGAGATCTGAGTTCCTGTCAGTCTGTTCTCAGATTTCCACAAGCTGTGGGGAACCCAAGAGACCCCAGTATGCTGGATGTCCCTGGTGTCCGTGGGTGTCTCGTGCTGCCCAAGCAATGGCTTTGCCTTTGTGAACTCTGCACCAGGTCTGTGTGTTTGGTTGGGAACAACCTTGTCTGATGTTCACTTAATTATAAACTCTGTAAAGAAAAGAGAGATTTGCAATGATTAAACTGAGTTCCCAAACTGTTGGGAATGGCATAGAGGCCGTAGACTCAGCTCTGTTTGGAACCAGATTAGTCTCCAGAGTTCGTCTCGCTGTAATATTGCTTAAAAACACTGCTGACTTAATTATGACATAGTTAACATTCATCTAGTCATTAATGAGTGTTACAATGTCTGCTCTGGGCTTGACAGGATTCCGACTGTGAGCTCATTTGATGCTGAATTCTACTGTACCGTGTACTGTGCTTTGCAAGTCATCAGTCTTACGTGACACTTAAAAATCTCTGACAACTCGACAATCTCTGCCTAGACCAAGGAAATTACAGGATGTCCCAGCACATGGGAACTGAACAAAAAGATTGGGTCAGTTAAAGTACTCATAATGGGCTATTAAATTGTTTCACTGTTCAGCTTCTCTGTAAAATATCAATTATCTCAATGGTTGTAATGTAATCAAAGTAATTAAATTCCCAAGGCTTGCATGTAAAAACCAGAGCTTTGTAAATGGGAATCCAGCCTCAAGTATTTTAGTTGGTCTGTTTGTGTTTAAGTTTCTCCAGATGACTTTTTTTAATGGTGTCATAGTTAGGGAACTGTTAGAGGGCTTTGTGTGTTTGAGGTTTAGGGTGTGTTTCGACCTTGGCTGCACACAGCATTTAAACAACTGAATAAGCAAGACCTGCGTTAGAGCGTAACACAGGGACGCAGACACAGGTCTGGAGCCGTGGGAAGCAGGGACAGCCTCTGCTCCACGTCTTAGGCCCTGGCTTCATCTGCTTAAGAGTCTTCAGCTGATGGATAATTGTAGCTTACCTTTACCTAAGTTCTGACAGTGATAAGCTAGTGTCTCTAAAGCCCTTTGGATGTGATACTTGAAAAATACTGCTCTCTTAGGTGTAGCATATTCAGGATCTTGCCTCTGTTAATGTGTTTTACAAGAATAGGAAAAAGCTGAAGAGTGACTTATGACAAGAACATTTTCCCTGTTGTTTCTCCTGATGTAGGGAGAACTGCTCCTTCAGTAAGTTTAATTTTGGTTTATTTCAGCAGAGCTGCTCCCGCAGGTTTCAGCAGAACTGAATCAAACACTGTTTTGTTAGGACCAAAATGACTTCTCTGGCTGTGATATTCTGGTTCCAAAAAATCGACTTAAGAAGGATTGAGTAGCTGGATTTGAAGCATTTTGGGCCATAGATCAGGAAATGGAGTGACCTAATTGTGGCCTTCCAGTTCCAGGAAGGGCCTAAAAGAAACATAGAGAGAGACTATTTACATGGGTCTGGAGTCACAAGGGGGAACGGCTTCACACTGAGAGAGAGAGAGAGTAGGACTAGATTAGAGTGAGGAAGAAATTCTCACCTGTGAGGGTGGGGAGGCCCTGGCACAGGGTGCCCAGAGAAGCTGTGACTGCCTCATCCCTGGAAATGTCCAAGGCCAGGATGGACAGGGATTGAAGCAGCCTGGTTTAGTGGAAGGTGTCCCTGCTCATGGCAGGGAGTGCAGTGAGATGATCTTTAAGGTCCCTTCCAAACCATCCTGTGGTTCCCATTAAATCACCTTGAATTTGTGGCAGACAATGTTGTTCTGAAAGCTGCACACCCAAAGTATGTGTGTCTATCTCTGTGCTTCATGTAATCAACTTCCAGAGGTACGTACTCACCTCAAGGAGTATTTGTTACTTGTTCAAAAAAGCAGTGAGATGGGTCTTTTACACCACTACTGGATTTATAAGATACTGGAAACCTGCATGAAGTCAAATGGAGAGTTCCTTCACTGATGATAAGGTAGGGGAAAAAAAGGCAATTTCACAAACCAGGATTATTATTATTTGTATGACAGCACCAGTGCAAGTTGTGCTGTTAGAGACAAGAGCTAGGTGTGCACATCTCCAAGGAATAGATGAAGAGAAGATCTGAACCATGAAGCTGTTCAGAGGACACAGTGACTTGGACTTTGTCAGAGTTGCTGGGGAAGAATTTAAATACCTTAACCTGTTTGCAGATAAGTATTGCTGCTTCTCTCAGGTCATTAAGAAAATGCTGGATGCATGGCTCCATTTGGAGAAGAAATTTCCATAGAGAATGAGCTCATGGAGGCAGAGAGTTAATGCAAGAAAGCATTATAATGTGAGAGCAGAGGGTTTGGGAGCTGGGGAAACAACAGTAAAACCCAGGAATGCCTATAACATTGCCACAGCCTTGGGGGATTTTTTTGTGTCTTCAGATAAAATTAGTGAAGGGAGTTTGGTGTGAGGGTCTCCTGGAGGCTCACTGAAATTACACATGAGCTGCTTCTGCTTCAATAAACCCTGTACTGTGTCCCAGGAAGAGCTGTGGAAATGTGGTGCTTCCACAGCTGCTTTTTAAATGTAAAAGTAGTTAATTGGTGTGTATAGAGTTACCAGATCAAACTGATTAGAAGTTTCTGCAATTGGTTTGAAGGAATAAGTTCTCCATCTCCTGTTAGTTCATTAACAGCTTCTGCCAGTTCTGCCCTCTGCCCAGGTCCATGATGGAGCTTATCCTGTGCCAGGAGCAGTTCCCTCGCTCATGCAGTAGGCAACAGAGGGCTTGGCCTTGCTCCAAGGTACCAGGGTGTGATGTTTCCCCAGGTCTCAGGAGCAGCAGCTTGTCCTCCTTTTCCTCTGTCACTGAGCCGGGCTTCCTGTGTCTGGTCAATGCAACCACTGCTCTGCCCAATGACTTTTTTTCTTCTCTGGACACACCAACTCAGGAACCTGAGAGTAGAATCTAGAGGCTCCCAGGAGTCTCTTGCCCAGTTTCACTTTATTCCCACCAATCTTCCCTCAGGTATAGACAGTTGGTGCAGGAACCATTTAGAAGTAGTTCTTTAGAAGGAAGTGACTTGCTGAAATGCTTTTCAAATTAAGTGCTCCAAAACCAGACAAACCACCATGCTCCAACCCTGTGTGAATGCCATGAAAACCAGAGGTTCCTTATCTTACAGGGCTGCCCTGTCCCTGTAGAGAGAGTGTGCGGTGTCACTGGTGTCACAGGTGGCAGCAAACAGGGTGTGACAGCTGAGGGTTGTGTGTGTGGCACTTCCTGTAGGGACCCTCTAACACTCTCTCTCCCACTGCAGGTGCATTACTGTTAGGAGGGATCCTCTATTCCTGGCAGTTCCCTCACTTCAACGCCCTGAGCTGGGGTCTGCGGGAAGATTACTCCCGAGGAGGATACTGTATGATGTCTGTCACTCACCCAGGGCTGTGCAGGCGGGTGGCTCTGCGTCACTGCTTGGCCTTAATTGGACTCTCAACAGTGGCTCCTGTTCTTAACATCACCACGTGGACTTTCCCCATCATTTCGCTCCCTATCAACCTCTACATCTCCTACCTCGGCTTTCGGTTCTACAGGGATGCCGACCGCAGCAGCTCCAGGAAGCTCTTCTTCTGCAGTCTGTGGCACCTGCCAATGCTGCTGCTTGTCATGTTCACCTGCAAGAAATCAGTTCTGGAGAAGGAAGACAAAGGCGATCTACCCGGGGGAAGTCATGAGACAGCTATGGAAATTAGATTGCCTTAAATGTCAATACCTGTCATCCTTGTGACTTATCAGGTAGTATATTTTAATAATTGCAAGGGGAAATCCTGTGGTAATCCTGTTTGAAGAGGAATAATTTGTGCCTAGCAACCACTTCATGTGATAATTTTCTTTTGAAAGGGAATAGTCAGGAGAGCTTAAAGCATTCAGGGCCTTAGGCCCGTTAACTCATCACAGGTTGATTTAGCCTCTGCCAGAAGCACATCACTTTGGGATGGCCTTCCAAAGTCCCTGTGAGTCATGGTCTCTGTCCTCATGGGTAGTTGAGGTAGTTAAAGTTAGGAAGTCACATATGCACACATGCCACCATCAGCACTGGCAGCCTTGGTGAAGCCATCAGGAAGTGACCATGAATGATTTGTCACCCGTCTCCCCAAGCACTCTTTTCTTTAATTTAAGCTTTGAGGCATGTGAGAGGGTGAACTCTCTTCTCTGAATCTGTGCCATCCCTGCACTGGTATTGCACCAAAGCCCGTCAGTTTTGGGGGCTTTTTTCAATCAGCTGCTCTTCCCAAGGTTCCCATTCACCTCAGTAGATTTTTAGCTCTCATACCTGGCACAGTGCTAAAGGAGTGAAGAAAATTGTCATTCAGCACACGAGCATCTAAACAGCTCTCCTACAGCATATCCCTTGGACACACTGAGCCATTCTGCTGTATTTCCATCACCGGGAACTTCTGATTCCCGTGTGGTTTTACGTCAGTAGTGTTTGAGCCCTGTGTGTCAGATCTTCAGCTGGTAAAAATTACCATTGCTGTTTATGGCAGAGAGGCTGTGAATTGTGGAGGATGTGAGAAGCATGTCCCAGAGCCAGGTGGTTGTAAGGCTTTTCCATGTTAATGTGTCTTATGCCAGCCCATTGAGGCTCGGCATCCTTAGACAAGCTCTGCACTGGCATCAGGAGCTTGAGCTGTGCTTAATGTCAATGTGGGTGGTGGCTCAGAAAGGCTTCACTTTTGGGTGTGATTAATAGGTAAGGAAACACATTTTACAGAAAAAGGGCTGGGGATTTTGGTCTAACAGAATGTTCACTTGCTGATGCAGCCAGTGTCTCTCCAAAGCAAGTATTGTGGATGGTCTCCTGAGAAAAGTGCATTATCCCTGTTAAATGATATGCTGAGGAACATTTCTGGTCACAGTTTAACATGCTTGTGATCCTGCTGCTCAGCTGTGGCTCACCCTCATCTTGCCTGGAGTTGTCTGTGATCCCCTGATGTGTTCCAAACACAGCAGCATCAGGGGCAGACAGAGACAATGATAGTTTATTGTGGTAGTGCCTGTTATAACTTGATGTGTTTTCATGCCAAAACTTCTTTCGCATGTGGAGAGGGACTGGGCAGCAGGATGAGCAATAATCCAAAGACACAGCAATACCTGAAAAGGAAGACACTGTCTCGAGCTTGATCTCACACAAAGGAAATGTCACAATCAGCCACCACAGGTGTATCACACTAACATAAAACCTTCCCTGGCTGCTCTCATGATCCAGGCCTGGCTCCTGGTCTCAGCTATGCTGGTCTAAATCATGAGTGGCACGGTTTAACCTCTGTTTTCTGGCAGAGGTGCTTGCAGAAGCAGGGCCACCTGCTTCCATGGCTCTTAAATAACTGCCTGCAAGATTTGGTGACTTGAGTGATTGCAGGTGACAACATGGAGCTCCCTCACTGTCTGACAGACTCCACTGTGCTCAAGCTACTTTGGGTGACACTTCATGGAATTGTATGGAAACTGTGCAACTCCTGAATTTGTTTTAAAAATGCATCCAGTCTTCTCTGCAATAAAGTGCATACTGTCTAAAAAGAGATGAGTGCTCCAAATCTGTTTGAAATTATTCACTTCTTGTTGAAACTCTGGTCAGATTCAGTTAGTTGCAAAGGTATTTGGTAGTTTTGGGGCACTTCTCACAGCAACAATGTTCTTGACCACTGCAAGAGTAAGGACATCTTGTAAAATACTGATTTATTGTGGAAGCAGCACACTGAAAATAAATCACATCAGTGGAAAGGATTTGTGCAAAACCAAAGAATTTGGTCAACCTTTAGGTGGGAGACGAACCTGAAAAGAGCAGATGGCTCACAAAAGTCCACAGATTTTCCTCCCAGAGGCACAAAATGGTGCTGAGGCAGGAGGGTTGTGGGTTTCTCCTGAGTCATTATAGAGCCAGGCTTTAGATGGCCTGCAATTCCCGGGTGCTGCTGAGGAATTCCATTCTAATTAAAGGTCTCAAGGACATGCCTGTGGTTGTGTTCTGAAGAGAGTCATCTTCATTTCTTGGACCAAAATGTGTAACATTCACGGGGTTTAGGGCTGGACAGGAGCTTTGTAATCATCACTGGATGTCTGCAAAATGCAGGTCACTGGGTTGCACCAACATCTCCACACCCAGTGGGTCTGGCCTTGAGGGAAGGCATGGCTTTAGAATCAGTGGATCTGGGATTTAAATGTAAGACTATACCTCATTTAAATTTCTTATTTAAAAAGAAATGCTTTCTTTACCTAGGAAGTGTTCTCAGCTCTGCTGCACATTGGCCATGTGTCAGGTGTGGATGAAACTATATGCTGCCATTTTACTGTCTTTAGGAAGTTTTGCTGTTGCATGTGCTTTGCAAATAGACACCTTGCCAAACTGAAGCCATAGCAGGAGATGGATATTGCAGTAGGTGCTCTCAGGTCCCTTTTTCAATATTGCTGGTGTCACTATGGAAGATGAAAATTCCTGAACTGTCTGCCATCATCCAAGGATGTTTGTGGTCCCTGTGATCCTCCAGAGAGGACTAATGCCAGCCACCCCTGCCTCCAGCACTGCTGATATTGCTTCCCAAATTTTGCAGGGAAAAGGTGTGAGGTGAGGTGTATGAGGTGTCTCGCTGGGATGGCTTTGCACAAGAGATAAACTTGGGGTTTCTGCATCTCTGTGCTGGGCTGTGCAAACATCAGGCTTTGAGGGCTCCTTCAACCTGGAACAGCAGTTGCTGCATGGGAATGCAATGTTGGTTTTCCCTTATCCCATTTGGATAATTTGAATATGGTTGTTTGTCATTCTTTATCCTGCTTACTCAGAACTCCCCATGAACTGGTCCTGCAGAATCACAGAATGGTTTGGGCTGAAAGGAGCCTTAAAGACCATCTTGTTCCGACCCCCAGCCACAGAATACCTGTTCTTTATGTGGCAGTGAAAAAAATAGCAGTGTCGTGCTGTGTCCCTCCTAGCCCTGGGTCTGCTGGTAGCTGAGAGGGTCCCATCTCGGTGTTGCTGTCACAGGAGGCAGCTCTGCACCACCTGCACTGAAGCTCATGGAGGAATCTGAACCAGTGACTCAAGAGGATGAAGCTGGGTTTTGTCTATTTGGACTTTAAATCTTTTATGTGGTTTTGTGGATAAAACAGTAGCCCTGAGGCTCTGGAGGTCTTCATTCTTTCCAGATCTCTGTAGAAGAAATGCACTCCAGCTGTACAATAGGGATGGAGATACCTCTTGTTGGAGGAGGGAACAGCTTGTGTCTCTGTCAGCCCATTGTTCTGAACAGCTCTGCAAGGTGAGTGCTGGGTGAGGCTTTGAGGAGTTGCAGGGAGACTGGGTCCCTTCCTGTCTCCCTTACCCTGACATTCAGCAGATCACGGAGCACAGCACTGGCCTGGCAGGGTGCTGTGGGGAGCTGAGCTATGTGACAGGGAGTTGCCCTGAGCTCTCAGGTTCACAAGGAGCCCCAGGCCTTGTGTGAGCTGTGTGTGGTACCCCAGCAGAGCAGGCATCCTGGTACCCCTGCCAGGGAGGCATCCCAGCACAGCAGGCATCCCAGCACAGTAGGCAGCTGGTGGAACAAAATGCTCTGCTCTTTGTTCCAGCATGAGTGAAGAAACCCAATCCCTGTGCTCACAGCACTTCCCTTCTCATTTCCCCCACTGGGCTTTTTTTTCCTCACTTCCTGTATAATCTCCAATATAATCTGCCCCAGCAGAGTCACACATTCACACTCTCCTGGCTCCAGCAGCGTTTCCCACTCAGCCAGGCCACAGCATTTCAAGGCTTACACAAAACATCCTTTTCAGTTCTGCCAGTCCCAGAAGAGTAGGAATGGAAACAGTGATACTGTTAGAAATCATTGTCATTACAGATAGAAAGCATGTCCTGGTTGCTCTGCAGAGGTGATTAGACATTCCCTCTTCCTTGGAAATGCAGGGTGTCTACAGAACACTTCGCTATTAAAACAGAGATAACAGCACTGTTTCCTACAAGCAGCTCTGCTGGAGGTGGTAATTCTGTATGGTTCATTGCTGTCTGTCCCCAATGGCATTTTGAGTCATAGAATTTCTTAACCAGGCAAAGAGCCAGTCCCAGTGAGGGCTCAGTGGGATGCAGGATGCCACTTGTACTGCCCATGGGACCTTGAGTCAGTTATTTGCCTCTTGGTGCTGCAATTCGTTCTTCCCATCATGGCAAGGTCAGTGCTGCAGGGCAGGGCTTGTCTCACAGGGGTACATGTCCAGCACTTGGCCTCACCCAAGGTAAGTCAGAGTCTGCTTCTAATGTTCATCATCTCCCAAACAGCGTGGGTTAGTTTGAGTCAAGGGTCACAACTGTGTTTTGAGTTTGGAAGTGTCATCAGTGACCACCCTCCTCCCTGAGATCCCTCAGACTGTGCCCTTCTGAGTGATTCCCTTGATATTTTATAGTCCCCTCTGAAATAAAAGTATCTCAGGTTTCTATGGCTCTGACAGGAGGTTTGGTGAGCTTCAGAGCTGCCTTCCAAACCCTCCTGTTCACAGAATAGCTGGGGTTGGAAGGGACCTCTGGAGATCATCTCATCCAGTGCCCTGCCAAGGCAGTGTCACCCAGAGCAGGTGACACAGAAACATGTCTGGGTGGAATTGGAATGTCTCCAGATAGGGAGACTCCACACCCTCCCTGGGAGTTCCAGTGTTCTGCCACCCTCAGTGAAAGTAAATTCTTTCTCATATTGAAGTGGAACTTGTGTTTTAGTTTATGGCCACTGCTCCTTGTGCTGTCACTGGGCTCCACTTGAAGAGCCTGGCACCATTGTCTGTCACCTCTGCTTTTCTGCTTCCAGACTTTACCGGTTTGCACTGAAGATTTTACAGCCTGGGTCAGCACCCTGGGCTACTTTCCAGTATTTCAGAAAAGTACAGTTCATCTGTTTCACAGAACAGGATTGGCAAAACAAGCTGTTTTCCCACAATGTGGAGATGTTTTCCTACCGTTCCTAACCAGTTCTGGCACCTCCAGGCCTTGGAGCAAGAACTGATGATTTCGCAGCGGGCTCAGGCTGGCACATTAAACCATTCTGGGAAAGTGCTGGGTGTTCCTCCTGGTGCCTGAAAGGTTGTGGCTCCCAAATGCTCGTCTGAGCATTGCTGACCCTTCCTGAGAGATGCTTTGCATGTGGTGGGAGTGGACTGTACTGGGGAGCTGGTGAAGAGTTGCTGCCATGGCTTATGTGCTTTGGGAGAGCATAAGGACTCAGAAAAAGGTGCTAGAAAGGAGGGTGCCTGACCCTCACCACTAGTGCTGGAACAGCTCTAAATTCCTGCCTTTATTCCCATTTGGGTAAGACACCTTACTCAGTCTTGCCCACTGAGTGAGTGGGGTACCCAAAGGGAGGTTTTCATGTGTCTCCAAATTTTATATATATATATAATTTTTTTTTTTTTTTTTTGCCATGGAGAGGAGACACTGTATCAAATTAAAGTTGAAACAGAGATGCAAATGAAGTAAATAAGGCATTTCCGCAGTGCTTCCAGGAGAACTGCTGGACTGCATCCAGACTGGGGAAGGGAACAGCCTGAGTTTATCAGATGAATTCCAAGGTTTGGATGGATATTTGCGCTGCCGAGCTGCCAAGGCCATCCCTTCACTGAACCACTCCCAGCAGCACCAAAGGGAAATTCAGGCATGCCAGGGGGAAGCAGGATGACTGGGGCCACATAGTCACCCAGCAGCAAAGAATATTATTTAGGTCTCTTCTCCCTCATCTGATTGCTCTGGCCTGGTTGTTACGTTGCACTCGGCTTTCAAGGGGACCAAGGATTGGCAGGAGCTGTCACTATGTTGGGAGTGAGGCTTATTAACCCTTCTCACTTAAAAAAAATGAGCATTGGGAAGAGTGTAGTGTTAACACCTGCAGGCCGATGTTCCCATGCCGTCTCTTCCCGGTGCTACTCAGAGCTCTGTACAGGGTGTAGGTCAGTCCTACCCTCTGTGGGACCCCAGGCCAAGCAGTGGCTCTAGGGCTGCCAATTGATGACAAACGCTTCTGTTTCAGGGTGGGAGAGGGTCTGTCCTCTGTGGTGTAACTGCTGCCGGCAGGTCTGGTCCCCAGGAGTCACCCAGCACTGCGTCCCACTCTCCTGCCGGGAGCAGCTGCTCACTGCAGGGACTGCTCCGTGGCGGTGTTTGGGAGGTGCCCGTGGGTGGTGAGGAGCCACCAGGCTGGAAGAAGTGCAGCTGAACGAGGTACCTGCAGACCTGAGCCTTGGTGGCGTCTGTCTCTGGAGCCGTGACCATGCCAGAGACGCTGTCGGACTACACAGCTCAGAGCTCTGGAGGCGGTCCAGCGCCGCCCGCCGCTTGTGTGCCTTTCGTACCGTGGGGCTGCCGGAAGGCCGCGCTGGACAGACGGCCAGAGGGCCAGGGCAAGCTCCGCGCGGCTGCCGGGGTGTGCGGGCCGAGTCTCGCTTGGCTGCGGTGGTGGGAACTCCCTCTGTTGACTTCTCCCGAAGTTGCATCCCTTCATCCAGCGGTGTCCCTGGCTCTGGTAATAAATAGCACCTTCCGTAATGTCTGTAGCCCTCACTAAGCCACAGACCAGACTGATTATTGCTGCTTTTGTAGCCTTTGCAGAGCTGTTTTTATTTATAATTGCACCCCGCTGATCTGCTTATAATGATTTTCCTGGCTGCATCCCATGCGGTCCAGTGCTGCAAAGCCACATTTTCATAGTAGCTGTTGCTGGTTTAAATCACTTGTTATTTGGATGATATATTAATAGCAGTATCTCTACGAAGCTTTACAGTGTTTTCTTTTTCAAAACATTTACAATAAAAGCTCTGTTAGCCCTAATAACACGTGTTTCCTTTGACTACCTCCTCCAGTGATGAATCCAATTAACTGAGTGCTCAGTGGAGAGCCCCCGTCTCACCTGGTCCTGTCCCACCTCCTCCCCAGAGCCTCTCCTGAACCTCTGATTAAAAGGTGTTTGGGACCCCAGTGGGAATAAGGGTGCTTGAAAGGCACCGTGTGTTTGGAGGGGTGTGAGCATGTAATTGCCCATGTACAGACTCTAGGAGGCTGTAATAATCCCAACTATATTTTGCAGATGTTCGTTTGTGTCTTGCATTCTACTAAACCCGAAACAACCCATCACACCTTATTTCCCAGTGAGGAAGGGTGATGAGGCTGGGTGGTTTGATGCTCTTGGGATGAGAAAGCGCTAGAGAAAACAGAAATAAAACCAGAGCTGTTGCCTCCTGAGCATCTCGAGCCTGTGGGTGGGGAGGAGTGGAGTGATGCTCTTTATTTTAGCCATTTATGGGAGAACCCCCCCCAGCAAAACCTGTCTTTGGTGGAAGTGGTTTTAATGGAACACTTAACTCACTGGGGCCAGTGCCTTTAATTTCATTCAGAAGGCAACTGTGAATGGACTCCTCATCCACTTCAAAAGGCCGTGGCAGTGTGTCCACTGTATTGCAGGTCATTCATGAACACTACAGGAGATGTGAAAACATCTGCTAGGTCGATGCCTGCTCCTTTCAGTACAGTTACTCCCCTTGCTAAGAATTGTCTGTGTTCTGTCATCTAGAAAGGGACCTTGTGTTCCTCCCAGGTATTCTAATGCTAATTTGTTTAGTTAAAAAGAAGAGGCTAAACAGATGTGAACCTTTTGGTTAGGTTGTAGTTCGTTTGTTAGGAAGTGCAAAAGATTCTTGGCAGGATATTAAATATTACCTTGGCTGATCACAAACACTTCATATTTCAAGAGAGGAAGGGAGGTAGGGACTGCACTCCATAAATCATCCTTTTCAAAGAGACAGAAAAAGGCAAACATTTGATAAATCTGTGTCATTATACTTAGAGATCAAAGGGGGTTTTACATATGTATTTATGCAACTGGCAACCTAGGAGACAATAATAACAAACATAGATCTCTGACAGCTTTACAAAAATAAAAATTAGCCAGTTCTAATCTGTAATTATCTGGGAACTGCACGAGGTAGGAGGTTGCTCACACTAGAGCTTTGCTGAGACAGTGAGTGAATGTTAAGTCATTCATAAATACATTAGGAAGTTCTGTGCACAAGAGGTTGCCAAAGCCACTGGGTGGTAGCAGGGCATGGCCACTGCATCTGCAGCCCTGGTTTTATCCACGGAGCCAAATTAGTCAGGCATGGGGTTACCAGAGCCAGAGGTCACCAGGGAAAGCAGCATTTCTCTATGTGCCTTGATGAAAATCATTCCTTTATGATGAAAATATAGAATGATGAAAATATAGAATGATAAGAGGAAGACTAATGGGGACTGCAGTGGTTATTGCTTTAATCCAGGGCAGAATTTAATCCAGAGCAGAGGAATTGAAACTTCTCCAAAGCAGCAAGGGCCATCGCATCACCCAAAAGAAGGAGAAATCCAGTTGCGTTAAAATAATTTAATGGACAAGGCAATGCAGCCACAGAAATTAGAGACGGAGAAGTAGTATTATGTCATCTCTCCTTTCCTTCTGGCCAGTTCCCGGGCTGATTTCCTATTCTCTTGTGCTGGTTTAAAATGACTTCAGCAACTTGGTTTCTGCTCGTTCCCATGGGAAACTTCCACAGTCTATAGATTTCACTGGTAGGAAACTCTTCTTGACAGTCAGACTGTATTTTCCTTTACTCAATTCCATCACATCGCTCCTACTTACGCCTCCTTGGAGCACCCTAAACGCTCTTCTCCATTGAAGTCAGTGCAGTTATGCGAGCAGTAAATTTGGCTCGTGGCACTTGCAGAAATAGATATTAAAACCCCAGGGACAAATTAGGGAGCAAAGGGAGGGAGGGCAGTGGGGGAAAGGAAATGGTTTCAGGTTAAGAGAAACAAAATCTCCTCTTACATCTGTACAGCAGTGCTGCCCATGGCCCATGAGAGCATGCCCAGGACAATGCAGTGAGACACTGTGAGAGGCACCGATGTCCCTGGGATCTCCCTAGGATGCTCTGGGATGTCCCTGGTCAGTGGTGGGGTTACAAAGCCACAGCTGAGGGCTCTAAGGCATTATGTGGCACTTGGACTTGGGTGCAGAGGGGTTGCCTAAAGTCCTGGGCATTTGCCTTGCCAGTGGCTGAGCTGTTTTGAGTCCCAGTGATGGTACCCACAGTCACCCCATGGCCTGTCTCCCCCAGCTGGGATGGCCACTGCCTGCTGGTCCAGCAATCCTGATCCAAGAACACTCACTGCAAGCTGCGCCTCTACAGGTTAAAGCACATGAGTTTTTCAGGACAAAATCCCAAATGTCCTCATGCCTTTCCCCAGCTCTTACCTCACTATTGTGACATTAGGACAAGACCAGCAGATGTGTGCAGTGGTGGAGAGAAGGCTGTTGACAGACACACATGATTTCTCCATCAGTGATCCTCAGCTCCTGTATTCTCTGGAACAGCACAGGGTGCACTGCACAGGACGTGTGGCAGAGGCACGGGGAGGAGACAGCAATAAGGATTTCCTAGGGTGGGAAAAAGTGAATAAAGAAGTGCGGGACTTCTCTTCCTGGAACCCTGCAAGGGGGAGAGGGCTGAGATGGTTCTGTGACTGAGGAACATCTCAGAGTATTGCAAGAAGGACAAAATCCCATTACAGATACATATGGATGGACGAGGAATGTAGAAGTCTCACACCAAAGCCCTGCACCTCAGTGTTCTGGGTGCTGTATGTTCCCAAAAAGGGGGTGGTGTTGGCTGGTCACCTCCTCTCTGGCCAGGTCATTGTACAGCAGAGCACTCCAGGGTTACATGCTCTAATGCCTCATTTTCCCATGATCATGCACTTGATTAGCATCATGAAATGGTGAATTACTTTTCTCAAAACAGAACTTTAACCATGTCAGGAAAACTGCATCCTGTTTGGACTGCACCAAAAGCACATAGACTTGATTTTGGGTACCTGCTCCTATTTATCACCCCATCAGGGCTTATTCCTGCAGATCTCTGAAGAGCTGTGTGTGAAGCCTTCATCTTTCAGAAGAAGGAGCATTCCAGAGCATTTCAGAAATGGCCTTCTCAGTGTCAGAAAAATAACATTTGCTAAAAGGACATACAGATTTTCTGACTGGGGAGAGATAAAGCAACAAGGTAAAACAGCATCCAGACAGGACAGGAGGCGCTGGAAACTACTGCCTTGTGTCAAGACCCCAGGAAAATACTGGAAAGCAAATGGCTGAATCTGTAGGACACATGGCCTGGGAAGATGTTGGTGAGGTGAGCTGACAGACCTCACCCTTCCTCTCACCTGACTGTGGATTTGATCACAAAATCACAGAACAGTTTGGATTGGAAAGGACACTAAAGATCATCACATTCCAGCCCCCTGCCATGGGCAGCACACCTTCCACCAGACCAGATTGCTCCAAGCCCCATCCACCCTGGCCTTGAATGCTTCCAAGGATGGGCCATCCACAGCTTTTCTGGGCAACCTCAGGCAGTTTTCCATCACCCTCGTTGTAAAAAAATTCTCCCTAATATCTAATCTAACCCTGCTCTTTGTCAGTTTAAAACCATTATCGCTTGACTGTGCTAAAAGGTTTAGGGTTTTTTTAAAGTTTGTTTGTTTGTTTGTTTGTTTGTTTGTTTTGTTTTGTTTTTAATAATCTCCCCTTAGGAACTACAAGACCACAATAAAGTCGCCCTGGGAACCTTGCTATCCAAGTATCTGGGGGTAAGGAGGAGAAAAAAATGACTGAGGTGCCCCCAACAGCATGATGCCCCCAGTGCCTGACCCCCAGCTGGCGATTCCCTGCAGCCGTGCCGGGACCAGGCACGGGAAATCCCAGCCTGGAAGTGGATGTCGAGCACACGGAGCCCTCGGGAGCCGCCCCGGGACGCCGAACAGGCCAGCGACAACCCCGCGACGGGGGCGGGCGACGAAGCCACAGCCCCGACGGTGCGACCCTCCCCGCCATCAGCCAATAAGAGCGTCCGCTGCGCCCGTCGCCCCGCCCCTCCTCATTATGCGAGAACGCGCGGCTGTGATAGGCTGAGGGTGCTGCCCGTCCCCCGGGCCCGCGCCCCGCCCCGCCGCTGCCTCTGCCTGCGCTGCCGGCGGCGGGAGACGGCGCTGGGCGGGCGGCAGCGCCGGGCAGGTCGGCGGCGATGGGGCCGTGCTGAGGCTCCGCGGGTGCCCATGAGGCGCCGGGCAGAGCCGAGCCGAGCCGGGCGGGCTCTAGCCATGCATCCCGGTGCGCCCGCGGGCACATGGGGCAGCGCTTGAACCGCTGCCTCGATGTCCCCGTCGCGTTGCCGCCGCTGAGGCGGAGGCTGCTGCTGCTCTTCATCATGCTCTTCCTCTGGCTCTACATGTTCTATTCGTGCGCCGGCTCCTGCGCCGGGCTGACGACCCGCGGGTCACCCGCGCCGCCCCGCGCCGCCCCGCCGCTGCCCCCGCTGCTGCCGGGAGAGCCGGGCGAGGAGAGCAGCCTGGAGGAGCAGCGGGCAGCGCCCGACGCCGGCAGCCCAATTTCCAGCTTCTTCAACGGTTCCGGTACCAAGCGGCTTCCGCAGGCCATCATCATCGGCGTAAAGAAAGGGGGGACGCGGGCGCTGCTGGAGTTCCTGCGGGTGCACCCCGACGTGCGCGCCGTCGGCGCCGAGCCCCACTTCTTCGACCGCAACTACGAGCGGGGACTCGCCTGGTACAGGTACGAGCCGGGCAGCGGCCCCGCGGCGGGACGGGGCTGAGCGGGGTCCCCGCCGTCCTGCGCTCGCCGCCCCGGTGCGGGGATGCGGCCGCCCCGGGCCCCAGAGCAGGTTGGGGATCGCCCGGGGGAAAGAGTACATGTTCCACTAAATGGAACATGTACTCTTTCCCCCGAAAGACAACCCCTAAAAATATAAGCTCAGAGCGCAACTGCGGTTCCCTGTTAGCCCAAGCGGCAGCGGGGCATCTGCAGGTTTTCCGTGAGCCAAACCATACTTATATCTATATAAAGGTTAAATATTAATTTAATATTTTTAAACACTCTTATTCTGCTGTACTTCCAGTTTTTTTTGCTGGAGCGTATTTTTCCTCCAGCTCAGGGTGTTGCTGAGGGATGGTTGGTGAGTCTCCCGGGTCTGCACGGGCTGGCGGGCAGTGCGCTCAGGGTCCGCATGTTTGCGGGGTTTTTGACCCGTTTGGGGTTTTGCGTTTGTTTTTTTGGGGGGGTGTTTTTTGTGTTTTTGTTTGGGTTTTTTTTTGGGGGGGGGGGAGGGTTGTGTTTTGGAGTTTTTTTACCCATTGAGGTGGGATTTGGCTGGTTTTCTTTTTTCCTTTTTTTTTTTTTTTTTTTTTTTTTTTTTTATGTGTGTGTGTATTGGGGGGAGGGGGGAGGCGAGGTGGGGAACGTTTACCCGTTTGGGAAATTTTTGATACATTTGGAGGGGGTTTGACCCATTCCAGGAGTGCTGCCTGGGACTGGCAGGCGGCAGCTCCCCGTTCCAGATAAAACTTCCTCACTCGCTCCCTGCGTTCAGTCTCCGTTAACTTTCTCCTACCCCGTAATCATCTCTGGAGCGGATCGATTGCCCGAGGTCGCGATCGCCGGCCCGACGCTGCACTGCGGGAGCAGTGCGGGGTGTAGGGGGTAACGGGCGCGTCGGGAACGAGATGAACCCTTTGGACTGGGAGGAAATGATGGATTTCTGCCTTGCATCCTGTAAGGATGGGTGTAATTCTAAGTGCGTTTGCGAAGAGTAGCCCGGTCCGGGATGTCTGTGTGCGGGTGGGCTCGGCGGAGCGGGCGGCGGTGGGCGCGGAGCGATCGGACACCGAGCGAGGGGCGACCGCCGTTTCGGTGCCTTTCTCGCCCTTTTCCGATTGAAGTTCCTTTATCAGGAATATTTTGAATATGTTTTTCTACTGAGTGTTTACAGGAATGCTAAAGGAGCAGGATGGAAACTTTGAAGCTAGATGTGAGCTGTGAGGCTACGAATTGTAACCTCTGTAGCCTTGAAACTCCCACCCGGCAAGTCCGATTAGGTTTATGTGTTTTTTTAATGTTGCCATCCCCCAGCAGTTAGTGAAATGAGTGCTGGATAAGATCTGATGAGGAGGAAGTAATTTTTGAAAGCTGTTTCGTTTTAGGAAATTCTGTCATCTCGGTGTAGGATGTAGTGTGTTGTCCCACAGCAGCCCAAATGAAAGCTTTGTAAATTCAGCTGAGTTTAAAAAAGTAGTAATCTTGCATTTTGAATGCGAACTTGCACATAACAGAGCAGAAAACCTGTCAGGATTTATTAGCAAAATGGTGTCGTATGTGTTGAATGCTGTTTTTAATTAGCCACCTAAATTAGACCATAAAATGGTTGATTAATCTTTTACAAGTAGAAGGTGGAAAGGGAGAAGGAGAAAATAACACTTATGATTGAGTTCATCTGTAATCCCAGATGTACTGAGTGAAAGCCAATATTTAAAGGACACACATTGTTTTTAAATTTGGAGAACAGCTATCAAAGTTGTGTTTAACTTCCTAAAACTTCACTGTATCAGATGCTGAATTTTAAGCACTGCGGGCCCTATACCTGCAAATACACTCTAGTTTTTCATTAGTATCTTTGCAAAAGGGCTGTTTTAGCCGAAATCTGACAAATCTTGAGGTCTGAATGGTGGTGCTCTCAGGCAGCAAGAGTAAGTGATGCTGAAAGTCTTGTAATCAGTCATGTGTGATTCACCCCGAAGATGGGAGTGTGTCTGGCTGGCTGTGGGACTGGGACCTGGGTCAGTTAGGGGGGACTAAATAATGCAAAATACTTGGGGGAGGAGGAAAACCAACAGACAAGTTGTTATATATTGTGCATTATTTCTAACCTAATTAGAATTAGATGCAGAAGTTTGTTCCTATAAATTTTGTCATTAGAAGTCAGATCCTATACAGTAGTAACTCCAAGCTCTTGCTGACTTCAGTGAATCTTGGCTTCTCAGCACTCCTCAAGAACATGTTTGTTTCTCCCAGATCTAATGAGGCTTTTATTTATTATCTTAGTATCGAAAGGAGATGTGTTTATATTTTGTTAGTGGTTCAGTACAGTTGGATTAAAGATGCTATGAAAGGTGTGTGGTGTCAGCATCGTGTAGTGAGCTGGGCAAGCCTCATCTCTATTTTTCAGATGCTTTTGCTCAAATCAACTGAACTTTGGGACTGGGGGGGGGGTTACTGTGTCCTCAGCACACGGAGTGCAGTGTAAATCTAATTGTTTGGCTTTGAAAAGATGAAGATAGAATTTTTGACCCATGTCTCATTTGAAGTGTGTTTCAGCTAACTGGCTAAATTTGTTTATATTTGTTAGGAGTTTTTGTTCATTTAAGTCGTTCCTTCCATCCAAAATCTTCTGTTTCAGATTTTCAAGATGCAGAGGCATCAGATTTAGTTAATTGCTTAGCTTGATGAATTCTTATTTCTGGAGGTGATTGTGATTAGTACTGTTTAACTACTTATTTCTGTCTGCAGTTTTCATCTATCGAAAATAACTTTAGAAGGAGGGAATGCAAACTCGTGCCTTGCTCCATTTTCTGTCAAGTGAAATGAAATCTGCTGGTTTGTTTCTGGAGCATGGAATGCAGAACACTGTCAAGTGGTGCTGAGTATCATTCCTGAAAAGCTGGGGGGAAACAGGAAAAATTAAATGCTTTTTTCCGATCGTGAGATAACTAAAATTTGGTGGAAATAACTTCTGCACGCACATTGCAGGGTTCCACCCCCCATAATGAATGCAGCATGTTAACTGCTTCTAGTGAAAATACGTACCATGATAGAGGAGAAATGGGATCCAGCCAACTATTGCAAACTAATTTTATGAAGTGCCTTGAATTTTTGGGTAGTAGAGAAGCTCCCTCTTTGCGACAGTAGGAAGTTCAGTTCGACAGCCTGTGTGCGTGTGTCTGGCTGAGCAGCCTGCAGGGGTGTCGTTGTTCTCTTTGGGGTGTACTGTAGAACTTGATGGGGAGGAAAGAAGTGTTTCTTGCAAGCCTAGAAAATCAGTTGTTGAGTTTCTTTTATTATTTTCTTCATTTGATTGAACAAGGATGCATTTTGAAATGTCCTAGGGACTTGAAAGCTTGTTGTCCTATAATTAATGTAAGAAAAAAAAATTGTCATTAGTGTTACATGTTTTGGGGTTTTTGTTTTTTTCTTTTATTATTATTATTTTTAGCCCACTGGGCTGTAATGCCCCGTCCGTCCTGCCTTGGGCTGGGCGTTGCCAGCCCTACTCAACATGACTGATTTATATTTCAAATCTGTAGCTCTCTGCTAGGAACCACTGTGCCATGGCTGTGCCAGCTCTAACAGCAACAGCAGGACTAGGCTGAGCTCCTCTGCCTTTAGCAGTCCACCAGGGAGATCTTTTGTCCTTTTTTCTTTTTTTCTCTTATGAAAAATTCTTAAAATGCTGGTGCTTTGTCTTCCCACTACTGCTAAGTTGCCTTAATTCATTTTCCTTGCTGAGACGGGTGATTTGGATCAGTAGGATCCAGCCCTCTGGTCTGGTGGTATGTGATGAACTGTTTCAAACATGCATTTCTTAAACTTTCAAATTGCTTGGACTTTAGTGTGCAGCACTAAATTGCTTGCCAGCAATTCCTGTGTTGGGAGAAACTTCCTTATTTTTTTTATTTTTCCCCATGAGTCTCCTTTTATTATCCCCAAGGAATGTGTGGGGGTACAAGCTGGTGCTTGCAGTTGGCCAGGCTGGGAACAAGGGAATAATAAGGAAATGATGGTTAAAAGTTTGGGGTGAAAGTCCTGATGATCCAAATCTTGAGCAAGGCAGGATTTTGCCCCTCTATTTGGCCATTCTCTATAATCTCAGCTTTAGCAAAGGTTTAATACCTGCTGCTTAATTGCCTTCCTGGTGAGGCGTGGACCTGGCAGCACAGACAGAACCGTGGCTGGTTTCCACAGAGTGTCACATGGTTGATTTGCCCCAGGAGGTTTGGAAACAGTCCTGATATCCCCAACTGGACTTTGGGCGCAAATGACTACAATTGAGCAAAGACTGGCTCCTCCGCTGCAGTCCCGTGTGTCGTGCTGGGACAGTTGTGTTCTCTGGGAAGGTTTTGCGAAACAATTTTGGTATTGAGATTTTCTTAATGTGAAAAAAATTTTAAAACTCAACTATTGACCTTGCATTGTGTTGTGCTTAAGCAAGCGGGGATTTTTAGTGGTGCCCTCAGAATGTGCGTGGAGTTCAGTGCCCCCTTGGCCACTGCAGCAGCTCCCTACGGCACGTCCTGAGCTGCTGTGTAACCTTGGGAGGAAAATGGCCCCCAAAAAGAAAGGCTGGGCTGCTATAATCAGTCAGCAAGGCCCTTGTGTTTGCATGGGATCATTCCTTTAGATCTGAGGAGGGTTGAGTTGTTCAAACAGATGGCAAAGATTATTCGTGTTGCTGGGGTTTCAGTGCACTGCTCTGTTTCAAGCATGTTGCCCGATATGACGCACGTGACAAGTTCTTCCCAGCACGACGCTGGGGGGATGACATTGTCTGTTGTGATCGGGTTTCATGGCCTCACCTGTTGAGCTGCTGAACTTTTCAAAGTTGACCAAGCGTTGGGGGTGACGGATGTGGATGGTGGATCTGCCTGGCTAATCGTGTTAGCGCGGGACCACACGGCCTGCCGGGAGCATTGTGCTCCTTGGCATGAAAATGATGGGAATGAAAACCCACAGGCTCAGCTCTGGGTTTGGGATTTATTATTTTTTTCTTTTCAAGTGCGCCATGGCAGGTGTCTGTAACACACACCAAGCATTGGATGTCTCAAGGCACTTCCAGGCAAAGCTTTGTTTTTAAAAGCAACCAGCAAGCTCTGGGTGCAGTGGCTATAGAAACCCTACCCAAACCACTGTTCTTTGGAGCTGTATTTCCACTCTGCCTGATGATAGGAATGTCCTGGGCCTCTCTTGCTGAGCTACTCTGTTCACTTGAGCCTGGGGCTATTTACCCATCCCAACTAGGAAGAAGTCTAATATAGTGATCATTCAGCATGGGATTCGTGTCTCCTGGTGCTGTGACCAACGGGTTCAGGTGATAATGGATGGGCCAGGGCCGTGTGGGATGGGTAACGTATGGGTTCAAAGAACAACATATAGTGGGGACATTGTCTCAGCAGTGTCATTAGTGGGTATGGGGCTATCAGCTACTACCTGTTGTCAGTCACCGTATAGTGTGTGAGGACGAGCTGGAGAGACTTCTTCCTTGGTTTATGGGAAATGACTAAGTGCTGTGCTGGCCCTGACTTGCTGCTGATGACTGTACCAGGGCTTGCCCTAACTGTTGCAATTCCAGGTCTTTCAGCAGCTTGCTGTGTGTTTAATTAGCTTGTGAGAAACACCATGTGCTTTTTAAAGGCGCTCAGCCCAGCAGCAGCCAGAAGGCAACGGAGTAAATGGACCTTACCTTAGCTTTCTTAATGGCAACAAGGGGTCCTGTGATGAAACATATTGATTATCAGGGGAAAGGTGGGGTGAATTCAGGACAGCTGTTTGTGGTGGTGTAACTTTGCCATCAGGGAGTTGTTCCCAGTCTGAAGGTGGCAGGAAGGGGAGCAGAGACAAGTAGGGAAGGGCATCACATCGTGCCATGGGTCAGATGAAGGGAAGAAATGGAGGTCAGGAGGATGGTCCCTCTGTCTCCACCTAGGGAGAGCAGGGTCTGCTGGGCTGGGATGTGCAGTGTACCTTAGTCCATTCATCATAGTGATTCAATGGGAACAATCTCTCCTGGTGCCACTCTGGCTTTGAGTGTTCCCCATGGTGGTTTTCTCTTAGGAATAGCACTGGAAGAGGAGGAAAATTAACTCAGTGATGATGATTTAGCATGTGGTGCCTTTGTACTGGGAAGGTCCAGAGGTGAGGAGGGACTTTTGGGAACTGTTAGCTGGCTTGCTTGGCTGCCTGACCTGTCTTCCTGGCCCTGTGGCCTCAGGAATCATTCAGAGAAGACCAGAGACTCGGGTGTTTGGGACTTCAGATGATGTTGGTGGGAATGTTAGAGGAAAACAGGTGTACAGGTGCTGCTGGCAGATCTCATGCTGATTTCTGGTAAATGAATAATTTCCATTTTTAAAATTTTTCCGTCAAGATATGTGAGCATGGCAGTGCCCTGCCACGTGGTGGCTAGGGAAACTTTATTTAGAGAAAAATGATTCCAGGTTCTTTTAAGTGCCTTACATCTGCGTTAACCTCCTTGGAAATGCCCTGGAACTAGCCTGCTTCCACAGCAGTTTCGTTTTCTCCTCTCTATACAGAATAGGGAGGGAGGAAGAACATCTCTACAGAGGGATGGTGTGACCTAGGCCTGGCATCAAGGGAGTCATGGCTCTGTTTGGCAGAAGGTCTGGCCCAGAGTTTAATTTGCAGCCTGTCTGGGATGCAGAGCTGTGTGGCTGACCCTGCCCTTGGTGTGGCTTGTATAGTGTCACACATGGGGCCCGGCTTTGCTATCCTTGTGCTGGTGGGTGTCATCCTCCCTTGTCCTGGTCTTCTTGTGAGTGTTGTGCTGATAAAATTCCATAGGTCAGAGCTGTAATTTTTCCAGTCTTCTCTGCTGGTACTGCTGGGGATTTCTGCAAATCCACCAAAGTGGCTGGTTTGTAATAAAAGCTAGCAGTTGTAACCTTTCCCTGGAACTGGCACAGACTTTGCATTCCTGTCAGTGCAGCAGGCAGCGCTTCCAGAAGAAAGGGAAAATTATTGTGCATGGGCTTTCATTTTATATGCCAATGTACAACATTATAGGTGGATGTGTGATAGATCCTTCCTAAAAGTGAACACAAGGCCAAATCCTGCATTGCCACTAACATGGTCCAACAGTACTGAGTATGACTGTATTCTGCTACACCAATTCCCTCTAAAAAATACACTTTTTCACGTGGGAAGTTGGCTCTGATGAGGAGAAGAGTCTTCAGCATCATGTGGTGGCAAAGACTGAACCAGGTCCCCAAACATGACTGTGTCCAATGCAGTCCAGAACTCTGCCTAGGGAAGGGCTCCAAGATTAGGCCTTCAGTGTGTATCCATGTGACTGTGCAGAAAACATCCCCACAGAAACCAAAATCCGTTACAATTATTAACTTCAATAAATAAAGCAGGTTGACAAGCTTTATATTAAAGCCCCCAGCTTTCGGTCTCTTTCGATTATCAATAGCAAACTTGCATTAAAGCTTGAAAGTCTTGAAATTTGAAAACTTAAAACTTTGAGTTTGGGTGAATGGCACAGGGAGGCACAGGAAATCTTTGGAAAAGTGCTCATTTAGTGCAAGGGCAATTGCACTGGGGTTAAGCTGCAGTAGTATTTTTGATTTGGAATCGGGTCCAGGGGCTGCGGTGGCTGAGCAGACTCAGAGCATGGATCCTCCTGTCACTAGGGGGAGGACGAAACCCCAGTGTCTTCCCCATAAAATGCTTTGCTGCTTCACTGAGCTATGAAATATTTGTTTAAAAACTGGCAAGGCCTGCAGCTTTGGCAGGCCTGCAGCTTGTTTTTCTAAAGGTGTATTAGACTTGGAAGGAAATCAGGAGGTGTTGGAGTAAACAGGAGGTGTGTCCCAGTCCTTCAGTCCCGGAGTGGCTGTACACAGTCCTCAGCTGGTTTGTACACAGGGCTGGGAATGCTGCTGTTAAACGGGAATTGCAGACCCTGTGACTGTGCCGTGCCGTGTCTCTGCGTGTTGGAAAAAACATCCTGCCTGACACTGAGGTGCTGTGCCTCTGCTCTGAACGTTCTGCACACTCCTCTGGTGCCACGTTTAGCGAGTTGAGCCAGATCAGAGCCAGTCTCCTGAGTGTTAGGGGGCTCCCATCTTCTGCAGGTGGGTTGGAATGGGGCAAGCTTGTGAAGGTCTCACCTGGGACCAGTGGGGCAGTGGTAGATGCCTGGGTGGCTCTGAGCATCCCTGGGCTTCTGCTCTGACTTTACTATGGCTGGACTAACCAAAGTGAGCTGCAAAAAGCCAGGCAGCTGGGCATTGCCTCTTGTCAAGGACAGGCTTAGCAAAGCCCGTCTTCCTTTTTCCTAGTGCAGCACACTGAACTTGTTGCAACTTAGCACAAAGCTTGTAGCATCTTTTCCGCCCCCCTTTTAAATTTCCCTCTAGAGCTGGTCTGGTAACTTATGAGCCACGGGCCGTCTGCATGGCATTTGGAAAATAGCTAATTTTGGCAGAGGGAATAGCTAATACAGGGTGTTGAGCAGGGAAGGAAGCCTTGAGAGGAGTTATCAGCCTTGCTAAAGCAGAAGTGGAATAGCCGTTTGGAGTTTCAGCCTGTGTTTGCTGCAAGCCGAGCGGGGCCGGGGCCGCAGTCTGCCCCGCAGCAGCTCCGGTGCCTGCGGAGGAGCCCCGGGCCCGCCGGGTGTCCGGGCCCGCACCCCAGCCTTGGCGGCTGCACGGCCACCGCTGCCTCCCCTAGAGATGATTTCAAGGTCAAACTGCTCAATGCAGTGTAATAATTAATTAGGCTATATATAAACAGAAAGCTCATGTGGTCCTAAAGTAGATTAAGAGCCCGTGAGTTTCCTCTTCCCTGCCTTCTTCCCCGCGGTCTTCCTCTTCCGGGGTTCCTCTGCGGGTGAGCCCTGCAGTTGTCGCAGGCTCGGCTGTTCCAGCAGGGCTCACCAGTTGGGTTAAGCAGCTGCACAGCTGGGTCACAGCCCAAAAATGATAGGGGCAGAGCAACGCCTGCTCTGCCTCACCCAGTTCCCCCATCAAACCCACTCCTGGTGCCGGAGGAGAGGGCACATGCCAAGTCTCTGCCTTCCCGGGGTGAATCGCTTTACCCAGTGGTGATGCCTGATGCTGGGAATAGCGCCGTGCTGGGAATAGCTGCTGGCATTTGCCTTCAGTAGCAGGCGTTCCAAAGCTCCCGTTGCTTTGAGACTCAGTCTAGCAAGAGCTAAGCTGGACAGCTTGTTCCCAGTCACGGGGAATATGGGGAAGATTCAGTGTGGGGTTCAAAACCTCCCCGAAGGCATGTGCAGCATTTGCAGAATGGAGGGGGAAAAATAAACTGGGCTGGGTTTCTTGGAAGAGCTGCAGAAACTGAAGTTTGTAATGCGTCTTGAAGCTAAACCCAAACAACTGCTTGACTTGTGACTCCTGGGTTTGTATGGTATCAAAATTGATAATGTGCTTGTGTTTATTTTCTCACGTATCTATCCAAAACTGATCCAAACTCCAAATGTAAAATCTTAGGGATAACATTTGTTTAAGTTCTTTGTTATTTTCAATGTAGCTGCAGAAACATCTTAGGGAAAATTTAAAAAATCAGATTTTTTTAATCAAACATAAGTGATTATGTGCTCTCATGGCAGTTGGAGAAGGGCAGAGCAGCTTCCAGCTCTTCCAGACCAGCCCAGGTTTTACAGCAGGGGCATGTACATGCCCTGAACCCATCAGCAAACCTGATCCTTGGTTTTCATGGGGAAATCCTTGAAAACCAAAGAGACCCCACATCCGGCTCCAGGAGCAGTGGGGGAATGAGCATTGTCACTGCCCACGTTTGCTCCTGCTTCCTCAGCCATCTCCTTATGCATGTCTAGCTGACTGAGGGGCACCACCAGGGGTGAGGACGGGTGGAGGAGATGCCCAGGGTGATGGGCTCCATGTGAGAGGTTGTGTTTTGGTTGTACAGGTTGCCCATCTCCAGCTCCCTGGCTCTCCAAGGCAGAGCTGGCTTTTCTCACTTTCCAAGCTCCAGCCTGCATCTACATCCAGGGGATGGAGGCAGAGAGAAAGGACTTTTTGAGGCTCACAATGGAGCCAGGATCGGTTCAGCCCAGGTCGGAGGGGGTTGGGCTGTCTCTTTGAGAACCCAAGGGTGTAGAGATCAAAGGTGTGGGTGAGTCAATTACAATTCACATTTGGTTTATCCATATGTTTGGGTATTTGAAAAGCTTCAGTGGTCATCCATTTTATATCTCTTATGCCCATTGATTTGTTAATCTGACGCTTGATTTCATCTGAATAATAATAGATGTCATTCAGAGTCCTCAGTGTTCAGGGAAAAGTCATTTCACTTGGGTTGTGCTCTAAGGCCTTGGCAGACTGGCCGGTGCTCTTTATGTACAAGGATTTGAAGGACTTGGGGGTAATTCAGCCCCATGGCTGGCTCTGGAAGGAAATTGGCTCTGAATGAAAGCAGGGTGGGATGCTGGAGGTTGCTGGTGGGCTTTGGCACATGTAGTTTTGCTCATAAGGTCCTTCCTGGTTGTCACCATAGCCATGGACCTGCCATTGCAGTCTGTGGGGTGTGAGGAGGTGGCAGGGTTACACACAAAGACAATCCAAGCCTTCAGAAATGGGAAGCAGGCCCTCTTAAATACTGCCTGGGTGCTCTGGACTAGATCAAATCATTGGCATGGCCATGTGAAGTCTCTAATTATGTGAATACCTTTTTAATGAGAAGCAGTGCTTTGCATCTGTTGTACTTGCAGCAGAGCATCTCTACCAGCTGAGCCTGCTCTTTAAAGAGCTCTTGGCTGGATGTCACTGACTGTTTATGACCATGCCATGATCCCAGGTAATGACTGGGCAGAGAGGCAGTCTGCAGACAGACCTGCTCCTTCATGTTTCCCTAATTGGCACCTCTCTCTCTCCTTCACTGGGAATTTCTCTTCTTCCCAAGGCTGGTTTTTTTCTTTCTGCTTTACCCTGAGTCCTGTAGTGTTATTGGGGACCCAGGGATATGGTGGCACCACAAACTTGCAGCCTGATTGCCTCAATGGGCATGCTGGGTTTTTGTCCCGGAAATTAATTGTATTTTCTATCTCTGCTACTTGATGTGAGTTGTCAAAGGGAGGAGAGAGTCAGGAGGTTCATCCTGGCCTGGCTAGAGATGTTGGTGGAAAAAATCTCATTCTGGACAAATGTCTCACTGCCCTGGTCTGTTTACCATGGAGACATCTTGATTTTCAGTGCTACTCCTTTATGAGAGCGAATCACAAATCCATTAACAAATGAGTTGAGGTGACAATCCCATTTGTGTTGAAATGCATTTAGGGATCAGTACTGAGAGGATCACTGGTGTATTAATTTGCCAGGCCTTTTGTTCCAGTGGGTGGCAAAATTAGCTCATCCCAGTGAGGGTCACAGTGACCCGGCCAGTGCCCAGATTACTGATGGTTCAGGTTGTGGTTGGTGCCACCCCTCCCTTCTGAGAAGCAAACGGGAGACTTTCAGAAGTTAATTAGGTGTCTCAGCTGGGAATAAAGTCTAAACCAATTTTAAATTCCTGACCCACTCAATGAAATGCTGAGGGTAATGAGCAGCTGGTGAGTACAGGACCTGCTTGGTTGGTTGGGCACCCTCTCAGTTTTTTTCTGATGGGTTTGTTCTTCCCTGCTGTTACTGGCCACGGGGAAGGTCCTCTGATGGTCAGAGGGGCACCCCCTTCCCTTTACCACAGTTGAGGAGAAGCCTCAGTGCTGCTGTTTCAAGGCTGGTTTGGGTGTTGCTGAAGAGGCAGGTGGAGTCGTGCAGCTGAGGTTTGGCAGCACCTTTTTGGCATTACTTGGCCTGTGGAACATGATCAGAAAGGACAGAAAAAACCATAACTTTCTTTTTTCATCATGAAAACGGAAAGCTGGCTGTTTTCTGAGCTGTTGTTTCAAAGTCTTTGCTCTTCAGGTGGTGCTGGATTCCCATTGGATCCCTTTAGGTGCAGAAAGTGAATTCCTGGAGATCCTACATGCCTGGTCTGGCCCTGGCCACCCTGTGAGATCCCTTCCCACATGCTGTGGAGGAGCTAGTGGTCTCTGGTTGAGACGTGATGTGGAAGATGTTCCAGGGCATGTCTGCACAGAGGAAAGTGCTGCTGGGTGAATAAAGTGTCCCTGCTCTCCTCCTTGCTTTATGTCCATGCTGAAGAAGAGGAGCAGGAGCAGAGCTGCCACCACTCCTTTTTTGGGGCTCTAACTCAGCACAGTGGTTCAAGCCTGACTTTGGCATGTCTTACCCCAAGCGTAGACAAATCACTGGGGATACTCCCCCAGCATGGGTTCTGATCCGAAGGGTGGGAGCTGGGGTATCACTCAGGTCTCCAAAGTTTATCAGGAGGCTTTTTTCTCTAATCATGGCTGTAAAGACCCAGAGCAGGAAGGCTGGGCTTAATTAGGAGAAATGTGTCTCAAGGTGGCAAACAAAGTCCTCCCTGTGCAAATGCTGGGCCACTCAGGCAGGTGTTTAACAAAGGGCAACATTATCAGTGTAATTCATTACCTGCCCGTGCAGGCACACAGATTAGGGCATTTGTTTCTGTGTTGGGGAAAACACAAAAGAGCTCTCAGCAGGGCTGTGATTTATGAATGTTCCATTAGGGGAACCTGGTCCTACCCGTATCTTGCTGGAGTGGCTGTTGACATGTATTTCCTTTTGGGGTTGGCTCTTTGCTATGTGGGTTGGGGTTTTTTTCCCACCTTCTAGCAGAGTCGGAGCAAGTGAAATGTGGTGGCTTGGCAGTGCCCCAGAGGAGAGGCAAAGCCTGAGAAGTTCATCTTCTTGTAGTGCTCTCCTGGGTAGAAATTTGTCAGGTGTTTCTGAATGTGAGCTGTGGTGGGCCAGGGTTGGTCACTCACATTCAGCTGCTTTTTGGTGCCTGGAGAGAGGCTGCTGCCACGGTCACCAGATGGTTATTTAACCAGAAAGTTAATTTATGAGTGTGTGCCATAAAAATCTGTATCTATATAACTGGCATAGACCCCACCCTAGAATGGCCCAAACCAGAGGCTGTTGGCCCAAACCAACTGTTGGTTGGCCCAAACCAACTCCTGTTCTGGGAAACTCCCCTATTGCAGCACAGCTACAGAAAGAGTGTGGCAGTGTGTTGCTGCCATGCAGATGGCTGAGGGGTCTGAGATGTGACCATCTCCCCTGCACTGATTACTCCAGATGTGCCCTTTGGTCCAAATGGAGATGTACCCTGCTCGCTGGGCTCACCACCTCCAGCATACAGCAAAGCAAGTCACTGGAGCAGGGCCTGGAAGAGGAGGTACTGTAGGGGTGAGGCTGGTGGGATAACCTCCTGTGGGCTGACTGGATTAGGAATACCTCCTGGTGTCCAAGCCAGGTGCAGAAGCCCCAGGGTGCTCTGGTGTCACAGGTGGGATGAGCCAGGAGGATGTTCTGCTCCATGTGCAGGGGCAGGTATTTCGACCCTTGTATGAGTTGTGGTGCTACTTGGTTTGGGCATGTAATTCCTGAAACACCTGGTGCTCCTGGGACAGCAGCAGAACGCCAACAGGCTGTACTCTTTTGGCAGTGCCAGACCTGTGTGTCCCAATATCCACTTCTGCCTCCCCCACATCCCAGATCCTCACATCTCTGGGGCTTAACCTGATTATTTTGCTCCCTTTGCTGCAAGGAAGCATTTCCCCAAGACCTAGGAGGAAGAGAGATGCCTTGAAGACCTGTGAGGAGCAGTGCCTGAGGTGGTTTAATATCTTTGAGAGGATTAGTGCTGTTGCTACAATTAAGAGAGCAAATTGATAGGTGTGGAAGCTGTTTGGGGCTCTGGACTCGATGGCTGAAGGTACCAGCAGTACTGGCTGGTGCTCCTGCCACGCTGGGTGTTTGTGCCTGAGCCTTGGCGACGGGGACAGCATGAGAGGGAGGAGGCTGTGGTGTGAGCAGTGGGGATTGGTGCCTTTTGGACGTGACTGAGTGGCTGCTGTGGGGCAAGAAAGCTGACAGCAAGGAGTGGGCTTTTGGTTGGGGCTTGTGGGAACAGCCCAATTGTTCTGATGGAGTTGAAGCCAAACCCCTGAGACCAGAGTCTCTGCGTTAGTGTGGACTGTGTTAGTCCCACATCCTCTGCTGCAGGAGACCCTCCTGTAAGCTGGGTACCATGGATGTGTTTTGGACATCCCACCATTATGATTTCTTCGTCTGCTTTTAAGTCTCTTCCAAGCCAGGCTTCCTTTGCACAGGCCTACTCTGAGCTAGCAAAAGCCTTGCAAGAGCTGTGGAGTTGTTTTTGTTTGTTTGTTTGTTTGGTTTGGTTTGGTTTTTTTTGTCTCCACAATTAAGCCAGTAACTCCAGATCCTGACTCTTAGTCTGCTTAGTCTGCTGGGTGTTTTTTCTGGACAAAGATATTCTGTGCTTGCAGGTGCTGACCCAGTCCAGATGCTGGTTTCTGCTTCCCATGAGGGCAGTATTGGTACTACCTAAGTAAAGCTGAGTTCAAGAATTCTTATCTCTGGTGCAAGGATATTTTGAACTAGCGCTCTTCAAGAGCAGAGCTTTGTCTTGCAATGAATCTGCAAATGGATCTATCAAATCTTTACACAGTAGGAGGCTGGTACACATCACATTAACTCTAGGCTATAAATTCTTGCGGGAGGAGAAGTTGCTGGTCTTTCTGGTTGCAAAAGAGTAAGAGGCAGAGGCAGTCCAGAGAATTTATTTTTTAGCAGGAATGAGTGGTAAGCACTGAAATCTCTCCAGAAGCCTAAAATTCTTCCTCTTTTCTCCCTTTCAGGCTGTTGTCTATTTAATTTATTGAGAAAATGTTTCTACAGCTTTGCAATAACCCCTTGCACACTGTGACAGTAATCTTGGCTTGTTACAAGCCTGCAAACGGTGCAGCTCTGGAGTAGTCGAGTAGTTGCTGATTTCCCAGAGCAGGCAGAGCTGAGCTGCCTGCTTCTGGTGGAAGTGCTGGGGACTCACACTGGTGGCCTCCAGGTGCCAGAAGAGAGGGAAGAGGATTACACTGGTGCAACTGAGGCACTCCTGCAGGGATAAATTCCAGTTAAACACTCCAGCGGGGTGTGCAAAGAGGTGTCATGGAGCAGGAATAAAACACAGTTTGGTGTAGACAGTTGGAGCTGCGATCTGCTGATAAAGGGGCTTTAGTCCCAGTTTGCCAGTTAGCTCAGTCATATTTCCTGCTGAGTTCAGGGGATGTTTTCCCCCTTAAATTGTGAGTTTCACAGAACTCCCCTCTCCCTGCTCTGCTTTTAGACAAAACCAGTCTTTTTGTCCTTTTTGGGGGAAATGGAGACAGATTAGAGTAATCTCACATGACTTGACCGGTGGACAGCAGAGCCCAGTGATGCTGGGCAGTATTCTAAAGAACTCACCCATAAACAGCAATTAGCTTTTAATTGTGGCGCTGCCGCCGGCCCGGGGCTGCAGGAGCGGCACCGGCCGCTCTTTGTCGCCGGAGCGGCACCAGGGGGGACCCTGGGCCATGAAAGGGGAGCGGCGGTGACCGAGAGGAATAAGATGCTCATTTCAGCCCCACCCCCTTACTGCGCTCAAAAGCTCTTATTTTCAGAGCAAAGCACTATTGAAGCATCGGGACAATGGAGCCCAAATCCTGCTGGGGGAAGGGAGATGCTGGCAATTGCATCTTTTGTTGCTTTTCCTTCTTTACTTGCCTATGGCCTCCCCCATCCCACCCTCCAAGAAATCCACATAGATGCTCACTAGATGATAATGCAATCACTTTCTTGGGACCTTGCTAATAGGATTATAATTATTACTGGAGATGAACTGGAGTGAATAGAATATTTACCATTTCATCTTAAATTATTGTAAATCCCTTCAAAGCAGCCCTTTGATATGTAAAGTGCTGCTCCTCTCCCCCCAGTGAAGATAGTTATTTAGTGGAAGTTCAGAGCTTTTAAGTATGGTGGGGAGTAGAAAGAGGCTTCCGTGTTTACATAAAGAGAAGATGAGGGCCTATGTAATGAACTGGGGACATTGATGAATATCTTGCCTGGCTCCAGCAAAGGAGGAGGGAAAGTTCTTGCTTACAGTTGTAACATCTCATGCTGTTACTTAGGAAAGAGGTGAAAAAATAATTGGAAATTTGGCCCTTCCTAATCCAAAGAAAGCTCCACATCCCTGCAGCCTGTGTTCAGCTGATGCATGATCTACCCGGTGACAGTGGCAATGTTCTGAGTTTGTTCTGTAGGGCTGGAGGAATTTCTGTTTGGGGAATGACCAAGTAGCCTGGGAGTCCTCAGCCTGGCAAAGAGACTTCTTGGGGGAAGGTATGGTACTTGCCAGATTCGGAGCTAGGCTGGAGATGGAGGGAGGGTGTGATGGTGGAGGGACTGGGGCTATGATGTGAGAGCAGGGGCTGTGAAAAAGGGCAAAGCAAGGAGCCTTTCTTTGGATGGGCTGTGCATGCCGAGGCTCAGGAGGAATCATAGAATGGCCTGGGTTGGAAGGGACTTTGAATATTCCCTCATGTCATCCCCCTGCAGGGATACCACCCACTAGACCAGATTTCTCAGGGCCCCATCCAACCTGGCCTTGAACACTCAGAGGAATGGGGCAGCCACCTTGACAAGGGGTTGGAAGAGAGATTGACTGAGGATTATTAGGTGGACGAAGTGCATCAGGCAAAAGAAAGCCACAGGAGAGGAGAGGACTGCACCTTGTGGGCACATTTGTGTGAGCGTCTGCAAGGAGGATGCACTTCTCCCAAGTTTCCAGGGTGGTCTTGGCTCCTTGAACCCTTCCTTCCAGCGGCTGCCCTGCATGGAGCATGATCTCAGGTAGGAAGGGGGATTGCTCCCATCAGCCACCTCAAGACCATCTTTATGCCTTTGCATCCTTTGCCAAGGTGTGGGCGTGTCCCAGGAGTGATGGTGACATCACTCATCCGCCTCCCAGGGGCCTTTGTGGAACCTGGGCTTCTCTATTGTGCTTTCTGGTGAAAGCATAACCTGTCCTGTGCAGGCAAAACTCTCACCAAGTGTTTCTGCTGAGCTAAGTTATTCCTCCCCTATAGGTTGCAGCTATATGGTACACCATATATGGCACTTTGATACAGAAGGCACCAGCCCTGCGAGGGACAGCATGTCATTTCTTGGTTATGAGGACTGCTTCTAATTAACCCATTTAATCTCATGCAGTAGGGGAGGCATTTGGGTGAGAGGTGTGTTTAGGCTGGCACAGGGTAAGAGGCTGCCTTTGCAGCAGAGGCTGGTGGAGCTCATTACACCCATTGCTGTTCCCAGAGGCACGAGCCCTCCAGGGTTTGTCCAGGGATCATGCCCTGCTTTGTCCAGGTTGGTGCTCAGATGCTGCTGCAAGCTCTCTGTTCAGCTCTGTGGCTGGGTTAGCTCCCTGTGTCCCAGCACAGAGAGGGTCAAGCCTCTGTGATGACTCCTAGGTCTGATTTGAATGCAGTAACTTTTGAAGAGCTGGATAAAGTCTTCTATTAAAAAAAACCCCAAACCCCTAAGCCCAAAACCCCCACAAAACCCAACCACCCCTAACCCCTGGTATTTGCAGTAGTGCGTTGCCCCCTCCTTGGGGCACTGCTGGCTTTGATTTGCCAGGGCTGTTTGGTGTGTCCCGGCTGTGCCACATGGGGTGGGGACGAAAGGGCCATCTGCCGCTGCCCCGCATGTCCCCACTCCCCAAACCTTGGATGGGGTTTTTGTCTGCATCAAAAGAGCATAGATCAGACTCCACAGCCAGACCAGAGCCTGTTCCTGTGGGGTACCTGGTGATGCTGCCCGTGGCCACTGGCTCTCTGGTCCCATTGAAGTCCCTTCATGACGGGACTCACCTCCACACACCATTACTGTCCTCTCCCTCCTTCAATCCCCAAAATTCCCCAACGAGTGAAGGGCACCTAGCAGATTTGGGGCAGGGAGCAAGAAGGGTGAGAAAAACATTAATTTCAGGCCGACATATTTTTTTCCTCCTTTCCCTCATCCTTCACCTACTCCTTCCTCACCCCCAAAGTTCATTAATTCCTATCATCTGGTTTGTGTAATCGTTGTGGCGAGTGTTTGACGGAGCTGTATAAGGTTACATCCATTTCAAAAAGGCCGAGGAGGCTGGTTCCCAGCCATTCCCTTTTATTGTTGTATAATTTGCCAACCCAAACAACAGACTCCTGCTTGAGACAAAGGCACACATGTTGCTCTTACCACTGGTTGTAAAAAGAGGAGAGACTGCCTGCTACTGTACAGGTCTGTGGTGCAACAGCAGCTGAAGCCAAGAAAAATTTTGGTAAGATGATGTATCAAATAATAAAGCAGCAAGCACACACACTGCCAAAGAGGAATTTGCTCTTGCTGCTTCTCTCTCTCTTTCTTCCTCTTCCTCCATCTCCCTCATTCCCCCCATCCCATTGCTGCCACCAGAAAGCAGAGTCAAAGCCAAGAAGGTAATTTTGAAGCCAGTTGACCTGTGTGCAGGTGGCAGGTTTGTGTGAAAGCAATTGAAACGCTTTATTACTTTAACAGTCTTCTCCAGAGCTGGCCAACTTCTTGCTTTTAAGGAGTATTGCTGGGATTCAATGGTTTTGTGGTCAGACATGCAGGGAAAAGGGTCAGGGTGGGACCAGTGTGGTGGCCTCAGGAGCTGAGCTGGTGATGCTTTGGGGTTTTGATTACCAGAACATCTCTGAGCTCTTGCTCATGGTCAGATGCCAGTATAGGGGTACAGCTGTCTGGTTTTAATCCAGCCCCTGGCTGCTCTCACCAGCAGTGTACATTTTTCTGACAGCAACATGCTGCCTTGGAAGCTGGGAACAATTGGGTATCACCTTGGCACAGGGGATGAGCTGTAAGGCAAAGCTACCACCAATGGAGCTACCACCCCATCCTTCCCTGGGTGTCTACAGGTCTTTTCCAAGATACCAGAATTAGCTCTCTTGGCCTAAATTTATTTATTGAGATGGGGAGGAGAGAAAAGGCAGAGAAGTAGCAGGAATTAGAGTGAGAATGGGCTGTTGCTGTAAAGCCCTCCTTAAAAGTGTTTGACTTAAGGTGACAGATGGACAGATAGACTGTGGTGTGAAATGAGCTCTTCGGCTTTGGTGGGATCCTGACTGGAGCAAAGGTGAACAGGACCACGGTGGGATGGGAACAGGGCACCAAAAACTGCCCGTGGGATGGGACAAAACAGAGAGAGATGCAGCAGGTGGGAAAGCATCAACTTCTTCACTTGGTTCCTCAGAACTGTTCCAAGCAGGCACCACTGGGTCCCTTTGCTTTTCAACCTGTAAATTAAAAATGCAGCAAAAATCTTAAATTCATCATGTGCATTGAGCTGTGTTCTGGGCCGTTCTGCTTCTGGCTGTACTTTAGCTTGATGTCCTCTTGAGTTTTCAAACCCTCTGTCATTACTCTGGAGGCTAAAATTCTGTTTTCCCCTAGGATGGAAGAAGAATTTTGGTGTTTACCTTTTGTATTTCTATTCACCTTCTCACCTTAACTTTTCAATCTAATTTATGCAGTTGCTTGGACAGCCTCTTGGGAGGATTTGGAGGGCACTTTCCCCAGAAAAAAAAAATCAGATTGTCAAACTTTGGTTTTCTGAAAAGAAATCACTTTTTGTTTTCTTGAAATGTCAGTGAGGAATGGGGTAGAAACGGGCCAGAAATGAGTTGGATGCTCTGTGTGTGCAGTGCTGGGCTGCAAAGCAGATGGTTCTGGGTAACAGACCTGAACTTGGCATGAATGTGACTGATGTCCAAAATAGTTTGACTTGCTTTCCCCCCCATTTCCCATGTTTTCCTTGCTTCTAGGGAACAGGTGTGGGGGGAAAGTCTAGAAATTCTGCACTAAAGATGGTTCTTGCTGTATTTGCTGGCAGAGCTGCTGTGGGGACTGCTGTGAGTGCTCCCCAGCCTGCATCTCATAGCTGCATCCTTGTGCTGTGGTGTTTTATCCTGACCATAACAACACTTCTGCTTTTTCAACACCCCTTACACAGCTGTCCATCTCCTCTGGGAGAGTTTTGTCGCCTTTGCCGAAGGAAATTTGAGGGAGTGTGGTGGTGTAGAGCAGAGGGGTTTGAGACTGGAAGGTGCCATTGCTGCAGCTGCATCACAGGACAACCCGATGTTACAGCTTACCTGTGGGACTCATGACTTGAATTTGTTGGGACAGGGGTGACATCTCCCAGAGTGATGGTGGGTGGCTCCAGGTGCTGGGTAGGAATATATCCAGGACAAAACCTTCCTTGGAAAGGGAAGCTCACTCGCTCAGCTCTGGGGCTTCTGTGGGCAGCAGGACACCTGGGTGTGCTGGGGCTTGGCCGGGCAGCCTGACGGTGACCCCGCCATGGGCAGACACCGTGTCTGCAGCCCCCGGGCTCAGCCCTGCCGTGGGCAGGGTGGGAGGCTTTATCCCAGCAGGTGTTTGCCATGGCAGGAGGTGCATGGGGGGACCAACAGACATCCCCAGGGATAAAACCAGACACCACTGCTGTGCTCTGCCCTGCACTGGTCTGTCCTACCTGTGCAAATAATGCAGCAACAGGTTGTGGGGGTCCCCTCGCCCCCCTGGCCTGTTCCTCCTTGAGAAGTAGCAGCAGATTAGCCTGGAGCCCCTCTGTGCAGACAAAAGCTGCCACAAAGGGCATTAGGCTTCAGGATTGGATTACCATGTGGCCACCTGTCATCCCCACTTTGTAAATTTATCTCGCTCTGGGTCCGGTTTTCACATTGGAGAAGTTGGCACTTAAAAAGCCCCCATAAAATCCCCTGACCAGTGCCTCTCCAAGTAACAGCCTGGCTGAGTTCATCTTAGTATCCCTTCCTATTCCAGGCTTCAGAGCTGTGTGGGGCTGGGGATTAGGGCTGTTTGAATGAAGAGAGCCTTCATTACATTAGTTTAAGTGGTTAATAGGTAAAGTAGGCCAATCCATCTTTAGACTAAGCCTATCACTTCGCCTATGAAGGGTGCAGGCTTCACTGAGGAAAGGTTCATTAAAGGAAAAGCTTCTCCTCTGTCCCTCTTGACATGTTAATAGCTCAGGGTTAGGGGCTTGCTCTTTGTCTGTGAAAAATTCATAGCTGTGCAAAATTCATAGCTGTGCTCACAGAGCAACTTCCTCCCCTCACTCAGACCCAGTTGCTGGCAGCTCTGCCCTAGTCAGCAGTGCTGAGCCCCACTAGTGCCTTGCTGGCTGGGCTGCGTGGGGAATAAAGGATGCTGGGAGTCTGCTGGTGCTCCTCATCCTCATTTCCTTCTTCCACGCTCACTATGCTGGTGCCTCATCCCTTCCCAAGCAGGGAAGTGGGGACAGAGCTCAAATGACAGGCAGAGGCAGTGCTTTGGTGCTGGGACACTCTGCTGTGGGATGTTCTCAAGGCCAGAAGTATTTGTGGGTTTGGAAGGATTACGCAGTTCATAGTCACTATGAAATGGGATGATTTGGATGCAGATGCTGTCTCCAGAGGTCTTTGAACTCCAGGTTGCCAGAAGGCAGGAGGATAACAAGGCAGGAGGGATGGCTTCCAAAGGTTTTCATACTGTATTTTCTACTACAGTTTCTGCTATGGCCCTCAGTGGTGTCTCTATCAAGCTGCCCAGGGGCTCAGCTGAGCTCCCTGTTTCCCACAGCCTGATTCCCTCTGTCATCTCCCTTTGCCCTCCTGTATGGACAGCAGTGGTAGCTGCAGCTCTGCCTTTCTCACCTTGTGTCAGGCAGTGCTGGCAGGAGCTGCCCATGTCTCTGTGGTGCCTGTGAATCCTGCATGGAAGCAGAGGCTGCCCAGAGGGCACGGGCTGCCCTGGGGTGATCTGTATCCACCCCTGAGCTGAAAGCAGGTTTCTGCTGGACACCACTCCTTTCTCCCCAGGGGCTGCATCGTGCCAGGGCGTCGTGGCTCCTCACCATCACAGCTCCTCTTTCTCCTCCCAAAGCAGCAGCTGTAGTTTAGCATGGCCCTTGCTGTCTTGGAGCCCCAGAAGCAGATATGTTCGGGTCTGGATCTGGTCCTCCTTCCACCAAAACGTATGTCCAGTGAGTGGTGTTGGAGCTGCAGTGCTCTGCTGAGCCAAGTTGCCCTTCTCCAGCTGTGGCTTGAATGGGAATAAATTCTTCTTGGCGATTTTTCCACCACTGTGAGTTCAGACCTGCCAACGTACCAGTTCCTTCTGTCCCTGAGGCTCTGCTGTCTCTGGCTGCCAGCATGATGGATGGTGCCTCTGTGGGAGATTATGGAAACCATGGGAAAGCTCCTCACAACTGACATGCCCATGCAATAAAACTTTGCTTTCCTGGATGTGGTGTTGTCAGAGGTTCAAACCACATCCATGGGCCACAATATTGGGCTTCACTTGCAGCCCTCTTACTTCCATGCAGCTGCTTTACAAACAAAGCAGAGTCTGAGACAATCTTGAGGGTCTTAGTTTTGGGCTGTGCCTGGCACCTATGTGGTACAATGCAGGGGGAGCAGGAACAAGGGCCTGAGGGCTGTTTTTGGTGGATTCAGGTCTTGTACATGGGTTGAAGGTTCTGTTTCTACCTCTGCTGACCTCAGCCTGTGCTGGCCAACCTGAGGGCAGTAGGCGTGTCAATGTGCCTTCTTCTGCTTTGCTTGCTGTGATAGGGCACCAACAAAACTTTCTTAAATTGTCAAGAATTCAGGTAAATATAATCTCTCCAAAAACAACAATCTGGGAGGTTTAGATTTGCCCAGAACTGAGCGCTTTCAGCTGCAGCTGCAGTGTGGGTCCAGGAGATGAGCTGCTCTGCAGGGGGACTGACACCAGGCCAATGGGTGCCTCTTAGGTAAAGAGTTACTCCCTGCTTTCTTCCACTTATGGTGTGCTCCTCTGTATTTGCTGAAATGCTAATTAGGAACCTGTGTTTCCCAACTGGATCAACTGACTTGGCACTCCATCCCCAGCATTTTCCTCCTGTTTCACAGCCCAGTCCTACCCAATGCCTTTCTTGTGCAAGGAGGGGAAAAATAAACCTTGCATCATTCCTGTGGGACTGATAAATACTGCCTGTAGTAGTCCTGGAGGAGAAATCAGTCCCAAAATGCAGGGCCCCATCCAACCAGCAATCCGATGAACCTGACCTAAAGCTAAAGGGCTTCAGTGCAATGAGGGCAACCTGAGAATGTTTTGGGAAGCTTTCTCCTCTCTAGGCAGATCCCAGGCCATTAAGGATTTCATGGGAAGAAAACAACCTCTTAAATCAAGCTGAAAAGCAGTTGGTGGCCAGTGCAGGATGTCGAACTTGGGTTTAATGTGGCCATAAAAGGAGACACGACTTAATTAGCAAATGTTGAAATCTACATCAGCCTACAACAAATTTAAGAGTTGCTCTGAGCATTATTGACTAGCCCTATTCTGTGACAGCATTATAGGGTTGCAGAGTTGGCCAGAAAGGTGAAGGATTAGTCAGAGTTTTATTCTAGTTGCTGGTTTTGGCACGCACACTGGCTCCTGCCTTCCAGAAGCTCTCACATCCCAGGTATCTGGTAGACCAGTGTGATTCTTATCTGCATGTGAAACTCCACTTGTGTGGACTTGAAATCCCAGCCTTCAGGGTTGTCACCACCTCTGGCCATGACTGGAGGTTTCCACAAGCTGATACCCTCTTCCTTCACAATCCAGCTTGTCCATCACCACTTTTCCCAGAGCACCACGCAGGTCTGGCACAGGGGCTGTCTCTCACCTTGGGACCATGGAGATGGAGCTTTATGGGCAGCCTCTAGGCACAGCTCACAGGGAGGATGGAGGTGCAGCTACTGGGTGCCCCTTGCCAGTAAACACCTTGCACAAAGGTAATGCCAGAAGCTGATGAAGTAAAATACCAGGTACAGTGTGAGCTCACCAATAGTTGCATAAATAGCTACTGACCAAATTTCATAGACATGGTATGATTTGTTTATGCAAACAGACCTCTCATTCCTGGATCCCCTGGTGTGGTACATGCAGCCATGGTCCAGGTGCAGAGTGTAGCTCAGCTAATCCACTCATGGATAACTGGAGGATTACTTGGCTGGATTCTAATAGAGTGGCCTTTAATAATAATCCCCCCCCAATCCCTAAATCAATGGGAAATGGATTTCTCTGTATGATCCCAATGGCCTGTGAAGGCATTTTAGGGAGAAGAATGCTTGTGTATCTATGTACATGTAAATGCATATGGATCTTTTTGTTCCTCTTCCTTGCCCTTCTGAGCCAAGTCTATGTGTTCTGCTGGCAGGGACCTGATGCCCAAGACACTGGAGGGGCAGATCACCATGGAGAAGACCCCCAGCTACTTTGTCACCAAGGAGGCCCCAGCCCGCATCTCCTCCATGTCCAAGGGCACCAAGCTGATCGTGGTGGTGCGGGACCCCGTGACCAGAGCCATCTCAGACTACACCCAGACGCTCTCCAAGAAGCCTGACATCCCCACCTTTGAGAGCCTGACCTTCAAAAACAGGACTACGGGCCTGATCGACACCTCCTGGAGCGCCATCCAGATCGGCATCTACGCCAAGCACCTGGAGAACTGGCTCCTCCACTTCCCCATCGGGCAGATCCTCTTTGTCAGCGGGGAGAGGCTGATCAGTGATCCTGCGGGGGAGCTGGGCAGGGTCCAGGACTTTCTGGGCCTCAAGAGGATCATCACTGACAAACATTTCTACTTCAACAAAACCAAGGGCTTCCCGTGCCTGAAGAAGGCGGAGGGCAGCAGCAAACCCCACTGCCTGGGGAAGACAAAAGGCAGGACCCACCCTGACATCGACCAGGAGGTGGTGCAGAGGCTGCGGGACTTCTACCGGCCCTTCAACATGAAGTTCTACCAGATGACAGGGCAGGACTTCGGCTGGGACTGAGCCTGGCATGGGAAAGGCCCCTGTTATTACTTGTCCAGCACGGTTTGCTTATATAAAGAGATTTATATGTATGTAAAATGTACAGAAATCTATTTTATAATAATTTATTTTTAATTCCTAAGCAATTAATTCACTAAGCTGCCTAACCACACTGGCTAGAACAGTAGCCTGTAACCTGTTTAACATTCCACGGTGTTTAATTCTAATGTCTCTCCTTCCCTTGTTTTTTGCCCCTTCTGCTTTCTCTTTGGTTTGGTTTGTAACAGACAGTGCTTCCACTTTTCCTAAACAAAGTTTGTATTTAAAAATCAAAAGAAGGGAGGGAGGGAAGGGAGGGAGGGAAAGCACAAGTTTATTTTTGTTACGGGTATCTGGCCTTTATAAACACTTGCTTTCCCTATTCCAGTGTCCCAGTCTCTGCTCTGCTGTTGTGCTCCCTCATCCCACAGTTTTCTGGTTAGTTCCACAGCCCTGGGGGTATTTCTCTGGGGTGAGGTGGGAGGAAGGCTGGGCATCCCTGCACCCCACATACCTCTGCTGAGCAGCAGCGTGTTTTCCCAGTGGCTGTAAGCGTGGGAACCCCAAGCCATAGGGCTGCTGCTCAGGATTGCCAGGAGGGCAATGTGCTCTTTCTCCAGCAGAGAAGCTGCAGAGCCTGTTGCATGGGCAGAGCTCTCCTCAGTACAGTTTTCCTTCCTGCTTTTTGTCCAGGAGGTTCTTTCCCACAATCCCTCTATGCATTTAAAATCTTTACTGCAGGACAAATGTAAAGTGCTGTCTGTGTGTGACACGTGTGGTGCTGGTCAGAGCGACTTGCAGAAAGTGTCGCTCCAGGAATGCCCATGCACGCCAGGCACTGCCGGGAGATGGCAGGGCCTGCAGCACGTGGAGCACCCTCCACCCACCAAAGACACCAGCAGAACCACTGGGAAAACCTCAGGTGTCTGCCTGGAATCATGGAGTGTGTCCCAGGACACGGCACAGGCACTGTTACCTCCAGCCCCACAGCCCTCCCAGTAGTGACCCCAAACATGAGTCTGGAGAACATCACCCTTAGCCCTCTTAATTCCCATCCCTTTTTTTGTCCAACGCCCCATCCCTTGGGGTCTCTCCCAAGGAGCATCATTTCTTAGAGCCAAGAAGTGCTGCTTTACCAGAATGGGTGAATCTGTAGGAAGGCAGGGGGGAATCTGGGCACACTGGGGTTGGGGTATTCCTGGCAGTCCCTGGGTGCCCTGCTTGAGCACAGGGGTGGCAGCCAGGCAGGGCAGGAGGCTCCAAATATGCAACTGCTAACCTGAAGGAAACCCTACTCCTCGTGTGTAAGCAGTTGCTGTGGGACTCCAGGACAGGTTAGGTGGGCTGTCCTGAGAGCTCTGCCAGTGTTTCATGAGCTCAGGAGGTCCTGATAAGCCCTGTGTGTGGCTGATGCCTTATCATTGCTGTCAGAGGGCCTGCCAGCTTGACTGGAACACTTTGAGCAAGGTGGCAGCAGAAGTGACTTTCTCATTGATTTTTTAACAGAAACAGAGCTATGATGTCTTTGGGCAGCAAAACTCCCACACCTCACCTGCAGCACTGAAATGATGCACTGCACGGAGCATCTCCTGCTGTTGTTGTGGGAGCACTTCCATAAGCAGTGTGAGTGAAACTGGAAGCAACAGAAGCACCGATGGGCAGAACATTTCATTTCATATGTGCTGCCTATAGAAATGCAGGCCCTGCACCTCTCCAGTTACCCATTGCTCCCCCTTGGATCTGCCCATTTGCTGGGCTGTGGTGGGGCCCATTCAGTGGTGTTTCCAAAGTGTTTGTTTTACTTTTGCAGCCTCCTCACTCTTGCCTGCCCCTTCCACCTCTCTGCTGTGGCTGTTGGGTGATGAAAACGTTCCTCAGATCCTGGGCTGCTCTGTCTGAGTCTTGGTCTAGTCCTGCTCCAAAGAGAGCAAAGAGCAGACTCTGCTCTGGGTCTGCTGCAGGTGCCAGGGAGCTGCCCTTCTGAGCTTTGTTTGAACCTGAGGGCTTTTGGCTCAGCAGTGTCACACCTCCAAAGGGATTTAAGGACTCACGCCACTGTCTGTGGGTTCACACTTGGAGTTCAGTGCATGTGGGTGACCTCAAGGAAAGGGAGATTTTTAGCATAACATCATCAGGGTGAGCTACCTACAAAGCTACTGTGAGCAGGATGCAAATACCTCCTCGGGGTTTGTCTCCAAACACATCTTCCCACAAACAGGGAAGTTCTCCTTCTTGCCCTGAGCCACTTCTAATGAAGAAATGCCACTTTGGGCCAATGCAGTCTGACTTCAGGGGGTACAGGTGGGATGTGGGACATGCTGGGCTGTGCAGGCTGACAGCCCCTGCTTTCCCCCTGTCCCGCAAAATCCAGCTGCAGGCCTGAGCAGCTGGGTGGATCTATGCACTTTTGAGGGGTTTGGCTTCAGCTCCAGCCAGGTCCCTGGCTCTGTTTCCTGCTGCCAGGACAGTTGACAAATGCAGGAGTGTGTCTGCTTTACCCCAGACCCTGCCACTGTTGGGTGACTGAGGGGAAGGGGCTGCAGGCACTGAGAAGAAAATACTTCCTGGTGGAAAAACAAGTGATTTTTGGTTCTCAAAACCTCAGTCTTCCTTCTAGCAGCTTATGCAATGCATGAAAGAAGCTTGACCTCTCCACCTGGCCCTTGGGCAAGCTCCCAGTTGTGGCCATGCCACTTCCCAGAGCGTTTCACTGGTGGACCCTCCAGGACCTGTGGTTGGCACGGGCTCCTGTCCAGGTGCTTCCCTCCAGAGCGTGTGCCAGAAGAGTTTTGCATCCCCTATGTCTTCCCTGCTTTTCTGGAAACAAGTTTTTAATATCCCAATGCCTTCCTCAGCTGTACAGCAGAGTGTGGGCTCAGTTTGTATAATCAAGCCCTGCTGCAGAGAACTCTTGTGAAGCAAACTTGTGGGAGAGTGGAAATACAGAGAGTGAGGAATAATTCTTTAACCATAAGCAAATTGTTAGTCCTGACTCAATATCCTTCATAATGAAGTCTGCACTAGACTTTTAATGTAAAAAAGCCTTACCTAACAAATATGACAATGAAGGTGAATTATCTGTGGTGTTCATCTGGTTGCTAATATTGGAATCAGTGCATTTTTTTTATATACCCCCTCCTTACTTTTAAGTTAAGCTTGGAGATGTGAGTAGAAGTTTGGTTGGTTGATTTTTTTTTTCACATTGTAACATTAATTTATGACTGAGTTTCATTCAGTCCTGTATTCAGAAGTGCAGTAGAGCTATTAGTGATGTGTTGTCTGTAACACGTTCTATAGTGTAGTAGCCAGTTTGTAAAAAAAAAAAAAGAACAAAATAGAAAGAAAAACAAACCAAAAAAAAGCCACAAAAAAGAAAATATGAAAAAAAGTATATGGAGTATTTTGTGGTATGTACAACACAAATTAATTTTACACAGAGAAAGATGTTTCTAGGAAAATGAAATTCTGATAATTCATACTATTTGTATGAACAAATAAAAGCTCTATTTTACGAAGCGAGGGGCACGGCTGTGTTCATTCGGGAGGGCTGGGTGTGCTGTCCCTGCGGGTGCCCGCAGCCGAGGCGGAGCACCCCGAGCACGGGCTCCCTGCACCGCCTGGAGGCTTTTTGGGGGCGGAGGGGCCGGGTGCTGCTCGGTCGGGGTGTGGGGGCTGAGCTGTCCCGCTGGACGCTGCACCCCGTGCCGGGGTGGGGAAGAGATCTGAGGGGTTACCCTCGGCCCTGCTGCAAAACCCGGATGGGCTCAGGGATGCTCCAGGACAAACTCAGCCCTTTACAGCTGCAGGGAGAACCCCTCCAGTGCCAAGTTACTTTTCCAAAGCTGTGGTGATGCTGATCCAGCCTCTGCAGCCAGTGGTTGCTGTTGCTCCCTACACACTCAGCATTTTTTGACATAAAACTTCATTATCACTAAATTCAGAAGAGTCCCAGAGCAGTGCTATACAAAGCAACACCTGAAGAGTTATACAGGTCTATGTAATGTACCAAACACCACTGAAAATGAATTTAAATAATTTCATTTTTCTTTGCAGGCCTTGCATCTGGTGCAGAGTAATTGATGGTACTCTTTCAGATTGTCCATTTTTCAGAGACCCTCTGGAGAAGGAGTCAGAACAGAGTACAAGATTTAATTTAGCAATTTAGGAAAAATTTAACCTGGAAACCTCCAGCTGGTCAGGCCTGTAATTAGCTGCTCCCAAACTCTGGCAATGCTTAAACACTGTAGGTGTCTCATTTTTAAAATATGTAGATTTTATTTAACATTCCCATGTAACTTTCAAGCAGCACAGCTGGATGACCTCAGCCTGATGGAGTTGAGCTGCTCCTTACCTCATTCCCACCTCCCCTTGATTTCATTCCAAACCAGGTGTGAATGCCCCAGCAGATGTCAGTCCTGGAGGCAGTTTGGATCTGAGTTCACCCTGATTTTACAGCAGCTCGTGCACCCCTGTCCCTAATTTCTGTATTTTGTATGAGCTGCTCAGTTCTGGGCTGGAACAAGTGTGGGTGCTTTTCCTTCACAGGGGGCTGGTGCTGCAGAGAAAAAGGGAAGGGGAGTCCTTGTGGGGTTCAGCATCGTCCCTGGCCTCTGTATGTCCCTGAAAACTATTCCCAGTTTGAATAAAAAAATATTCCCAGTTTGAGTAGAAACTATACCTGGGATTGTAGATATTGGGGATTCATTCCCCAGTTTGGCTTGGGGACCATTCCCAGATGCAGTTTTGGCAAGAGCATCTAGAAGGATAAGGATGTCTGTGGTTCATGGGGTCCTGGATACAGAGAAGGGTTTGCTCTGAAGAACATGAGCTGAAGGGTTGTCTTGTCAATCTGGGAACCTCGACTGAAGGAGGAAGCTCCTGAAGGCAAATGGATTGATGAAGAGGTAGCTGAGACTGTTGAAACATTGCTGCTAAATGTTGATGGTGATAGCCATCATTGAATGTGATAGCAATCATTGAATGTTGATCATGGTGATAGCCAAGGTGGATTTACTTTTTCTCTTGGTTGATACAAGAAAGGTGAGAAACAATTTCTTTAATGTAGAAATCAAACAGGTCTCCAGGCTGTGCATCTCCTAGAATGTGGCATTTCTGGGGGAGATACTTGGGGTGGTGGCAGCATCCCAGAGAAGCATCACCTTGCAGGGATGAGAATACACAGAGCAGGGAGGAATCCAGCTGGAAGGCTGCTGCCAGGAACGTCTCTGTGTGGCACTCAGAACGTTGAGACCTCCCTGAGGAAGGTGAGGGAAGGTTGACATGAGAAAGGATAATCTGGAGAGCGTGTAAGCACTAGGGAAAAGTCTGGAGAGGATCTGTGAGGGCAAGAAGTGCTGGTAAATCTTGGAGTTGAGTCCATGCTAACAAATCTACATAGATTTCCTAGGTAGAACCACATGAGCTTTGGGCCAAAATGAATAATTTAAAAGCACCTTGAAGTTAAGAAGGTTTTCACTGGGTTTTCAGGAAGATGTCTTTATTATATATGTGTATTTTCCTTGTGCCTGGTGTTCAAATTGCTGGGAGTTTGTGCTGCTGGCAGTCCCAGATCCCCAACCACCAGGGCGTTGCAGTTTTGTTTTTTTTTTTTTTCTCCCTTTCAAAAATGTTACCTAGCCACTAGATCTGCCTGTAAATTTCTTTATTTGAAGCTAAACTATTATCCTCCAATTTCTCTCTGTGGTTAAGAATCATGGTGTTAAAACTTTTCCTAATGCATATATTTAGAAAGGTAATAATAGTGACTAATTGGTTATAAATCATTCAAACATTTCTGTGCAAGGCAATTGTTCAGCACCTTGTTAAATGGCTTTTTTATTAGAGAGAGGAATTCCTGTGTCAAACGTTAGTGCTGGTACCTTCAGCTGGGATCATACCTTATGGCCATTGCAAGTCCTCAGACCTTCATATAAATCAGGATTTCCCCCCCTCCCCTTTATTTACAGATCAAAATTAATTTCTTTAAAACACCTGATTGTTGCAGGGTCCTACAGCGTAATTGATGGGCAGAGCAGGTGGTCCCAAACATGCAGTAGGTTGGCTGGTCTCACTGTCTCTGAGCTCTTCTCACCAAGCTGTTTATTCTCTTTTCATCCTGCTGCTTTCCCTTATTTTCCAGCAGACCAGGATTCAGTACTGCAGGACTTTTAGATCTTGACTTCTGCCTCTGCAGGTTACTCTTTCCCCCTGAGAAGGGGCTTACAAATAGGATTGCAAGAATCAGCCACTCTCACTGGAACTATTTGCTTAAGAACTGGAGAGTATCGTCCTCCAGGAATATTATTTGCAACTATTTATAAAGTCAGCTCTGATTGTGAACCTTAATTCATGCTCATTAAGTCCTCTGAGGTGCTTGATGAGCAGCACTGCAGCAGCGCTGGGGTTCCTGGCTATTGCAGCAGCTCACAGCAGTGAAGGCATCACTGTTTTTCTTGCCTTGATCTTTTCCCCATCCCACCAGGCACTGGTAGGGAGAATATCAGTACCAGCTGCCCTCAGGGAGAATCTGGGTAGTGGGGCTTTTGCCAGAAATCACAGGCCAAGTGCTGGTAGCCACCAAAATCCTGAACAAAGGGATGAAGTTTTAAAATAAATGCTCCAAAAATGGCTTGGCAGAGAAGATGCAACTGGCTGCTTTGACATTGAGGTTATTTAGCTGGGAATTGATGTGTCAAAACCTTTAAAGCTTCACCAAAGAAAATTTAAGGAAGCGCCATGATTCCAGCTAATTAACTAGTGTCAGCCAAATATAATTTATTTCTCACCATCACTCATGTCTACAACAGAATTATCTCATTTTTGATTTCTAATGACTTACTCTCTCTCATTAATCTGGCCATTAATTATTTTTATATAACTTTTTGGCATTGAAGCAAAGAATTTTTTTTTTTCTTTTTAATAAGGAGAGAATCCCTGGATAATTCTGCATCACCCTTGAAAGGGGGCAGGGAGTGTAGCTTAGGTTTCATGGCACAACTCCAGCCCTCCTTCCCCGGAGCTCTGGCAGGCTCTAACCCAGGTCTTACCCAGGACTCCAGCGTATCCTTGCTCCCTGAGAAATTCCTTCAAGCATGGCATCTGGTGGGACCTGCATTTATGGGGCTTCTAAGCTCAAAATACAGCAGCAAACGCCCATCCCTCAGCTCCCCCCTGTGCTGCTGATGCAAATTGGCTGTCGTGACAGGACCACGGATGCATGGAGTCACAGAGCTGCACAAGAAATCCAGCCTTTCTCAGTCCTTGGGAAATGTGTGTGCCATGTCTGGGGCTGGCAGCACTCATCCCTGCAGGGGGAACAGTGCTGGGATCCCATTACATCCCTCTGTGTATTTTTGCTTTGTGCCTCTTGGTTCAACAGCGTGTTTGGCTGCTTGGTTGCTCAAGTATTGTGCTGGAAAATACAGTGTTTTTGTATCAGCAGTGAAAACCTGAGCAGCCAGGGGTGCAATTCCAACTGTGCACTGTGAGAGATGTGGGGTGAGGGGTCCCCACAGGGAGGATATCTTGGAGTAAGGAGGTCAGGCTGCTGGGATTTGGGACACAAAGACCTGTGGAACAGGAGCCTGTGAAGCATTTGTTGTGTCTGTGTTGCCATTTGTGGCAGAGCCCACACCACCTGTGAAAGGGATCAACCCTTGCAGGTCTTTAAGGACGATGCTGAAGGGCTGTGTTTGGGTCTGCACAGACCCAACCTGGGCTCATTGCAGAAGGTCACCTTCAGAAGTCCTGACTGCCTCAGGGACCCCACTTTCTGCCCTCTCAAGGAAGGATAATGGCGGGAGACTTCCATCTCCTGGATGTTTCTTAGTATTTTGCTGATACTCCAAAAGATTTTTAATGATATATTTTCTTTTTCTTTTCTTATTCTGTAAATCCTATTTTCAATAGCAACTTGGTCCCTTGGCACTCATTTTCCTATGGAATACTGGTGAGGAATAGTTTTCTATAGTCTCTAGCTTCAAAATATAGAAGCAATTTGCTTACAGTGTTAGTTAGAAGCCTATTTAGGATCTGAGCCTCAGGAACAACGATTTCTGAAATTGTTATCTCAAAACACTTCAGCCCCAGGTGCTTGGGTGGTTTTGCTGGCTCTTCAGAGGTTCACAGGCCTTTTAGGAGGTTATCTAAAAAGCTAAAACAATGTTCTGTATTTTGGAAAGCTTCCTTTATGCTCCTGGATTGTTTCAATGGAGGGGTTTTGGCAAGTTGCTTACCCTGCCAGACCACCTTTGTCTTGTTTCCATCCTGAGAGCAGAGGTCCCAAATCTGCCTTACCTTGCCCTGACATAATTGTTAATTCTGAATCAGCACTTGGATACTACAGATGGATCCATGTGTATCTTTTTTCTGTTCACCACCTTCACTCTCCTGTTTTAAAGTTTAAATAATGATGTAACCTGGGAATAAAGAGTAAATTCAGGAACAGCTTACAGTTTAGAAAAGATTGACTAATTCTTGTCAAGGGCAAGCTGGCATAGATGTGTTGACTTCAAGGGAGCAGCATTGATTGATGTTAACAATGTGGTTGGCCCTGTTTCTCCAGTTGTTCTGGTGAATGCCTGCTGATAATGAATTCTGTCTGGAAATCTGCAGAAATTTATGAATATTTGTAGGATAAAGATGTTGTTACATGGATTACTGTGACCTGCTCCAGGCATGGCTCAGTGCAGGGTAAGAAGCAGCCCCACTCTGCTTGGTGAGGCATAAATGCTGCCAGAGAGACCCCAATTCAACTGTGGAGGACAAAGCTGTTGCAGCCACTGCTGAGGGTGGATTTATCCAGTGAGTGATTTGAGCTCGCTCTCTGTGTGTGTGACATAAACATCTATTATCTTCATTTGTAAAATTTCTCCTTGGCTCACCTCAGGGCAGACACTTCTGAGAGCTCAATTACAGGCAGTTACAGCTGCTTGACAACACTTCTGGCTGAGTGCAGGGCTGTGTCCCTGTCAGGGAGAGACCTCTGGTTATTAATGTACTGACACCACACGGTGCCTGAACCCACCTGGGAAGCTGCTGAGCTGCACACCGGGAGGGAAAGAGATGAGGCCTGGAGTGTAAGGTCCCTGCGGCTGTTGCAGGAATTTCCAAGAGCTGTTTGGTCACTTTGAATCTCTGTGGAATGCTCAGTGCTTGTCTCCAAAAGCATTGCCATTCAGACAGGAGAATTTCCATCCCTGCACCAGGACTGCAAGGGGATTTACCCAAGGATGGGCAGGAGCCTGTGGCTGTGCTTGCAATCAAAGGTGGATCCTGGCTCTCAGCCCACAGCTCTTTAAAGCATTTAAGCAGATACAAATCCCATCTGAGGATTGGACCCCTGCTCTCCGGAGGGATTAGAGAGCAGAAACTGTCCTGGTGTCAGAGCCACCAACTGAAACCGTCCCTGTGGAGCTTGAGGGGGAGATCCCTGCTGTCCTTCACCAGTGTCTCCCCACCTGGAGGGGGTCTAAGGTGAGGAAGGCTCTCTGGAGGTTTACAGCACCCAAATGATGCTGTTTGAAACAGCTGTTTAGCATCCTCTTGCTCTGCTGGCAGGCACAATGAGGGTAGGAAGGAGCTAGGAGTCTCCTGAGAGTGACCTGGCATCTTTTAAAGACTTATTTATTTAAAAAGACTTTCATTTTCCTTCTAAAAGCTGGTGGAAAGGGTCTGCATGGTCAAATGACAGCTCCAGTGATCCATCAGTTCTTCCTGATGACCAGCATCCTGCAGCAGTGAAGGGTCACAATCAATCACAACTTGTATTATTACATGATGAAATTGTAATTATGGGAGGGAAATATGGCATCACACTTCCACATTGCTGGCAACTCTCAGACCAGTTCACTGAAGTATGAAGATCCTTTCTTCCTTCCCTCTCTGCCAGCCCCACCATCCTGGTCCAACACAAGCAGGAAGCCAGGAGGGAACCAGGTGAGGGAAAATGTGGGAAGAGCTCATTGCACCAAAATGGTGCCTGTCCATCAGCAGCCATTTCTCTGCTCAGCAGACCACAGCCAATGCAGCTTCTCCCTCTCCCTCTCATTCAGTCTCCAGCCTGCTTTTCCCCATGGAGTGGCTCCCAGCACTGGCAGAAATCTCCCCTGCTCCCATGGATTGAGGGTTTTTCCCTTCCCTTTTTGCCTATCTAGAGCATGGATATGAATAGATGCAAAGGCATTTCTTGAGGTGGAAAAGTATTTTTTTTTTCAGCTTTACCCAGGCTCAGCTGTGCCTCCAATGCCATTAGAACAGTGGAATTGCCCCTCAGAGGAGGCCCACAGCTGTCAGTCACTTATCCCTTTTCTGTGCACCTTGTGAGCAGAGCGGGCCCCTTGCCATGTGAAAAACAGCATCTGGGTTTCAGCTGGGGGATGAAACAAATCTCCTGTCCCAGACAGAATGTGTCCTTCAGGCTGGAACGTCTCCCCCCTGTCCCCCACAGACTGCACTGTCCTGGGCTGAGCAGAGCCCTTTGCTGCTGAGCCACATTTCAAAGGGTTTTTCCTTTTTGCCATCCTTGGTGCCATCAGCTCTCAAATCCACAACTTCTTTCCCATTGCAAAAGGCTACTGGGAACATTGTCAGAAAGGCAGCATTGACTGGGCTTAGCCCAGAAACCTCTTTTTTCTTGTTTGGTTATCTCTCCTTTCCAGCCCTTTGACTTGCTGGTACTGAGTGAGGTTCTGTGTTTCCCACATGATGCTTATTTTTGGATAAAACACCTGGCAGAATTCCACTCATTCGCTCTCTTTGGTGGAACACTGGTTTTGAGAAGAAACAAATTTCTCTTGTCAAGCCCAGCTCAGTCCCTTGAGCTGCCCCAGCACCCCGTGTGAGGTTGGAGATGGTCCAGGCTCTGTGCTTTGGGGGTTTAGTGCTGATTTCAGTGGATTATCTGCAGCCAGAGCTGCCTTCCTGACACATCACTTGAGCTGAGTAATATCTTACCAGCTTCTAAGTCCGGCTTTGCTATTGCAAATGAGGGCACGATGGCAGGGAGAGGGTGGCTTGTTTTGCTTTGAATTAGCTTCTACTTCTAAGCCTTAATTACAATTGTGTCATTTTTAGAGCTTGCTTTTTTTTTTTTTTTCCCTTCAAAGTATTACTGGTAGAAATGGAGTTAAATTAGAAAGCTGAGAGTTGCCTTTTAGTAGTTTGCATCTTTATGGTAGGGACTGAAGAAAAATGCCAAATATAATGGATTTCATGATAAAAACTGCAGGAAACAGTGGTTCTGTGTGATGACAGCTCCTGGAGTGGAGCAGAAGTTGTGTTGATATTATCATGTACTTAATTAGATCTTGTACTTAATTAGATCTTTTAAACCTGAGCGACTTCACACTGGGGATGTCATTGGCTTCATGTAGTTTTAAGGGAGGGTTCACAAATAGCGTTTGGCCTCTGGAAAAGGCCAATTAGTCTAAAGACACTTTAGCCCAAACACAGATTTTGAGCGATTGCCTGGGACATGGGCTGCTAATGGTGCCTTTCAGTTCCAGCCTGTCTGTCTAAACCTGACAGGAGTCTGGTGCTGAGACAAGCAGCTTCTTGGCTTTGCCTCCTCAGGGTGATGCTGGGAAAAGGCTGTTCCTCTCTGGAGCACATCCCTGCCCCAGGGGTGGGAACACAGCCAGAGCCCTCAGCCTGCAGCTGCTGAAGGGTCAAGGAAAGATCCAAGGGGCTGAGCAGTGTTGAACAAAGCCCGTTCAAATTCAGGCTCTGCTCAGCACTGTCAGGATGAAATACTGCCCTTTCCACTGTTTGCTACCTTCACCCAGCACCTGGAGACAACCTCACTGGGCATGGGGACATCCCACAGCAAAGCATCAGGTCACACAGGGGTCAAATGCCTCCTTTGCCCGGAGCCCTAAGCCACCAGCTCATTGCTGAATTTCAGGCACGGTGTGACTAATTAATATTTAGGAGCTTGCAGTATATACAGCAGTGCTCTCCCTGTGCTTGCAGGTAGGAAGGGCCCCGAGCCCAGAGCTGGGTCTCACCTGCCCAGCCCGTGAGGCTGCTCTGTGCTGCTCCCTGAGCCGGGGCCCGGCAGCAGCCGGCAGGGGTTATCCCACCCCTCCGGGAAGGGCTGGGAGCACACGGAGCCCCAGCTCTGCCACTGCCCTTGGGAATGGGTCATCATTCCCTGCTGTAAGTGGGGGTCAGCTTTTAGGCTGTCAGCAAGCTGTTAAAGGTTCTTGCATCTTCCTGGGATGTAGAGTTGCATGTAAGGGTAGGCAGCACAACTGAAGAGGAATTGTAGCTTCGAAATATCGATGACAGAGCCAGAAGTGAATTTCTGTAGCTGTGGAATCTCAAATCCATGTGTAGGCTCCCTCAGCAGTCAGCAGGAAACTGGGAATACTCCCAAACTATGGCTGAGGTGAGCTGTCAGTGGAAGCAGAGCCCTAAATGTTGGCTCTGCTACATTCAGGCCAAAGTTAATTATCTCGGAAAGAGTAATTCTGTTGAGTGTAAGCGATACACTGTTTCACTTGCATTTACATGTTGTCTGAAATGATTTGTCAACAATCTTCCATAATTAGATCTTGATTTAGGCTAATCAGGATGTGTCTTGTTAACTCAAAGTGTGTATTTAAACCTCCGTTGAACGTAATAGGGCACAAGTGCATGCTGAGGAAATATGAAATATTTTCACAAAAGGACTGAACTGAAATACTGAACATTTTTGCTGTTTCAACCATTCTTTCCACTGGCAAGAAAAAAAATCCATTATTCTAATATCATGAGCTGTCTCTAATTATTTTGCCAAGCTGGGAAATTTGCTAAAATTCCACTCTGGAAATTGTCTGAAAGCAAAACACGGCAGTACATTAACGTGTTTTAAAGCCACTGCTGAGGAAGTGGTGACACAGTGGCTTTGTTCTGGTTTTCTATCTGTTTTTTGTTTTTCCTTGTGTCCCTACAGAAATTTCAGGACTGAGTCAATTTTGTAAAAGTCACTTGGATTCCACAAGGACTGAATTTGCAGCCTTGCTAATGTAATTAATGTCTATTAAATGAGCGCGTGCCCCAAGCAGCTTAATAGGAAAATCTAATAATGTTTCCTATTGGAATGTTCCCTGTTAAATGGCCAAAGTGCTTTAGTGTATGTTTTCTGTAGGCAGCGCTGTATAATGGAAATGTTACACAAATTAGAATTAGGCCCTTGGTGAAATGGGATCTTTTATTTAATTTGATTTTACAGCCAGGATGCAGAGTGATTGCTGCTTTGGCCTCACCAGCATGTGGCCAGGCAGAATTAGGTTTTGCTGGGATCACCTTTGGAATGACTCCTCCACAGCCCTTGCCTACGGAGTGCCCGGGGTTCCTTTTTAACCTGACCCCTAAATGGCATCAGTAATGTCCCTGTGGAGCAATAGCATGGCAGGATGGGCTCCATAAAAACAGGAATCCCCTGGCTGACCAGTGTTGTGCTTTATTTTTTAAGGCGGGTAATAAAAGAAGAAAATGGAAAGCTCATGCCTTTGTTTTTGTTTGGGAGCAGAGCTGCAGGTGTTTGAATAAAGCCCCCCTTGTTCTTCAGGTGTGGCTGCTGCCCCATTTGCTGGAGCCCCACTGGTTTACTCAGGGGCTTAGTGGTGGTTAATGGGGCAGGGACAGCCAGATCCTCATGCCAAGCTCTCTCCCTGACCCCTCCACAGGCGGGGGAGGCAGAGATCAGCTGGGTCTCCCACTGGGAAGGGGCAGAGGGCAAGGAGGGCACAGCCACTGCTCTGCTCGTGGGGTGCCAGCATGAGTGCCCACAGCTGGGCAATGTCTCCATCACCCCCTTCTGCCCCTGGGAGAGCTGAGTCCTCAGGAGGGCAACACTCCCACCCCCTTGAACCTGGGGAAAGGGTGAAATCCCAAAGGAGCTGCTTCTCTTCTCAGGAACTGCACAGTAACCTTGGTCAGTCAGCAGTAAATGCCCCCATGGAACTCCTCCCTCCAAGACCAGAGTGGCAAGCATTTGAGGGAGATGCTGGGTTGGCTCTGTCTGGGGTGGTGCAGCTCTGAGGATTCAGTCTCAGCAAAATATTAACTGAAGATTAACTGAGATTTGTTCTTCTTTTAGTTGTTTCTGTTCTGGAGAGGGGAAGGCATGAACATCCCCCCGGATTTTTGGGGAACGAGGAGGGCAGTTTGTTGAGGAAACTCTCGGAGATGGGCAGTGTATCTGCAGTTAATCTGTAAGGGGAAAGGTTTGCCTCTCTCTTCAGGCTGCTGCTTTAACTCACCCCAGGAGGAAACCACCAGGCCAGGGGTTCTTTAATTTTTCATCAGGCAAAGCTGTTTCCTTCCCTAGCAAAGAGAATTTCTTCTTCAGAGCAGACTGATTAATTCTGTCCTATGCACCATCTCGTACTTGGGGCTTGTAGCACAGCTCCTGCAGCCCCTTCTGCAGCATCAGGCACTTCTCAGATGCATCTGAAGTCAAGAGCTCCTCCAGGAGCATCTCCAGGTGTAAACTGAGCTGATTGTGCTTCAGGAATAGCAAATTATGGAAGTCTTTGCTGAGCAGCCCCCTTGAGCTCTGCCTTCCTTGGAGCAGCAATCTGCATGTCAGCAGCCAGCCCTGGGCTGCCCAGCCAGTGTCCAAGTGTCCCTGAGCCTGAAACACCCAGTTTGGTTTGGATTTAATGGCAATTTCCCTCAAAACATTGGCCCAGCAATTCACAGATAAATTTGAGCAACCTAGTCTAGTGGAAGGTGTCCCTGCCCATTGCAGAGAGTTGGAATGAGATGGTCATTGAGGTCCCTTCCAACCCAAACCATTCTGCAGTTCTGTGTCTGAGGTTCACTGAGCCTCTCTGTCTTCCAGAAAAGCACCATGACCATGGCAGAAGCTTCCCTGGATAGAAATCCTCTCCCAAACAATGAAATGCTAAAATGGAACTGAGAACTCAGGAGCAGCCCCAGGTTTCCTGGTTCCTGTGAGCTGCTGTCCTGATCCAAGAAAAAAACAAGCAGACTGGACTTTGCAAAAACATTGACAGACGTAATTGTGACAGTCAGAGATTCCCTGCTGGCTTTCAGTGGCATTTCAGCAAAGCTAGAGCTGAATGGATAGTGCTGGTACACAAGGGCTGGGGAGCAGGGGAGGGGGATAGAGAGGGGAAATTATTTGGGCAGTTCTCAGTGGAAAATGATTTTAACAACAACAAACCCATTCTGTCTGCTTGTAAAACAATGAACTTTAAATCCTTGTGTCCTCTAAGTGAAAAGCCCCTAGGCAGGGACAACTTTGACCAAAATCATTAAACAGAGAAACCTACACTTCTTGTGTGTTCCCATTACCAGCTGCAAGAGCCTGTGAGTGTCTTTATAGATTTCTGCTGTTGCAAAGGAAAAAAAAGAGTTATTGGCTCCTCATAGGATCAGTCTGTAAAACCTTTGCTTGGCTTTTTTGGGTTAGTTTTTTTTTGTTTGGGGGAGGGTTTAATGTTGTTGGTTTTTTCTCTTACTTCCCCCATGAACATTAAAGCAGTTCTCAGAAGTTGGCTGAGTTCACTTTAACTTTGAATTAGAGAAACTGAGGCAAAAATGGGGCTGTACCTTCCCCAAAGACGTAAAATGGATAAACGACAATATTTGGAGTAGAACCCAACTGTTTCCTGGTTCAAGCTGGCTGTGCAGAGAGTCAATAGGGCTTCCCTGGAAGCAGGTCACCTGTGAACCAGGCTCTGTCCCAGCAGCAGGGCCGTACACCCCACTTGATACCATTTAGCTGCTGATTTATTTCTTCACTGGAATGCCTTACACACAGGCAGATTTGGAAGTAACAGGACTTGATGAAATCCTTCCGTTTTCTTGGTTTGGTAACTGAGCCTGCATGGAGCATCAGCACAAACCAAGTGGAAATGATTGATGAGACGTTGGGTCTGTGGCAGGAGAAGGGGCAAAAGCTGCCTTTCTCCTGAAGTATTCGCCTTTTATTTTCTACCTGTCAATGCAAACAGTCATATTGGGACTTCCCTGGCTAGGAACCACTTGGTTTAGGTACAGCATAGAAAGAGGCCTTTTCTCATGCCTGTGGTGCTGCTGTCTTGGGTCCCCACCACGTTATGCTTTTCTTAGCTGAATGTTGCTGCTCAGCTAAATTTAAATAATGTCTATCTTATGGGGCACTGCATTCCCTGAGAGGAAATTTTCGTGAGTGCTGGGTGAAACAGGGATGTGGGTCTGAGGACAGTGCTGTGACAGTGTGTGAGTGTGTCTGTGTCCTCACTGATGCCATCTGGGCCAACTTGTCCTGGCCTCACATCTCCTGAAGGCATGAGATGGCTACAGAAACACGACCTCTGTGAGACCTTGGAGTCTATTCTGTGCAGTTGAGAGAAAAACATTGCTGTTCAGGAGGAAAAGTAATAGAAGCTGCTGTCTGGGGTGGTGGGACACACATCCCAGCCACATCCTGGCCGTGGCACGTGTTGTGGCCCTGGGTCGGGCTCTCCAGGGAGGTACTGGTGGTGTTTGTCCTTGCAGAGCTGGCAGCTGAACTTCCTGAGGCATGGTTTGGAAGCTTTTGTGTTTCGAATTTTCCTGTGATCTGGGGCAGTGAAAATAAATGTAGCAGAGTAAAAAGGGGGGTGAAAAGTGGAAAAGGAGAGAGAAAGTGGAATATTGTGCTAGGTTTTGTCTGCAGCCAAACCCCAATGTGTGTGCTGTTTGATTTTGTCAGATGCTTCTGTCACAAAGACTGTTTTCTGCAGGGACAGTGTCTGGGTGATGCTGATATGAGCAGGAGTTTGGGATTTGTGATGGACTATCTGGTTTGAATCAAATAAAGAATCACTCTGAATCCCTGCCCAAAGCACAAATGAAGCCTGCAGCATGTTAACAAGATGAGAAAGTCTGGCCAACTCAATCTATTCCAGGCTCCTCTTGGCTTCCAGGTGTTCTTCCTGGTTCACAAGCCAAAACATCCTGGGAGAGGCTCTTGCTGTCATATTTCCAGCCCATCTGATAAGGCTCTTGCCTTCAAGCCGGCATGCTGCTGCAAGATTCCCACTCTGCCCTAGCCAGGGATGTCAGCTCAGGGCTTCGAGGCCAGATCCAAACTGTAAATAGAAAAATAGAGGTTTTGTTGACCAAATGCCTCACCAGCTGTATGCCTTTGGCCTCAGAGCTCCTCCTTGGGACATGTGCTTTTTCCACTGAGGGGCAATTTATTTTCTTGTCCTGTGTCCTATCAAATCCTCACAGCACTTTTCTCTGTTTCAAAGGGTGTGCAAGGGATGGGCAATGATGGGTGATCTAAAGGAGGCCTGGGCTCTCTCCTGTCCCCAGACAAATCTACCTGACAGCTACATGCTACCTGTGATGGCAAAACCATGCTAGGACATCTTGGCAGTGCCTAGGCTTCCAGGTGGGCTGAAGGAAGCAGGGGGAGCCCTGTGCTGATGTGGGAATGGGTTTGGGGCTGGTGATGGCCATGCACTTCGGACTACACTCACAATTCACAGCTCCAGACCTGGACTTCCCTGCTCTTCCTTGGGTCTCTGGGCTCTGACTAGCTTTGCAAAGAGCAGTGTAGTTTTTGAGAGGGCTCAGTAGCCCTTGCTGGAAGGACAAAGCCCGGTGCTGTGCCCATGACCTGCCCTCTCTGAGGGACCTGGTGAGCGAGGGGCCAGCAGAGGAGGCAAGAAAGGGGAAACACTCATCCCTGGTGATTTTCCCCACTTGATGGGGGTTGGACTGCCAGGACAAGACTAAAACTCAACCCAAGGGACTTGTCTTTGCCTCAAACCCCTAGCTTTTCCATAGTTAAACTGAAGATGCTTCAGACTGACTTTTCAGTCTTTGAATTATCTGTGTGTTCTCCTACCACACATTGCAAGTACTTGCAATTTTTTCCCCCAAAGAGCTGAATCTAGTCACTTTTTTCCTCCAGGCTTCAGAGGAAATGGAAAGGTACTTAACTTATGTTTTATTCATTGCAGTCACTATCTCTTGTTAATTTACTTACATTATTTACAGAATTTTAAAGTATTTTGTGTGTCAGGCAGCATCCCAGGCCCTATAAAATGCTAATTTGCAAACTGTATCAGAGGCAAACATCTTTCCTGGGCCTCTAGGTAGACAAAGGGTCATCTCCACTCTTAATTTATTTTTTATGATTCTATATTTAAATGCAATAAAGCCTGCTTGAATGGCAGATCTCAGACAGCCCACTTCTCCATGTGGTTAAATTTTATGAAGATCCGTTGTGGTTGTGCTACTGGTACAATAAATTTAATTTTTGATCTAGTGCCCTTAATTACTAAGGATGACTGAACCTGATTTAAGTACAGGAATAACTATCTTGGATCTTTGCCCTCAATGGGAATGAATATAAGGTTCCGAAAGTTCAAGTAACTTTCTGAAAAGAAGTTAAGTTTTATTTCCACAGTTGCTTCTTTGCACTTCCTGATTCCAGTGAGAGAGGAAGTGGGGGAAAACTCAAACCCCAGAAGGGTCTTAATGTTTCAGGTTTTAATCTCACGTCTGTGAGCTCTTGGCAGATTGGTCCAGTTCCCAGCCTTGCGCTGTTGGAATCTTCTGAAGTGCTGGGGCAGTTGACACCATAAAACTGGGCAACACATGAAGATTTAGGGACATTTTAAGAAAGTCTAAATCACTGTGACGTGCCTGAACCGTGTGTTTCCCTGCCCAGTTGCCTCTCAAGGTTTGAGGGCTGGAAACACGAGACAGTGGATTCCAGTGGCTTCTGTGCTGGCAGAGTAAGGCCAGAGGTGTGTGGGCACCACAGCACATCCTGTGAGTATCCCTTGGTCACAGTGGTGGTCACCACTGGTGCCTGCTGTCCTTCTCCAGGTGTCCCTGAGGGTTCCTGTGCTCCTCTGCCCAGCTGAGAGGACATGGTCATCCCTCTGCTGATGAGCACAGCTTATCCAGGCCTCTCCTGCTGCTCTGGAGAAATCTTCGGTGAAAATGAGATGTTTTGATGTGAAGCATCTAAGTCAGCAACCTGCACACATGGCATTGTGGCTGCTCAGAGTTTCCTTGTGTGCACTGTAGCCAGAAGGAACACACTTAACATACAAAAGCTGTCGTTCCACTAAGGAAAAAAAATCCCATTTACAATCTTGTTTGAAACATTTCCTCCCCCCTTCATCTTAACCAAGAGACTGGCATGTTAACAAATGCAAGCCCCGAGAATCTGCATGCTGCTCAGACACTGAAGGGGTTTCTCTGCAGCCTGGATGCTGCTCACCCAGCCCGAGAGCACACCCTGCTCCAGAGCTGGTTCTGCCACCTCCAGTCAAGTCAGGGACACAGCCCTGCCTTAGGATGTGTGAGATTTATCTGCAAAGCAGAGCTGATAGTGTATGAACTTTGACAGGAATTAAAATGTGATAATTTTGCAAGTTGTTCTTTATGATGTCCTTATGAAAGGCATCAAAGGTTGCTTGTTGGAAATTACTGGAAGCTAAATTTAAATAGGTTCCTCTTCCACCCACAATCTTGTCACCATCTTGCTGCCATGTTCCAGTGGGCCCATGAATCTAGATCTCCTTCTTTTCCCCTTCAGTAGGACCATCAATTCCTCCAAGCATTCTCTTGAAGTTGATTTGAATATGTGTTGCCCAATATTCTTCCTTTTCCCAGACCTCGGTTTGTCTCACTATGAGATGAGAAAATCCTTCCTGATGGTGTCATTAGTACACACGGTGTAGCATTTACCAACACTGGTTAAATCTAAATAAATAAACCCATCTGTTCCCCAAAAGAACCTGTTTCTTCTGTGATGTCAAAGCTGGCCTTGGTGACATCATTAATCATCACAGGAATTGCTGTGATGACCCAGGAAATTACTGGCTAAAGCAGTCAGTTACTGAATGGAGGAAGAAAATAATTCTCTTCAGATAAGAGCATGGGAAAAGAAAGAATGGAAATTTAAAACAGGTTAAAGGAACTTTTAGGGTGCAGAATGTAATACTCCCCTGTGTGTGGCAGAGATGGATTTTTGTTTTTGCAAGGTAAAGAACCTCCAAGGAAATACATTCTAAACAGGCTGATGTATCCCTGTACAATAGGAAGAGAATGATACAATTCTAAATCTGTGTGCCTGGAGATAAATGAAAGGGGGAAACTTTCTCTGAGGGCTACACCCCAATGCTTCCTGATCCCAGAGACCTCCTTCATGCACATGACAGATAAGATAAACCAAGCTGGATCTGCCATCTGATCATTTCCAGTGCACTTGCTGCCGTGTATTATACATCCAGGATGTAATTTCCTTTAGTGAAGTTGTCATTTTTAGTCCTAAATAGCTGGTGGCCACTGACACCAGCTAAAGGGCTAAAGACAGCTCTCCAGAAGTGACCTTGATGATCACACACCATTACCAACTTCTTGTTTAAATTGCAGAGAAGCACTGGGGCTGCATAATAAGAAGTTGATGGTCAGGCTGAGCAAGCCAGCTGAGGTGAAGATGATGTTGGGAAGAACTTTAACATCTCTGCCTGCACTGTTCAAAATGGTTTTCTTGAGTCTCTGTTCATCCACTCTCTTCCCTCAGCAAACTTCCTGGAGATAACTTTCTACTCTTCTTGGACAAATATTTTTCAGAATAAGCAGGGAGGCAGGGCGAAAGTGTTTGTTTTATGCCTTGGTGAAGTGATAAAAAAATCTCCATGTTCTGCAGCCCTTGAACCATTGTTCCTTTGTGTTTTTGGCAGAAATGTTTGGGCTGTATTGATTTCTTGTGAAATGAAATGTTAACAAATGTGTAGCAACAATGGAAGTTGTTTCCTTCTCTTTCTTGTAAATTTTCTGAGCCTGGAGGATTTTTTGACCTTTATTCCCTGAGCTCCTGGTTGGAAATTGAATGAGGTTCATGGGAAAACAGGGTAACAATTAGTGGTGTGATCAGCTGGCTTCTCTCTCCCTGGAGTGTCTGTGTCACATGAACCTGCCCAAGGTGTCAAAAGTGACAACAGTTAAATATCCACGAAACTTTGGACACAAGGCATTATAAAAGTGATGTTACTAACTTTTTTTTTTCCTGACTATTTCAAAATTTATTAATAAGCATTCTTTGGAGGGGGAAGCTCCTTGGCAAGTTAATCTCATTCCTGGCTTAGCCCTGGGTTTTCTGCAGTCTGTGAGCCCAACCAAGCTTCACAGTGCCCTGCAAGCTGAGGCAGCTGCTGGTCCCACACCATGCTCCTGAGGTGCCTGCAGCTCTGGGGGAGAAAACCTGAACCTTACTGTGCTATTTTCCATCTCCTAGCAGAGAAAAAGGCCACCAAGGGGAAATCGATGGGGATCAGCTCCTGCTGCCCACTGAACTGTTGGTTTTAAGCTGCTGATTTTATCCAAATCTTGGCAAGGTGTGTCCAACCCCTGTGCTTCGTGTTGCAGCACTCAGCTCCTGAGCTGCCCTCCTGCACTGCTGGATGTTCCTGCTCTGATGAATCAATCCCATAATATTCCACTCCTCCATGCCTGACCTCCCTGCACTGCAGGGCTCTTTGCAGGGTTATCCAGGTGCATACTCTAAGTACGAGCTCCCAACACTCTCCCTGCTGTAGTTTATAGCTCTCACTGTTCTGGCAGGGAACAAAAGCATCTGACCTTCCTGAGGGCAGGCAGGGAAGTTACTAAATAACCGAGTTCTCCTTTCCCCAAAAGGCTGTAAATTGTGCTGAAATAGTGGTTTCACGATATGCCAGATGAGAAGCTGCTGTCGGCCACCAAATGATTTCTAATTGAACATGAACCAGAGGAAATGCTTTACCCTGGAAAACTCCCACCTTCTCTCTCCTGCAGAGCACACACATGCTGCCTGCCCTGGTCTCAACCTGATGGAAGCACTGGCAGCATCCCGTGGGTCAGGGAAGTCTCTGGTCCACCCCAGGAAAGGACACAGAGATACCACTCGTGCTGGTGTCTCCTGGAGTGCTCAGGGACAGCTGATGGTCCTTGGGCTGGCTGAAGATCTGTATGTGTGCTGGGGTCAGGGAGGGCAGTGCTGGAGAGCCCACGGCACCTTATGGGTTGGGGTTGCTTGTTTTGTTTCAGGGACAGCCTGGAAGGGGCACTGAGCATCCCGGCCTGGTGGGAGGTGTCCCCACGCACGGCAGGGAGATGGAACATGCTGCTCTTGCAGGTCCCTTCAACTCAGACTTTTCTGGGATTGTGTGCAGGTCCACTGTGCCAGAGGGTTGAGGAAAAAACAGAGGAAATGGCTCTGCTCTGTTGAGAAAACTTTGATTAATGGTGGCAAAACAAGGTCCCAAACCTGAAGGTGAATGAACTGGATTTGTGCTGCCTGTCCTCCAGCTGCAGCTTACATTTCTGAAGAAGGCAAGACAAGAAGTGCCACAAGACACTTCTTTTTATTATTATTACCTGTGCAACTCTTACTGAACACCCTAAAAATCATCCCTTCTTTAGAATTTAATCCTTCAAAAATGGGTCTTACACACCTTTTTTTCCTCCTCTTGGTTATTTTCTTCCATGCTTTGACATTATTATGTGAGGGACATTACTGAGCTCCAAAGTGTGGAAGAAATGGTTCAGAGCCAAACAGCTCTGCTGGAAAAAAAAAAAAAATTCCATGGCTCCTCTAAATTCAGCCAGCTTGGTTTTCTGTGGCTCCAGTTTTATAGGAGAGATTTCTGAAGTCCTACCCTGAGGTCACCAGCTTGTGGGAAAGTACTTGTGATTTCTCCCTCCCCAGCCAATAACTATCAGTGCTACTTTTCACACTACTGCAGAATGACCCTAATTAGGCTTATTAAAGTTAGTTCTGTACTAATGCTGTGGCCACGCTCCTGCAAACACCTCTGCATATGCACAGACATTACTGATGCTGAGTTCCTGCTGAAGCCAGTGAGGCTGGGTCTGTGCTGAAAACTGGATGTCAGGGATGCTGAGAACAAACACCGTGGCCAGATAACCACTGCATTTTGTTGTAAGAGAAGATTTTCTGATCACTGCTGAAAAGTTTAAGATAGGTTGTCTACAGATGGAAGCAGGAGTCTTACATAAAATAAGACCTGAACCAACAATTTCCTCAGATTAAAGCAGAATCCTGAGGCTTTGGGGTTTTTTCCTGTCAAGGAAAAGAAGAGTTTAACATTTTTATTCCATGTGATTGTGACTGACCACTATACTGGTGTCCTCATTCCTCCCCACCAAGTGCTGCTGCTGCTGTACCAGTTGTAGTTTCCTCTGAGCTTCTTCCTCTCCAGGGCAGTTTCCCAGCACAGGCAGAAGGAGCACAACTGCCAGGGAGCTCCCAAGCCCTGGGAAGGCCAGCTCATGCCTCATGCAGCTTTCCCACCCAGAAATGCTGTCCCTGCCCGTCCTGGTACCCCCAGAGTGAGCAGAAGCTGCAGGAGGTGACAAGAGGCTTGAAGCTGTGCCAAGGTGTGCCCAGCTGAGCTGTGAGTAACTCTGCCCTTGCACCCTGCAGGGATGGATCAGATGTCCCCAGGGACGACAGGAGCCTGTCTCTCACTCCTTTCATGCTTCAGAAAGACACAGCACATTTTTCTCATGCAATTTTGATCCTTCTCCTTATCAGGTCTCTGCTGCTGGGTTGGGATTTCCAGGAAAGGCCTCCCAGTGTCTGCCTTTGTTCTTTGGCCAGTTGGAGCCTCAGGAAGGAGACGTGCTGGGTGGACACAAATGTGCCCAGGTTTGATTTGTTGTAGCAAATCCTATTGAGAACTTATCAAGCTTCACCACTGCCATGACTTCTCCTCTGGGTTATGGTTCATTAAGTAATTAAATAAAGTTATTGCTGCTTAGATAGAGGCTACATGAGAACTTCCCACTGAGCTCTTGGTTTTGGTGATTCTGAGCTATTCAGAAGCTTGGTATTGAATGTGTTAGAGTAGATGGAAAGAGTTCAATTGTTTTGGGGGGAAGTTTGCTTTTGGCCATTCAGAGAGAAGAAAGGACACCACCTAAAGATGTTCCCCCAAAGTATTTCTTCCTTCCCACTGATTTCCCAAGAGCTGAGGAAGTGGGCAGTCGATTATGCAGAAGAGCCACCACAGGTCAAGGGAAGCCTTGTGAGCAGCTGCATATGAACAGTGGCTGCTCTCACAAATCCATTGCTACCCTTTGCTGTGGAGTTCCCTAATTAGACAGGAGCGCTGGAATCTTTCCAACACGTCTCCCCTGCTGGCTGCCCTCCCATTTGGTCATGCTAAACGAGTAGGTAAATAGGCCTTTCATGAAATCTAACACCCGCCCTACCTAATCCCCCCTGCCTTCAAACTGTGGGGCTAATCAGTTGTTTTGACATAACTGGGATCCAAATTCTATAAGGAACATTGCCAAGAAAAGTTCAAATCCAAGACCAAGATTAATGAGAACTTCAAAGAAATTTGCCACCAAATGTTACTAATTTAGTACACCCTCTGTTTGAAACCAATGACCTAATTGGAAACTATATTCTTTAAAAGCCTTTATGTTCCAGCTCTTTAGTATTCGAGAGGTGACTTCTGAGATCAGAGTGGGTTTATGTCATTCGGTGGGACAGGACTGTTGATTTCCACTCCCACCTCCCTAAAACTGGGATAAAATATCCTGCATTAGGTGATTGTGCTCTTAATGCACAATAAATAACAGGTTTGTAATCAGACAAACAATTTCCTCCTGTTCTCCAATAACTGAGTATAACATTACAAATCCCTTAAAGCTGGTTACAGAAATGAAAGGTCTGACTGACTTTGCTGCTTCACATTGCCAAAAAATCAGCACATCAAAAAAAATTGTACTAAATGGAAAAATGCATGTTGTTTCACAGAGCTGTTGGTACTACCTCTGCCCTCCCAGAGTTTCACGAAGGTCCAAACAACTCCATGCTCTGCACTTGGATTTGGGAAGAAAACCTGAGGAGAAAATGAGATCATTTACGCCTTTAGCAAAGATCAATCAACCTGCTGTGGGGATCAGGCACTTTTCTGTGCCCTGTGTTCCTCCAGAACTCCACAGAGCTCCACACCTTCCTGAGAGGGTCCTGCTGTCACTTGTGGTGAGGTTGTTTGTCCTACACCCCACAGTGTTGATCCTCACCCCTAGAGCCAGGACAGAGGCAGACTCATTCTGCAGGGTTTTCCCAGCAGATGAAGTGGGATAGAATGAGGTCGAGGTGGGACTTGTCTGACCTGCTGCTGCAGGGGGAAGTTTTGTGTAGATGTACCTGCTAAATCACTGACTGCAGGGAGACTGTGTGACAGCTCAGGGTTGTATCTTCACATCCTGAGCACCAGTGGATCACAGATTCCCAGAAGGTTTTGGTTTGAAAGGCACCTTAAATCCCCCCCAGTGCCACCCCTGCCCTGGCAGGGACACCTCCCACTGTCCCAGGCTGCCCCCAGCCCCATTGCCCAGCCTGGCCTTGGGCACTGCCAGGGATCCAGAGGCAGCCACAGCTGCTCTGGGCACCCTGTGCCAGGGCCTGCCCGTCCTGCCAGGGAACAATTCCTGCCCAAAATCCCATCTAAACCTGCTCCCTGTCAGAGTGAAGCCTTTCCCCCTTGTCCTGGCACTCCAGGCCCTTATAAACAGTCTCTCTCCATCTTTCCTCTTGGTTCCCTTCAGGTGCTGGAAGGGCACAATGAGGTCACCCCAAAGCTCCTCCTCTCCAGGTGAACAACCCCAATCCTCTCAGCCTTTCCTCCCAGCAGAACTGCTCCATCCCTCTGGTGCACAGGAAGCAGCTGTGAAGCAAAGTCTTCTCAAAAAAGTCCTCATTGGTTTTCTGGGCAGAATAACAGCTCTGGAAGGATCTGTAGAGAAGATTTTGGTCCGTACCCCTGCATAACCCTGAAGTGAATTACCTGGGATGCACTGCAGCTCCTTTCAGACACTGGAGGACCTGGGGTACCTGATCTGCCAGTGCTGCCATCTCCCACGGGGTCTGTACCACAGTGCTGAGGTGACAGACACACCATGGAAGAAGTAATGTCACATTTTGACATAAAGCCAGGCTTGAGCATTTTACCTGGCACTGCACAGGGGGTTGAGAAGCTTCTCTGGAGCCAGGGGACACAGCATTCAGACCTGACACACTCTGAGGATTTTCTAGTAATTTGGACATAAAAGTCAGTTTTTAATGGAGGTTACATGATCTCTCAGGCTGAGAGCTGGTGTTTTCCATTCATAAATCACAGTGGAATTCCCCCTTTCTGCATAAATTAAAATGCAGAGAGTAGTTATCAGTTTAAAAATAAATAAAGCAATAACAAAACAGAAAAGGCTGGAGCACTTTGGATGTATTCAGCCTTTAAGAAAGATTCCTTGTTTTCACATCAGTGATATTTTGCCAGTAACAGCTTGGTGAACATCAAGGAAGGTTTTTCTTGGGTTATTTTCAGAAAACAGTTTAAAAAAAAATTAAAAAGCCCAAACCAAATGTGGCCCTTTGCTGGCTGAGGAGCTGGTTCCTGCTGGGTGTGTGTTACCTCATGCAGGCTGGGTACTCAGCCTGGTGCAGATGGGTGAGGTTTGAGCAAGCCCAGCTCAGCTGTGTGATTCTCCCCCTCCAAAGGTGTTCCTGGGCACGTCCAGTGCTGCCAAACTCATTTATTGGACATTTATGGTCTCTGCTGAATGAAGATCCTTCCCCACTCCCCTGGCAGCTCTGTGCTGTGTTTGCAATCCTGCATCTGCTGAGGAGAGCTGGATATTGCAGTGATTTCCTCTTCAGGCCTTACAGCCCTTGTGGGGTTCATGCCACCTTAGGAGTCTGGGCAGAGTTTTAAAGGCTTAAGTGTGGGAGAGACCAAATTTCCCAGAAAAGGGAAATTTGTGTTTTATAAACCCCGCAGTACCCATTTTGCTCACATCCATTTTATGATTATAATTACTTAGATCACTTTTTAGATGAAGAAAAACAATAACGAAAGGGTAACTAAATAAAAAAGCTCAGAAAAAAAGAAGGAAAACACTGTGGTTTCTGTTCAGAAATTTTAACCCTTCAGTAAGAAGAAAGGCTGGATTTTTAGAGGTGAAGGAAAAAGCTGGCTTGCAGCTACATGTATTCCACTATTTCAGCCTGTTCTTTTTTTCATTCCTGCCCTCAAACAAAGGTGAATCTCCCATGCTTTCTCTGTGCTTAAATGAGTTGTGACTCTCCAGATGTCTGCAATAAAATTGGGCATTGCAAATACATATATATATTAATTATTAGCTCTGTGCACACACACGACAAATCCACATGTATAATGAAGTTCAAGTGAGTTTGGGCAGGTTCAAGCGCCAGAAGATCTTTGTACCTTCACCTCTGTGTGATGGGCACTGGGAAGAGCTTGCCCACGAGTTCTGTGCTTCTGGTTGCTCCATCATGGGTGGATTACTGGTCCACAGAGCTGCTGCTGGGAACTCCCAGGAGAGCTGTGGGAATAAACTCCAGAATTTCCTGCCCAGGGAGGTCTAATTCCCACAAGAATGCCTGTGGCAGACAGACTCGCTGTGTCCATCCTTGCTGAGGGGCACTGAGAGGAGAAGAGGGGCTGAGGAGGGGATGGGGTGCTGCAGCACATCAGCTCTGAAGGTTGATGGGGCATTAATGGGCCGTGCCCGAGCCGTGGAGCAGCTGTCCCCACCCTGACCCACCTCGTCTGAGTTCCTGCAGGGCTCACTGACCCACCCTCTGTGTGTGGGGCAGCACCAAATGTCTGTGCCCCCCTGCCAGAGTTCCCTGTTGGGATCTGAGTCTGAACGAGGCTTTTCAGACTCAAACAAGGGATTTTATGTGAACCAGATAAATAATTAAGATAATCATCACTCTGTTGGTGTTTCAAGCCCCATTTCAGATTCCAGCAGAGAGATTATAATCCTGTAGGTGCTTTGGAGTGTGATAATTTCCAAAATAAGTGAAACCTCAGACCAGGGACTGATGGTTGCTGGGGACCCTGTGTCCTCATAAAGACCTCTCATCCCTTTTCCAGTTCTCTCTGTGGTGGAAGCTGCTCTTCCTCCTTGTGTGATACTTCAAACCCCACAATGTTTAGGAAGCTCGTTCTTTCCAGGGTCTTCTGCTGCCCTGGGCTGTGCCTGGCTGTTTGAGACACCCAGAGGTCAAAGCACCACAGGCATTGCCTGAGCTACCCGAGTCAGGTTTGCTGAATTTTATCGATCTTTTCTGGTTCTTTAACCCCAAAACAGACACAGCATCCTTTCTGGATCATGAGCCCTGGGAAGCCAGTGCCATGAACTCTACACCCACTGCAAAGTGCATGGCAGGCTGCAAGGAAACCAGCACACACATTGGCTTCTCTGCAGTGGCAGTCAGGAAGGGAATTAACATTATGATATGTTGCCATGGTAATGAAGTCCCAGGATTTGGCTAGGAGAAAAGTGGGGTTGTAGCTAGTTGCTCATGAATTCCTCAGTAGGCTTTTCAATACTCTGTTTCCTTTAAATGAAATTGGAGAAAGACTTGCAGTTCATAGTGGGGATAAAATTTTTATGAAGCTAAATCTAGGCAGTGTTTTAGTGTCAGTCAGCATTAACCCACAGCATGAACACATAAATAATTGAAATTTCAAATACCCCTGGATTAGAGCACCAGCAGCACTTGAGGGCCAGTGTTCCATGGGTGTCCCAGAAGCTCTCCAGCCTCTCTGCAGAGTCCTGGGATGGAAGCACCCACTGCTGCCCCCTCCCCTGCCCCACCTCTTAGAGTGCCTCTTCTAGCAGAATGGAACAAGACAAATCCAGCAGTTCCTCTGGCTTGCAGAAGGTGAGCTGAGCTGCTCAGGGAAATGCTTGCAGCTCTCCTGAGGAGCAGGTTTCTCCTTGCCCACAGGCTCCCTGCAGTCAGCTGTGGCTGTGGGCTGGAGTTTGTGTTTGACACCCACTCTGCCCCTGCCAGAGCCCAAATGAAGACAACCCTGATACCAAGACCACCCTGACAACCCTGATTCAGGCAAACACTTAACAAAAAAAAAAATCATAGAAATGTAGCAGAGGGAAGAGATTGCAAATCACTCCTTATTTGTGAGGAGCGTGATGTTGGGTTTCGAAAGTGAACATTCTACGGAGACTTTTTAAAAATTGAAAAAGTTTTTGTATTTTGGACCAACCATGGCCTTAGTTCTGCCCTTACATCTGTGACAAGTTTAAGTCAGGCAGGCTGAAGATTAATTTGGAAAGAGAAAAAATAATGATATAACCCAAGCTTTGAATATTTTCAGCAAGAATAATACCAAGAAAAATAAACCGGCCCAAATATTTTCTCAATTTTTTTTTCTAGTTTTCCCTTCCCATCTCCCTTTTTTTAGAGGCAAAGGCGAAAACAGAGGGTGAAAACAGATCACTCATCTGCAGGGCAGGACAGAGGGCCAGCAGGAAAAGAAAGGGGACAAAACCAAAGCACAAGAAAGTGAGTTTTCAGGGCTTTTAAGGCCCATTGTCAGGGAGAAAAAAGAGACTTTTTCTGTGACAGTGAGATGTCCTACATCAAAAAAGAAGCTCTGGTGAAAATGCTTCACTAGAGAGCAAGAAATGCCATGTGGAGGCTCCCAGGAAGACAGGGATATGGTTTGAGATGGGACAACTCAAAGCAGGGACAGAGCTCCCGGGCCCCTCCCTGGCTGCTGCCCCTCGGCTCCCCCTCAGAGCCCCTGCAGGGCCCCCGGGCTGGGTGGGGCACAGGCCCTGCCAGGCCCAGTGGTCTCCAGACGCTCAGGGATGCAGGAGTGGGCAAGGGTGCTGAGTTAAAACAGCTTTTCTTTTTACTGCTGCGTTTGAGTGACTGCTAGAGCTGGTTGGAAACACAAAATCACTATGGGGTGACCAGTGCAGAGAATCTCCTCTGTAAATTTTTCATCTTCTGTAAACCTCCAAATCTGGCTTGTTTTATTTAAATTTAAAAATCAGAAAAGCCCCCATGAACCTGCTTTAGTTTTTTTCCATTATTTTAAAATAATATTTCTCAATAATGGCTTAGATTCACTTTCCATTTCCAGTACAAACTTGAATATCAGAATAAATTTGAACGGTGCAAACAGAATCAGTTGAGACAGGCAAATTTACAAGGTGCTGATCCTGGACAGAGATTTTTGAAAACTCCTCCATTTGAAAGGTTTGTCATTCAAATGTTTGCTAAGTCAAAGCTGACAATCATAAATCTCTAGTAGCATGTTCAGGAAAGGTATGTTAATAAATCTGAGGTTGGGATTGCCTCCAATTTCCTGCCAGCAACCACGCTGCAGAAACTAAATAAAATAAACAGGGAGAAGTTAAATCTGAGCAGGACTATAGCGTTATTTAAGGGCAATTTTTACTTAGGCAAAAGTTTTCCAAAACTTTTAATGGCCTTTTGTGATAAAAGCTCCCATTTAGGCAAGTTTCTCTCAAACATTTTTTCAAAACAGTAAAATTAAACTGTTAAAACCCCAGAGGTAACAACATGCCACTTCAGCCAAAACAACGAAAGTTTCCAGCTTAAAAACAAACTGTGTTTTACTGGGCAAATGAAAACTTCCAAAGGAAATATGAACTGCTTCTTCAGGAAAAAGTGGGAAATGGGAAGACACCCCACTTTCTGAATGCGTTCTTCCAACAAAAGCACTCTACAACAAATTCTCATTTCCCACGAGAAACGTGCACATCTCCTATCAGCTGACAAAGATTGTGTTTTGGCATTAGGAGTAGTTGCTAAGAGATCTTAACCAGAAACAGGAGGTGGGTTGGATCAAGGGAACCCTCCCTGGGCTGTGTGCTGCTGCCCACTTGCTGGAGTGCCAGGCAGGGTCTGACCGGGATGGAGGTCTGAGCTGCTGGGCTGAGTGAGGAGAACTGGCACACAAACACAGGCCTCTCATGGCAAGCCTGCAAGTGTCAAATCTTTATCACACTGATCTCAGGGGTGTTTGTTTTAATCAGTGCCTGGATGGTCAGATTAGGTCTGTTTGCTCTCTTTTGTGAAATCTCTGCAATTCAGCATTAGTGCAGGTCTAATTTTACAGTGTTATTGTTACAGGAGGTAATACAAGCTCCAGAATGCTGGCAAGGAAATAAACTTTTGAGGTGCATGCCAGTAGTCAGTTCTCTGAACTGGTTAACTTACTAACTGGTAAACGAGATCAAACAAAACTTTGACTTTCAGCTCAAACAGAGCCATCACCCATCTCCATTAAGTTCTCTCCAATGCTTTTAATTGCATTTCTGTTCTTTGCAGTTCTCTGGCAAGAGAACCTCACTGAAGGGGAAGGACCACAGCTCCTTCTGGACCATGTGTGCTGATTAGACCTGGGAAGCAACAGAAACTTTGAAATGCCACCTCTCCTGCCAGAGGGCTGTAGTGACCTTGAATCCAGAGCCTTGCTCTTGTCTGTGCTCATTGGAGCTCTCTTTGCCTGTCTCTTGGCAGCCACATTTTCATGGAATCATAGAAAGGCCTGGCTTGGAAGGGACCTCAAAGCTCATCTCATTCCACCTCTGCTGTGAGCAGGGACACCTTCCCCCAGCCCATCTTCTCCAAGCCCTGCCCAGCCTGGCCTGGGACACTGCCAGGACTGGGACAGCCTCAGCTCCTCTGGGGAACCTGTGCCAAGTCCTTACATCACTCCTGCCACTAAATCATGGGTGATGTGGGGACAAGTCACTGCACTTCTGCTCCTACCTCCAGCCAGGCTGTCTTTGTCTTGGCCAGCCCTGATCCATGTCTGGCTGCACAGGGAGATGTGTGGGCTCCTCCTCCAGTCACGTCTCCACCTTCCAGGGGCACCACCACAGAGAAAATACGAGGAAAACCTTTTTGCAGTGGTCCCTGCAAGGATGTTCTGGTGAATGGAAGAGCTGGTGGAGGCACTGTTGGTGGAGGTGGGACTCAGGCTGAGGGGACAGCAGGATGGGGGCTGGCAAATTCCTGGGGCTAAAGCTGATGGTTGCCAGCAGTAAGTCCGAACTCCCTTTCTCTTGTGGGGAGCCTGCATTGAATTAGAACAGACTTGGCCAATGCTTCTTGAAAATTTTGTGCATCCTGTGCTTACATCTCTTTCTTTCCTCTCCAATTTTGTCCTTTTTATAAGAGGAGGTACCAAGGTGAATCCAGGCATAACATCCTGGACATCCTGTTTCTCCAGAGCCCACTGTGTGTTTGACTTGGCTAATGTTTCCTTCTCAAGACTGATGAATGCCCATCCTGTTTGCCTTTCTCTGAAGAGAAAACAGATAAAATAACCTCCCTCCCAGTCCTCCTGGGATTTGATTCCAGATCTGGGCAGCCCAGCTGTGACAAAGGGCAGGTGTGGGTCTGCAGGCAGGACAGAGCACTGGGGCATCCCTGCGGGTGCTGCCCTTGTGAGATGAACTCTCTTCATGATCATTCCAAATAGGAAGGGCCTCTGCTCCATATCCTGATCAGCAGGCTCCTTCTGTTTGGGGAGAAAAAATTAGATGAGGGGCTGAAAGAGATTACTGTTTGGGGGAAGTGTGGATGAGAGAGTAACAGATGCGAGGAAGGAGGGAAAAAGGCAAGAAAATATCCCAAGAGTTGTGTTAGGAATGGACAAACTGACAGTGTGCAATGTGAGGCAGGCAGTGTTTCTCATTTTGGTGCTGGGCTTGTTTCTCTAAACCCCTTATTTCTCAGACTTGGTTGTGTGTGGTCCTGTGCTTGTTGGGAAGGGTCTGGAAAGCAGAGGGTGCCCGTGGCTCTGCAGTGTCCCTGGAAAGCCAAGCACAAACCCACTGGGGCTGCATGAACTGGCAGAGTTACAGCCATGGAGCAACCAAGACATCCTGGTCCAACAGGTGCAGCCTGGTGCAGCCTGGTGCTTTACTCCTTCACTCATCCAGGCTGAGACAAAAGCCAGCACTACTCGTGGTGGGCCAGGGAGGAATCCAGAGCCGAGCTGGGACCAGCTCTTTGTGGAGCTGTGTGGACCAGGATGCTCTCTTGCACTCTAATGCCAAAAGGAATCTCCTTTACCAGTGCCAGCACAGTCTTGCAGCAAGGCTGAGCACAAACCCCATGCTGAAAGATTTTTGGTGAAATCGATGGGACTTGTTTTTTCTTGCACTGCTGCTCAGTTTATGGGTCACGATAGATGTCCCTGCTGTGGTCTACCACCAACAACGCTGTGAAGACAAAGCTTTCAAAAAAACCACAGAAATGCAAATTCCCTTGACCAATTATGTTTGGAGGAAGGCAGAGACAGCAGAGAGAAACTGCAGAACTTAACCTAGGTTAACTAAACAGACTCTTAAACTCTGTTTCAACATAAGGCTTCTAACATTACCTGCCTGGTGTCAGAGCCAGGGATAAGAGCCACCACCCTGTGCACAGGGAATCACGGAGCCAGCTGCCCCCAGATGCACAGGGACATAAAACTTGTGAGGGAGAAGGGGGAGCTCTTTCTCTGACATCATGACACAAGGAGAAAAATGAGCAAAGGATGGGAAATCTCACATGACAAGGCAGACACCAGTCACCGAATGGAGCTGAAGTGCAAATCCTTCTGCAGAATGTCTTATGCCATAAAGTCTGGTAGGGGTTTTTCCTCTCTGTTTTTTCTTCGTATATCAGTGTAAAGGGTAGCCATGATCTTAGTTCTTCAGTTCTTTCAATTCTGCCCAAAATAGGTCCCACTGTCTTTTTAATGTATCAGTCTTTATTGGGAACTAAACCAGGCATGTCCTTGTGCTATCATTGGACACCAAAGGCAGATCAATTTAAGCTCTTGCATCATCTCATCCTGCCCTAAATTTTTCTTGCTCTCATTTCTTGGAGAGTGACTTCTTGACCACCACTTCCCATCCTTTTCTGTTAATGTGGTCACTGAGGAGCAGCTCTGAGGCTGCTTTTCTCAGCCTGTGTGTTCTTAGCAGTGGAGTCCAGCCTTGCCAGTTTTGGTTTCTGCCTTTGGACTTAGCTGTGGTGAAACTTCTGCTGTTTCTGCCACATCCCTTTCAGAGGTTCCTCCTGGAAACTGAGCCTCTCTGAATGCCTGCACTGATTCCTTACAGCCTCCTTTTCTGGGTGTCTCTGCAGGGACCTAAAGGAAGCGCTGGAGGAAATACAGGCTTGTTTTGGACAGCTTCATGGTTAAAGACACTCGACAGAGACTTGAGAGTGTTTTTTTCCCAGCTCTGTGTCACTGACCTCCAGCAAACCATTTTATCTCCCCGTTTCCTATCTGTGACGATGATAGAAATGTTCCCTTTCTTTCTCCCTTTGTCTGTCTTATCTATTTATATTTTAAGGTCTTTGGGGCAAGGACTGTCTCTTGACTGTACAAAGGCTGACAGACAAAGGCATTGACCTTGCTTGGGATCTCTAAGTGTTAATGTGATAACAGTACCAGAACAGTGGATGAATGCTAAACAGTAGCACAGTCAATTTTGGAAAAGAAAGCAAAGTATTTTCCCTTCCTTCTAATGGCTTTTGAGATGTGATAATTGAGGCATCAAATAGAAAGTACATAGGGCTACGTGAAAAACTGCACGTTCTACAAAACAATCTGAATGAAACTGCTTTGTCAAAACTGAGCTTATCTTCAGTTTTCATGGGGATTTGTTTGTTTGGTTAGTTGTTTTGTTTGGTTGTTTTGTTTAAAGCAAAATCCAGCCTCTGGGAAGGGGAACACTTGTAGCTTGCTAAGGCCTTTAGGTCAGTTTGGGCACTGGGGGGTCAGTTTGGGCACTGGGGACTCTGAGACAGCAGCTTTGTCACTGAAGAAATCTTTTGGGAGTCCCTGGTCCCCACCCCCAGCTGAGCTCCGTGTGGCTGGCTGGTACCTGCCCTGGAGAGACCATTTCCAGCCATACAAACGTGCCTTGGAGTTCACTCATTGAGGAGGTTTTTCCTCTGTTGCAATGCTGAGAATAAACTTCCAAATCTTTCTAGAAAATGGAGTTCTTCCCCTCGAGAAAGAAAATGTCTTCTCATCTCCACAGGTAACCTGTTTTTTCATGCAGCCAGGAGAAAAGTGTTAATACACTGCTCATTTGGAATCTAAAATTTCTGCTATGCTCTCCTGCATCCTAATCTAAGCACATTTCATGTCTTTCTTATACAGAGATCCAAAAAAAAAAAAAAAAAAAAAAAAAAATTAAAATGTTAGTGTTAACAGTAAACTCAGCAGGAAATCCACTTTCTCTCTTCAGCTGTAGATGTGGTTTTGACCTCCTAAAATGTGACTTTTTTTGTTAATTTAATACTAAATTCCCATCAGATTAAGCACAATCTGAAGACACAACAGGAGAATGGCAGAGGAGGGGAAGCCAAGCAGCACTTAACGTCATCTTTACTTGTGTTTCCTGCTGAAAGATCAGATCAGGTAGTGAATTATTAATGCTGCAGTCTGGCACAATCCTGGGCGTGCAGCCTGCCAAAATGTAAAAAGTCCATTGCAAGGCAGGATATTGGATCCCATCGGTGCAAACAGGCATGCTTCCATGTTTGAAAGTTCACAGTGGGAGAATTCAAATCAGCCTCTGAGGTTGGCTGCAGATTAAACTCCTCTATTTTTAATTAGATGCCACGCAAAGGACCTCACATCAGGAAAAAAGTAACACTAAACCCATGGAAATATCCGTAATAATTGTCCTACAGGCTCAGTCCTTGTCGGTGGGGTGAAACATTAACATCCTTTTATCCTGCTTAAGCATTTGCTTGGTTTGGGGTTTTTTTCTGCAGTCCAACAACTTTAAAGGCTAATGAGTTAAGAATTGCCCAGGATGATAATGGGTCTGCTCAGAGACTTTAATGATTGGCACGGCTCAGGAAGGGGAGAAACAAAACTGGAGGAGGCTCCCTGGGGAGGGGGTAAGGCCACAAAGGGGTGAGTGGGCAATGTGGAGAAAAGGGCTATTGCTTTCACACGTTTGGTGCTTAGAGGAAGACAAGCCCTGGCCACAGCTGACTAATTTTGGCTAATTGGAACCTGCCTGGAGGCCTTGCTCCTGTTAGGTTAGGGCAGCAGCCATTCCTGGGCTCCTCTCAGAATGTGGCCCATCCACAGCCTGCACTGCAGTCAGGAGATGGCACCTGGTGGAAAGTTATTCCTTGTGGAAGATCATGTTCTGCCCGTTTGCCTTTGGTTTCCATAGCTGGGATGGACCAAACTCATGGGCTGTCCTGGTTTTACAGGGTCGGGTAGTGACAGGACGAGGGGCAGTGGATTCACACCGACAGAGTAGGTTTAGATTGGATATGACAAAAGTTCTTCCCTCTGCAGGCAGCGAGGGGCTGGCACAGGGTGCCCAGAGCAGCTGTGGCTGCCCCTGGATCCCTGGCAGTGCCCCAGGCCAGGCTGGGCACTGGGGCTGGGAGCAGCCTGGGGCAGTGGGAGGTGTCCCTGCCATGGCAGAGGTAGAACAAGATGCTGTTTAAGGTCCTTCCAAAGCCGTCCAGTGATTCCTTCTGCTCCAGGGCCAGCAGGTCACTGTGGAGCCTTCCTTCTCTGAGGATTAATCAGTTGCCACTCACCCACGGCTCCTCTCCTGCTGAAATCCTCATGAAAGGATTTCAGCTGATGCTGGTAGGTTTTGGTCCTTGGCAGGGGTGGCTCCCATCCAGGGCTTCACTTGAGTGACTCAAATTGCCTGTTTGCATTTTTGCTTCCAAACTGTGAGTAAAAGAGCCTTTCTTATGCAACAGCACTGCCATAAACGTGGGATCCTCCTGCAGAAGGGTGGAGCCATGTGGGGTCAGCCATGGGGAGAGCAGGGTGCTGGGGATGTGCCTGCTCACTCCTGCAGTGTGAGACTGCCCTGCTTTGGGCAGTGATTTTCACTCAAATACGTTAATCCTAAAATATGTCAGGGAAAAATGTAATTTGTATGAGATCTCTGCTCAATCACCTTTTCACTGCCAAAAAATTATCACACTCTACACTTATTTGGTAGAATTCATGTTTCTGGTAAACACAGTGAGTTACTTGGACACATTAAAGCCTGTTATGTATTATAATTAGCAACAACGATAATAATATTAATAATAATAATAATAATTTTACCGAGGTGCAGGACAGAGGAGGAAGGATTGTTCAGATTTATATTTGTTCCAATATAAATCTCATGGTAACTTGAGAATTAAAGGGTTTCACTCTGTCTCTTTTAAATATTACTAAAGTATTAGTTTAGGGGGATTTTGTCATTGTTAGTAGGATTTTTTTTTTACTTGTTCTGGTTCTTAAAAGGAAATACCAGATAGACCTGTGAATCTCTCTAACAAACTTTAAATCAAATCCACTTCCGTGCTCCATTTTTCATATAAGTCAAGAAAAGGGGGACGCTGTCAGGTAGTCCTGACAGTAGATTTCTTTAAAAGTAGATTTTTAAAAAATCTCTAAGTAAATGTTTCCACCAGCCACTTGCTGGCATTCAGTACTTCAAGGGATTGCACAGTGATACTAAATCAGAGCTTTTCATCAAAATAGCCGTGAATATGAAGTAAACCTTGAAGAATTTGGATGAGGGATGTAGAACCATTTCAGATGTTTTGGTCCCTGCTGTTTCCCTTTCCAACACGGTTTCTGCTACAATGTTGTTGCCCTTTGACATTTGCTAAAACCAGCAAGTGCAGGAAATGACAGAGTGGTATTTATTAACCTGCAGGGCGGATGTTGGGCAGAGGAGGTTTCCCTGAGAGCAGGATGGAGCTACCCTGTGAGAATCAGTCCTTCAGAGCTCACCTGCATGAGAAACACAACAAACCATCCTCCTTATGGAAACAACACTGGGCTGCGAGGGAGCTGTGATTGCAGCCCAGTGCAGCAGTTCTGGCCATGGCAGCCCTGCCTGCTCTGGGGCCTGCTCTGCCTTACCCAGAGTTTCAGCTCCATCATCTCCCTCCCCTGCAGCTGACAGCTGGCACGCCAGTGAGGACTGACCCAGCAGCCATCCCACAAGGAATAGATTTGAAATGGGGGGGTCAATGCGCCTTGGAAAGCCATTCTGCTTCCCTTTGGGTCAGGATTTAACCCTTCCATCAGCTCAATAAATGCACACTAAAATGCCTGAGCAGGAAATGATGATGATGATGATGATGATGATGTTAGAACCCCACCTCCAGCAGCTGGGGATGCCTCTTGTACAGGGGGAGGGAGCTGCAGGAGGTGTCAGGCTCCTGGGCTTTCTCTAAACAGCATCTCCTGCTGCCTCTGCCAGTGAGGGTCCAGGGCAAGGGAGTTTGAGCCAGTGGAGCATTTTTATGTGATGTAAAGCAGCTTTAGGAATTGTGGAGGAGTGAAACAATTCTGTGTTTAGGACCTGTGCTAAAGGCAAAGACTTTGCAGGCAAATCTAGTTCAGCTCAGTCCAAACTCCTTTGCTACAGAGCAGCCCAGAGATAGCAAGTTGATCTCTTTTCCATATGGAAAGCTGGAGGGAAAGGGCAGATGTCAGGCTGGTGTCAAGTGTTTTATACATTTGGAAACGTTCAGGTTTTATATTGAATCACGACTTTAATTGGGCTGGGTTTTAATCACATCGAACACTTGGAAAGAAATGCCTTTTTATTAGATTGGCTTTTGTAATTTCTCAGCCCTATTTGAAGCAGGGAAACCTGCAATGTTGTTTTAGTCTTTCAAATCCGCCAGCTCTCCTTACACAGCCAGGAGATCTGTGCTGTGTATTTACTGATTTAGGAGCTGAAGTAGCTAAAAGAGTAAAAGAGTGAAGCAAAACCTTAAGGTTTGTCATTTATCTGAGGGGATGCACATTTAACTGCTCTCTAGAAGTAGCAGTATTTTAAAAGACTCTAAGCATGAAATGATTAATCAAACAGAAAGAAAAGGGTGTTTCAGAGAGTCTTGGAAAGGCGTACTTGAGAAACTATTCTCCATCCATTGAAATGTAAATACTCAGAAGCACAGTCCCTTTAAAAGCCCAGATTCTTTCCCGGGGATCCTTCTTATGTGGTTATTACCCTTTTTCCTGTGATCACAAGCTAGGTAGGGAGTGTTTCTGTCTAGGCATGGCAGTAAGAGAATTAAATTAATGTCACACCAGAGACACTACGGCTCAATTCACAAATTATTTGGCTCCTTATCATGAAGGTTTGCATGTTACGTCTCTTTTTGCAGGCCCAGCCTTCTGACACCACAGTGGCAAAATCCATTTCAGATGTGACAGCTGTAAACAGCCTGGAGTCAAAATGATTTCATTTTGTAGACACGTTTAAAGGAGAAGGAAGCCTTAGACTGTGCTGTGAGACTTTCTCTTCCCTCCTGGAGCACCCTGTGTGCAGTGACCCCTGAGCCCTGGGCAAGGCTGCCCGGGGTGCTGGCTCAGGCTGGGCTCTGGCAGGAGCAGCTCCCAGGGGAGCCCAGCAGCTGCACCTCTGCAGGTCCTCAAGGGCTGAACTTGGGAGGTGGGGAAGCAGGACAGGGATCAACACCAGCATCCATGGGCCAGAAAGGATTGCAGAATGGATGTCACCCCCGTGTGCAGTCTGTGTAAATTAGCTCAGAGGGAAACCCCGAGTCCTTAGGGTCAAATGTGTTGTGAACCACAGAGTCCCAGGGACAATTACATCTCTCCTACTGCACCACGGTCTGTGCCCCATAATCTGTGTTCTGGTTTTAGTGGGACTTGCTAAAACTGAATTGGATCAGTCTGAATTTTTTTGGGCATGGAAAGAGGGAAATTATTGCAATGAGTTTGATTTGTTTGTTTGTTTGCTTTTATTTGACCATCTGATCCTGAGTAACCCAGAAAATATTCTGTTGGGTTTAAGTTTTCCATTCTTTCAAATTCTTTCTATAAATAAAGATTGTTCTCACTTCAAAAAACAAGGGGCACCATTTCAAAAGAAAAATGAAGTATTTTGCTTTGCAAACACCAATAATTTTGGTTTTTTTTCCCAAGCAAGATCTATTTCAAATATAAACAATTTGAGTTTGCAGAAAAGTGTGCTTTTTGGTGGATAATACATTCATTGGGAATGCATGCCAAGCTCCAGATGGCAAATAACACCTCTGGGAGGTGGCTGGGATGATATACCTTGAAATCATCCCCAGAGCTGGCAAGAGGGAGCTGGGGACATTCAGGGCTGGGCTCCCCAGGCCCTGGTGAGCAGCACTGGTGGCTGACATATGGGCAGGGGCAGAGGGGCCGGACGTGGGCACAGGTGATTTAGTGCCTTGCCTGGGGAGATGGACCTCCAGGGGCTCTGCTTGTACAGCAGGGCCCACTTTAAAATCTTTTGTCATGGGGGCTCTGAATTTGCTGCCAGGCAGCAGCAGATCCCCGTTTTTGCCTCTGGCTCTGAGCTGCCTTTTTCCCCCCACCACTGAATTTTGTAGCTTTTCTGCATGTGGGTAGGCTTTATTCTCAAACAAGCTTTTATTTCTCTGGGTAAAGGGCCAAAATTAATTCAGTTTTATAATAATTTACAGTGGCCCAGGGAGGTCCATCATGCCAAAGGCAAGAGCATTCACCCACCAGGCAACCTCAAGTGTGACCCTGGTGCCACTGATGGGAATGGCTGTGGTCCCAGGATGTTCACCCCACTGCTCCATGGATGGAGCTGGGGCTCAGCAAAGGAGCTCATTCTGGGATTGGCAGTTAGACCTTTGGGTGCTTCTCCCTGCACTATTTGGGAAACTTTGATTTGTAAGTTTATCAACAACTACTCTTAACACAAACACAAACTTTCTGTTGTATTGCCAGTTGAACTGGTAGTTGGCTCCTTTATTCTTTCTCTTTTTCTTTTTATTCCTTTTGCTTTTTATTTTTTCTTAGAAAAAATGCAACTGTGCAAATTCTACTTGGTTAGAAACCTTCCTGTGAGCAAAACCCTGAGGTGGACTGTATGGTTTTGATCAAGAATAAATTGCATATAAAAGGCTGGTAATCCAAAGATCTGGGTGATAATCCTAATTCTCTTGTAGGATTTCTGTGCAATATTGGATAAAGCACTCAAGGACTCTCTCCCTCCCTTTCCACAGCTAAGAAACCGTGATGGGTAATGCTCAGCCCATCCACACAAGGGTCTTGAGGCTTAATTTAATAATGTTGACAAAGCTGCTGGAAATCCTTGGGTGTGGAGTGGTCCATGGGTGCTCCTGTACCAGTGTTCCTGTGCCAGAGCTGGCTCTGGGACGTGGATGCTGGCTGGGCTGGGTGTTCATGCTGGGCTGACTGCAGGGAGGAGGAGGAGGAGGAGGAGGAGGAGGAGGAGGAGGAGGAGGAGGAGGAGGAGGAGGAGGAGGAGGAGGAGGAGGAGGAGGAGGAGGAGGAGGAGAAGGCCAGGGCTTCTCTGGCAGCATGGGGCTGTGAAATTGCAATTTGAGCACTTGTTTCAATGGACTGGTGTTTAGCTTTGTTTGGAGGGCTCTCCTGCCCCTTGCCCTGCCTGGGAGCAGCGTGTGCTGCCTTTCTCTGGGGGGAGATGTTTGTTAGAGGAGAGGTGGCACTGGCCAGCTCTGTGCCTGGTCCTGTTGCGCCGGCAGGGAGCTCGTGTCCATAGTCTCACTTTCACAGCAATGCTGAGCCCTTGCAAGCAGAGCTGGGAAAGCAATAACAGCAAAACATGTTCCTTTAACCTACCCGGCACCGGCGTGTAAAATAATACCCCTGATAGGTACCCTGAATGCTTTTATAATTTATTCATTCAACAATATCTTTCGATGTAGTTAATGTTGTATTTCCCCGGCCAGGGCTGGCAGGTGGAGCGTGAGAAATCCTTATGGACAGATTGCTTTGCCTTCCTGAAAACAAACTGGTGTTATCTGCCGAGTGGCCTCCATGGGCCCATTCCTCCGGGAGGTGCTGCCCGGCCAGGGGGATGCACGGGCTGGCTTCTGGAGTGCTCAGGCTCGCCTTCAGCCAGGGGAGGGCAAAAGAGACCAATGTCCAGGGAATTCTGATCCATTTTATCCACTCTGGTCAGCACCTGAACTGTTCCTTCTCTCCTCCAGAATTTTAAATTTATGTAAATACCAATAAATGGGAAAAAGCATAGTCAATGTCCCCAGTGCACATCTTGTATCCATGAAAACCTTCCCCTTCTCTATTTATTTTCCTCACTAAGAGATTTCCTTGTACAAAACTTCACTCTTATCCTTGTTTTATCCTTATCCTTCTGTCGTGTTTTGTGCTCCCTTGGTCCTCCTGCAGCAGTGCAGTGCAGCAGTAAGTGGTTTTCTCCAGCTGAATCCGAGGAACTAGATTTCCATGGTTTAGGCCTAATCCTTAAAATGCCAAGCCAGAGGAATCAAAGAGGATGAATGTATGCCAGTGGTCTTCTTTCAGAGGGAGATTTTTATTTTTTACTTTTCACAGCCTGTCCATCCTAGTCCACTGAAAAACTAGAGGTATTTTTAAGCTGTATTTTCCCCCCAGAGCGAGAACTCCGAGGGTAAGTGTTAATCTCAATCTGATTTCATGTGCAAAACAGCTGCCTGTGTCTCTTGCCCTGCATCTGTCTCAGATGGGGCTGGTTTCAACCACTAAGGGTAGTGCAGCCAGAAAGTTAATTTAGTGCATATTGGGAAATTCCTCAAACACCATGAGACTTAACACCATTTTTTCCATCAAACCCTTGAAGTTTGTGTTGATATTTAGAGGTGTGAGACTGCAGGGCTGGGGAGTGGAATGTTTCACTAATTTATTGGAGGGAGTTGATCTGGGGTGTTATCTCCATAGACCAAGCTGTTATTGTTTCACTTACAGGTTAAGTGCAATATAACTCAAAGTCACAAAGTGTTCCCTGTAATGCAAGCCCTGTAACACTCTCCTGTGGCTGACACCTGAGGTAAAGAATGTGTCTGCCAGCCTCCTTGAATAACTTGCCAGTGTATTCTAATTGGGTTTGCACAAGTTTATTTATAGATGTGCTTTCCAGCATTATCCAGTGCTGAGGGTGCTCTGGGAGTCGTGAGCTGGGAGCCCGTGGGCTGACTGTGCTCCTGCCCCTGCTGTGATTTTGGGTGACGGTTTGATGGCAGATGTGCCTGTGGGTCCTTGCTGAGCCTCACAGCCTGAGCAGCTCAGTGTGACCCAGCAGAGCCCCCACTGCAGACAGTGCTGGGGAATGCCAGGAAAATAACTGAGTTACAGAAACGTCAGTGTTCCTTCCACTGGGGAGTCTGCTGCTGAGAGAATCGCTCTTTGGCTCAGAAGAGGAAACGAGGGTCAGAAAGCACAGGGCTGTTGCTTTGGAGTTCCCAGGGCCCTGTGCAGGGGAGGTTTGCAGGAGGAAGGTGGGGAGCTTGGCAGGAGGGAGGGAGGACCCATCTGGCTGTGTGTGAAAACAAGGGCTGGTTTGGAGGTCCTGAGAACAAACAGCTCAGCACAGGAGCAGGGGCTGTGTCATTTCGGGCCCCTGACCAGCCCTTTCAGGGAGACAGAATTCCAGCTCAGGTCACCACTGCCAGTCCCCAGGCTCAAACCCATCCAACCACCCTGGGGTGGGAGAGGGCCAAGCTCTGACCTCAGGGCTGTTAGCTGGGATATCTCATGCCAGCAGATGAGCAGCAGCATGACTGCATGTACACCTGTGTTGTTATTTTCCTCTTCCCTCTGCACTTCCCTCTCTTCAGGGTGGTTCTGCTTTTTTTTTTTTTTTTTTTTTTTTTTTTTTTGAGAAAACGCAGAACCAACGCTGACTTTTTTCCCATTTTCCTTGGGTGTGTTAAACCTGCATAGGGCAGGTCTAACACACACCAAAATAAGTGGGCTTGGGTGTTTCAGGGATGCTTTTGCTCCTGCTCTGTACAGCACAACCTCAGCCCCCTTTGTCTTGGGACCCAAAAACTGTTTTGGAGCTCAGTCCTACCAAAACCCAGCTCTGAGGATAGCTGATAGGCTGAGAGGAGGGCAAGCAAGCTGTGGAGACACAAAAAGGAGCCTCAAGATCCTGACTTGCATATAAACCAAATTTAAAAAAAAAAAAAAAACAGAAAAAAAGAAAAAAAGAAAGAAGAAAGAAAAAAAAAAAAAAAAGCTCAGTCCCACTCAGAGGTTTTTATGGGGATGGAGGAGGTTATTCAGTAACCCGCATGTTCACAAAGGCACTTTGTTCCTAATAGGGCCTGAAATGTTACGACCTAATGTGTAACTTCCCCATTTACTCGTGTAGCAGCAGCGAGGTCACTCTGTAGGGACACGGCAGAGCTGCTCCGGCCCGGCCCTGCCCCGGGGGCAGGGATGTGCCAGCCTGTCCTGCCAGCAGCCCTGCAGGGCACAGCCCTGGCACCCCCTCACCAGCGGGGCTGGCTGGCTCTCAAACCCTGCTCTGTGCACGGCTGGGGCACAGGAGCTCAGCACCCACAGAGCTGAGGTGTGAGGCCACCTGACCACGCCTGATAAGGGGGAGCTGGCCTCTCCCTGCTGCCAGACGTGGAGGCTTGTCCAGGAAAATGCAAGCTCCTTACACTTCCAAGGTGCTCCAGATTGTTCAGCAGCTGGCTTTAGGGACAGGTCAGGCATCCCCGTTAGAGACAGGCTTCCTCCTCTACCTGGGAAACCAGTCTGGGATAACTGAAGTGGTCCATTGGAGAAGTGAGTGCAAAACTGATGCTTTATCTGCTTCCCCAGCCCACGCCTGAGCCCTCCTCATTACCTGAAGTTGTGACTGTCACTGAAACAGAGACATTGTTTGCTTTTCTAATCCCTGCATGGGATTAGTTTGAAGCACAGCGACCAGGAGCCTTCAATATGAGACCCAGGCAGCGAAACTGCAGCTGATGCTGTTATTCAAGTCAGTAACTGAGCCTTTGAGGAATTGTTCTGTATTATTTGCTGCTCTTGTATCGCATGGCAGGAAGCGCCACAGGATAATTGCTCACATTAGAAATGCTCCCTTTGGTCTGATTGGAACATTTCCCCTTTCATCCTCCCGGGTGCCCTGTGTCAGAGCAGGGTCCAGGGGCTGCAGGGCTCTCTGGGCTGTTCCATGGAGGGGCTCCTGGAGAGAGCTGAGACCTAAAGTGCTGGTGACAAGAAGGGTCAGGAAAGGTGGAGACAAGATGACCTGGTCTGTTGCCAGGTTTTGTACTTGCTTGTGCGTTACTGATAATGTCTAATGATAGACACAGCTTTTCACACCTTTATGGGGAAATCTACTTTGTTAGAGAAGATGAACTGGGAAAGGAAATGGGGCAGGAGGGCACAAAACTGCAGAAAGATTATTTTGGGGGGTTTTGTTTTCCTTCTTTTCCTGGGCATACTTTCAGTGCCTTTTATCAGGCTCCCTCATCCCTGGAAGTGTCCAAGACCAGGCTGGATGGGGTTGGAGCAGCCTGGGATGGTGGAAGGTGTCCCTGCCCACAGCAGGAGGTGGAGTTGGATGAGATTTAAATTCTTTCCTGTAACTGTTCTGTGATTCTATGATCATTTTATTTTAACAAATCCAAGTTTAGAGGAAAAGCAAATTCTCTTAGGTAATTTCTACTGCCCAAGGGCCTGTCAAGGACCTCTGGGGCACCATCTGCAGCATCTGGTCCTGTCCATTCTGTGCCCTGGCTGTCTGGAGATGTGGCATCAGTTCCCTAAGGCAAGTTCCTGAGTAGCAGGGAGCTTCCCCCCAGGTGCAAACTACAGCCCGTGGGAGGAGGTGAGGTTAAGATGCCCTCCCTGGCAGCAGCAGCAGAGCTTTTCCAGGTGCACATCCATGGATTTACCTCATGCAGACACTCCCGACCTTGTTTACTTTTTCCTTTATCTGCCTGGCCTTCCCACAAATATTATTGCATTTGTTGGAATAGACCAACTGAGTGGCCAGAGCCCTTAATGAAAACCTTGACTTTTCTTTAACCTTCCTGGGGAATTGCTCATTAGCAGGAAATGTTCCTGCTGGTCTGTACACACGGGCAGAGAGTTCTCCAAACCCTTCTCCAGGTGAGATGGTGCCAGCTCCCAGCAGTGGGAATCCCAGTTGTCCCGTTCTTATGGATGCTGATAGCTTAGGAATGGCAAAAATAGACTCTTGTTGCCCTGCCAATGATGTGCACCTGCGAGATCTTTTGAAAGAAACAGCTGAAATCAGTGATTTGCAGAATGATGGCATCTCTGGTTTCAGGTCTTTAGCCATGAAGGGATCCCACGGATGCACAGGGAGGGAAAATCTATTCTGCTTCTCCGTTCTTCCTCCTTTGCACCTCAGTGAGAAAATGGGTCATTTTGTCCTGTGCCAAAAGCAAAATGATAAGAAAGGCTTTTTTTTTTTTTTCTTTTTTTTCTTTCCTGCCTAATTTTAGACTCTGGAGTGCTTTGAAACGTTGGACTCCTAACGGAGAGCACAAGTTTCCTTTACTCAATGTCTCCAGCTGCTCTGATTTCTCATGCAAGCAGAGGACTCCTGCTCTCTACCCCCTCCTCAAACAGAGAATTAAACCCCACTTATGCATATTCCACCAGAGTCCGAGCACCTGTGTGAAGATCCTGAAACACTTCTGACAGAGAACTGTTCATAGCAGTGCATTTTTAAGATGAAGCTTCTTTTTAAAAAATCATTAATCATTGAGAAAATATTTCTCATCTTCCAACTTGCTTTGATATAGTTTGGAAACAAATAGTTTAGCAAAGTTATTAGAGACAGATCTTGGAATAATTAGAATCGATGCAGTTGAAACACAATTTCTCAAGTCTGATGTTTTTCTCTTTTTTTTTCTCCTTATGCCTCACACAGCAATTGTTCCAGTGGGAAACAGGTGGAAAGGAAATTGAGGTTTCATTGCATTCATTTCTAATTATTGCTTTTTATCTCTAATGGGTGTGGAATGCTTAATCTTTGAACTACAATGTAAAAATGTATTTGTTAGATAGATCAAATTAAAATTATCCCTCCCTTTATTTATTCCAGCATAGTAATTGCTCTGTTTTATTTATATGTCATGGACAGATTAACATTTAATGACTCTTGCTGTGCTCATATCCCAGGTGGCAGGGCCCTGGCTGTGAGGATGGAGTGCAGCAGTGTTACAGCTCTGGGCTGGTGATGTTCTCCTGCCATGGTGACACAGTGACACCGGGCAGGGTTACCTGTGAGGAGCTATCACAGTCCCAGAGTGGTTTGGGTTGGGAGGGACCCCAAAGATCTTCTCCTTCCACCCCTGCCCTGGCAGGGACACCTCCCACTGTCCCAGGCTGCCCCCAGCCCCAGTGTCCAGCCTGGCCTGGGGCACTGCCAGGGATCCAGGGGCAGCCACAGCTGCTCTGGGCACCCTGTGCCAGCCCTGCCCACCCTGCCAGGGAACAATTCCTGCCCAAAATCCCATCTAAACCTGCTCCCTGTCAGAGTGAAGCCTTTCCCCCTTGTCCTGGCACTCCAGGCCCTTATAAACAGTCTCTCTCCATCTTTCCTCTTGGTTCCCTTCAGGTGCTGGAAGGGCACAATGAGGTCACCCCAAAGCTCCTTCTCTCCAGGTGAACAACCCCAATCCTCTCAGCCTTTCCTCCATCACGAGGTCTGTGTCGAGGGATAGCAGATCTCCTTTGACCTTTATTTTCTCTCTGTAGCTGTGAAGAGCCCCTTTTCCAGTTCTGCTTCCTGGAACTTTTTGGGGTTTAGTTTCTATGTCCCTACCTGGAACTCTGAGGCTGCATTTGGGAAGTCTCCAAGGTGTTTCTCTGAAATGACTTCTGTTTCCTGATCTAGCCCAAGAGGGAGCATTTAGTCAGTGCACCCAGGCAGTGTCCACCCTTTGTTACTTCTGCCCTCCAAGGCCCCTCAGTAACCACTGCCAGAGAAAGTTGGCCCCCAAGGCTTGAATTACAGTGAAGCCATGGATAGAAAATACACCATGAAATTTTATGGCTCCTGCAAAGGGGCTGCCATCTGCTTTTTCTTCCCCCCCGCCTTTCTTTTTTTATAGCCATTCCACAGTCTATTAAACCATTACTGTCTGCTCCCCCACTTCCCGCCAAGATCTGTGTCCATTTCAAAATACAACACTTTGAATTTCAAAGTAGCCCTTGGGAATTCCCCAGGTCATTCACACTGAGCAGACCTTTACTGATCCTTTTTTTAAATTGGAATCTATTTGTTCACATGTATAGGTACATATTGCTCTGAGCCCCCTGCCCCTCCCCTCCACCTCCTCTTTCTTCACACAAACCAGAAAAAATCTTGCTGTGCTGAGCCTGAGCAAGAATTGCTGTCTGGTTGTGCTTTGCTGGCCTGCACAGAGGGATACTCTGAATTTCCAGCCTGAATGATGCTTCTTAGGCTCCTCCTGTGATGGAAGGCAACACCTCCAGGTAAGGGGCTGCTTTGCAAAGTTATTCCTAATCCCACAAGCTGCAGGGCTGTGAGTACTTTCTGCCTGAAGACATATCTGCCTCCAAACATCAAGCATGATCCCAAGCACTCTGTCTCCTCTTGCTTTCCTGTGCTCTCACTGTTCCATCTCTTTCCTCACTGTTGTTTTATAAGAAGGAACTGGATTCCACTTGTTTCTGAAAATCACTTTTGCATGTGGTGAGCTTCGCTGTTTCTCATGATGGGAGGGTTTTCCTTTCCTATAAACATTTGGGTAGGTTTCACATCTCCTGCCCCCGAGTTTTTCATCCTGGAAGGTGGAACAAAACCCCTTCAGCTGTGGCAGGTGGGCCCAGGAGGGAGCACACAGACCCTGCCGGGTGCTGGCATCACTCTGCAGGAGCTCCTGAGGTTGGACACTTGTGCAAGGCCTTCCTGCCAGCTCCCTCCTTAACCTGATCCAGCTCTAAACCAAACCAGATCTCCACAGCAAAAGCATCTCTGCAACTTACACATCTATTGGAAGGGATTGCAGGTGCCAGGGGTGTGATTTGCCTTTGGTTACAAAATAGCTCCCTTGTGGGCCCTGCGTGAAAAGCACAGGTTCTCCTGAAGGAGGTTTCCCACCCCGTCCTTGTCCTCTCCTCCTGCCGGTTCTGCAGCAGCAGCCAGAGGGGTGTGGGCAGGCTGGGAGAGCCCGGGGCAGGGCTGCTGCTGCGGGCACACCCAGCAGCGCTGCTGGCTGCTCTGTGCAGCAGATGGCTCGGATGTGCTCGGTGATTTATGCTCCGTAGTCATTTTCAGATGCTTGTGATGGTTGAGGGCCACCTGCAGCATCCTGGGGAGGAGGAGAATCTCGCTGCTTCGCCAGCCAAATGGGTTTGCCTTTTTTAAATCTCCAGGCTGTGCGAACAGGGCTCTGGAGCAGCAGCTTGGTGCAAACTCCGCTCCTCCTGTGGCTCCTGCCCCACGGGCACGGCTGTCTGTCGGCAGCACAGACCCGAGCTGGCTCCGGGGAGCTGGGGACCACTAGAGGGAGATGGGAATGACTCCCGGTATCTGGAATTCTCATGTTCTCTCTAACAAATGACAATTAACCTTTGCAGCTGCCCGGCTAGAACGAGGCTCCAGCCGCTCTCCAGGACCTTCTGTACCTGGAAGGAAGAGCTCAGACAGGTCTGCTGGGTCCTTATTTTGGGAAACGTCTTCGGGTTTTTTCTTAATATAAATCACACAGCCTCACTCTGTGCCTGAATTCCAAACCCCAAACTTGTCTGGATGCTTCCATGTATGCTAACTGGGAGTTGTTCATGTTCTCTGAGAAGATGTTTATCAGACTAATTTGCCCTTCTTCAGCTTTTTTACCTGGGATAAAAGGTGTTTGGGGGCATCTGTAGCTGCAGGCAGAGTACAAGGGTGCCTGCATTTCCCCATCCCTGAATTAACTCAGAGTACAGGGTTTGTCTTTAAGGCAAAGGCTATTCTCTGCTGCCAGAGATTAACCAGCAATCTGGAAAATGGAACTAGAATGTTAAATACTTCCCATTCCAAAATGTGGTTCTTTCTTGGTAACACATGGAAGCACACAAAAACATTGGTTTAAAGTAAGTTCATATGACTAAAATGAAGAAAATAATTGTTTTCAATGTGTTTCTCTCAAACACGGATTTTCATTTCTTCCCTCATTTTCATCTTTCTACTGTGATTAAAAAATAAAGAAAGACAGGAAGAAACCTAAAAGCAGCAGTGTGTGAGTGTATGGATGTTTGTGTGTGAGAGAGAAAGATTGTTGAAAACTGAGACACAGCCTCTTGGTTTGAAACAATGTGAGAATTTTCATTACTTGCATTTGGAAAAAAAAACCCAACCAAACCCTGAGCAAACTGAAACCTCATGTGCAAACTGTCAGATGCTTTCAGAAGCTATTTTTCACTTGAAAGCACTTGCTCATGGAAAGCATCTTGCCCAGCCTTGTTACGAACACAAAAGCTGCACCTAATTGGTTTATATGTTGACAAGCATTCTATTTCCGAGAATGACGCTGCCTCTGCCCCCGGCTGCGGGACGGCCCCGGCCGGACCCCGCCACGCACCGGCCCCGGGGTTTGTGCTGCCACAGGAGGCACCGCTTTGGTGGCTTCGTTTCCCCCTTTCCATTGCAGATCAGCTCCTTGCGGATGTGAGCCGGTGCCGGTGTCCGATGCGGTGCTCGGTGTCTGCGCCCTCAGGGCTCCCCGCCGGGACATCGGGGATCCTGCTCGGCTCCGGGGCTGCTCCACGGGGGTTTGGGGCTGGACTGACCCGAACTGGTGCCGCTTTGGGAACCCATCCCGGAGCTGTGCTGCTGGACCGAGCGGAGCCCAGAGGCACCGCGCTCTGCCCGGGAGCTCCCGCTTTCCTCTCTCTTTATGCGGTCCGAGCTGGCAGCCGGAACACAGAGACCCCAGCACAGCCCCGAGCGCAGACAGCGTCTGATGGCGCTGGTTTGCTCCTCGTCAGCTTTTCCACCTGGGGTAAAGTGACGGCTGCACCTCCAGCCACAAGCAGAGTACAGGGTGTCCTCATTTCCCCATCCCTGATTCACACCGAAATTCAGAGCTTATCTTTCAGGTAAAGGTTACTCTCTGCTGCCAGTGGTGAACTGGCAATCTGAAACTGGAAATCTGAAATTAGAATGATAAATACTTCCCAGTGATGCTGAGATGTTACCTGGGATCTCAGGAGACACCAGAGGAAGGTTTCGTGCTTGTAGAGCATTGGCATGTAGCTCACACACTAATCACACATTATGTGGGATTTTCAGAAGTGCCTGCACGAGGAAGGCAGCTGAGACCTCAACAGCCTTGGTGTTTTCAAAAACCTCTTTCCCTCTCCAAATTCTTGTTCTCTGCTGAGGCCTGGCAACCCCCCCTTGGTGGCAGCCCCATGGTCCAGTGCAGCCTCCAGCTCAGAGTAAACTAGAGCTGCTGTAAACCCAAGGCAGAAATCACACGAGAGCACAAGGCCATCACTCCAAGCCCTCTGAAGAACTTGGTTCTGGGAGGTTTTGTTGCCCAGGCAGCCACCCTGGCCTCTGCCAGCTCTGTGCACCACCAGCTGGTGCAGAATTGCTGCCTCCTGGTTCACCTCATTGCCCCCAGCTCCAAAAGATGAATAACTGGGGGAAAGCAAGGGCTGTGTAGCAGTTAATGGCTTCAAAAAGCCACTGAACAGCAGAGGGGTGGATGAGAAATGTATTTGTGCCATTGCACAGTTCTCCTTCTTGGACTGTACGTACAGGATCCCAGGAGCTGCTGCATATTTAATATTTATTGGAAATCAGAGGAACTAGAGGCAATTCCAGGAGTTCCAGATCTATTGGGGCCTTCTTTGCACTGGGGATTCACTCCAAACCCAACTTCTGGCGTGTGAAATCCTCAGGGGTAGCAGAGGACAAGTCACAATTGCTTGTTACAACAAGCTTGGTCTAGATAGAGCTGTAGTGTAAACCATGCAACAGGTTAAACTCAGAGTAATGCAGAGAGAAATTCAGAGACTCTTCATTAGCTACAGTGCTAATTAAAAATCACAGGTTACAGGGTTCATTACCTCTCAGGCATCATGGTGAGGATCCTGGGGAGGTCATGTGCAGTGCCAGGAGCTGGACTCAATGATCCCTTTGGGACCTTCCAACTCAGGATATTCTGTGATTCCAGGAATTGGGTGTTTTTTATCCAAACCTACTGCCTGATGTGAGACAAAGCCTTTGCTTGGCGGGGAGGTCAGTGCCTGCTGGTGAGCGAGGGTCAATTTGTGGCCAGCTGTGCCTGTGCTGCCCACGGGAACGGCCCCCAGACCCCCGGGCTGGGACAGAGCTTTGGAGGGGCTGCCAAAGCACCCACGGGTGGAGACTGGCACTGTCCCCAAAGCCAAAACCCACCCGGGTAGCTGTGAACCCTGGACCACTCTGAGTGTGCAGCAGAGACTCCTCCTGTGCAGGGCCCAGGTCCCTGCTGTAGAATGGGTGTGTTTGCTGGCACTGCACACAGGAGATGTGCTGTGCTACTTCTGCCTCATCCTGTCAGCCCCTGAGCACATCCCTGCCAGCCAGAGGCATCCGAGCAGGAGTGCACATGGGCTGGCAGGCACATTTAACGAAACAAAGGATTTTCACACCGAGCTCATTCGCAGGCTCTTGTCAGCCTTTCCACAGTGCTGGAGAGCGTGAGCACCATGTGCTGTTCCCAAGGCTGTGGCATCTTTTAAAATCAGTCAAATGTGGCCTTGATGTAACAGCAGCGAGGCTTGCCAAGGATTTACTGCTAAAGGGGTTTCAGGAGAAAAAAACATGCTTCCCACAAAACCAGAACTTTGATTAAAAACCAAATTCCCATCGGGAAAAATGTGCCAGTGTCTCCCACTCGAGGTTTACTGAAATGTTTCATTTCTCAAGTGGAATGGAAAAATTTCAGTTCCAGAGTAATTCACGTTTACTGCCTGCCAGCCACCCCTTGACCTGAGGGCATGCCTGGGCTTTGCTGCTGCGAGAGCAGCTGGCCCACAGCCCGGGCAGGACACCTGGCTCCAAGAGGACACCAGCATCATTATCTATCTGGGTGCAATCTGGGGCTGAACTGACCAAAACAGGCAGTGAAGCAGAAATTCTGATTATTGAGCAGTCTTGGGTATTGGTAAAGTCACAAACACATTTACAGAATAGTCTTTATTTCAACCTCCCAGGCAGAGAAACTGGGGTTTAAATGGAATTATTTGCTTGCAGAGATAGGGGGTGGGCATGAGTTTACAGTGAGAGATCCTCCCCGTGAGGGCCTCGTGTCTGTGGTGGGATTTCTCATCCAATGCCAGCCTCCAGGACTGGAATGAGAGGATGTTTTCCTGCAGGCTGCTAAGGGAAATGCTACCTTGGAAAATTTTTAATTTTAAGTGTTGAAATTCAGCTATTTCCTGTGCTATACATTTGTGTGACACATATATGACATAATTGAAACTTCTGGAAACTCTTAGAAAATTAACCCCCTGTCTCGACGTCATATAAACTGGGAAGCTGTTTGGAAAGTTGAAATAGTGTGTGGGATGTGAAATGAATGCATGAGCGTAGAAAATCCTCCTTGCTGAAGGTGGAGGTTTGGTTTTCCTCAGCCTGGCTATTTCCTGCAGTGGCCAAGCTCTGCTTTGGGCCACGGCTGAGATCCTGTGCAGAATCCAGCGATAAAACACCGGCACAAACAACAATTCCTCTTTGCTCACTCCACTGATAAATTATCCTTGCCTGAGTACATGCCCAACTATGCTCTCCAATTAGCCTGCTAATTAGAGCCCAGTGTCTGTTTAGATTATTAATGGAGCTGAAAGGCTTTTTAAAGCAGCATTAGATATAGCTGAAGAGATTGCTTTGGGGGTGGGAGATACTGAACTGTGGTCACGCTTTTTCTGCTTTGTTGTGCTGAGTTTGGGGGATGTTTGCTCAAACATTTTGGGGTGAAAGGGCTCCCCAAGTCCATGGTGCTGGTGCTGCTGGAAGGGTTTTTGGTGGGAAAAGTCATTTTTCAAAGGGGTCAGTCCTGGGTTGAAAATGGGTACATGTGAGAGAAAGAACTTTCCTTTATGTTTTTAGAGTGCCATTTTAAAATAGAATATTTCAAGTAGCTCCAACAAAATGGAATATTCCTTCTTGGCTTAAACTTGTCCAAAAGGAAATGTTTCATTTTGATTTGCCCAATGAAATATTCGTTTGGGAGGAAAAAAAAAAACCAAAAACCACAAAAAACCCAAAACAGAACAAAACAAACAAACAAACAAAAAACACCAAAAAAAACCCCAAAACAAAACAACAAACCAACAAAAAAGAAGTGTTTCTCATGACTTAGTTTTACTTTGTAATAATGTAATTTTCTATCAGAAAAAAACCCATTCCAGTAGAAAATTCCCTGCTGACTCCTGGTGCAACCTGTCCTGGCTGCTGGAGAGGAACTGGGGCAGGGTTCCACAGCCTTCAAGGCTGCCCCTGTCCCTTTGATCAGAGCTGATTCACTTCCCAGCAGTGGGTGCTCCGCTGCCCGGAACGCTCCATTCTCACTGCTGCTCTTTGTTTGGGAAAGTTCTGTAAGCTTTTAGCATCCCAGTGGGCATGGAGAAAGGATCTTTACACGAGTTCCCCCTGGGCCTGAAACAAGCCTGGCTCTCCTTTTACACGGCTCGCCCCGAAGGAAAACCCAGCTTTTTGTGACCCCCGAGCCACCTTTGTGAGGCTGCACAGAGCGTCTTTATCAGCTCTTTATCCTGGCTGGGGCAGCGGGAGGCACGGCCCTGCTGGGCAAGGACAAGCTGCCTCTTCATCCCCGGCACACAAAGCACCTTCCCTTCCCGGTGACCCGGGAGCCAAGCAGGGCTGGACACCCCGGGACAGCTCCTCCTGCGTGGAGCTTCCTGGGGCTGCCCTGGGTTCATAGGAAAACAGAACCATGGAATGATTTGGGTTGGAAGGGACCTGAAAGCCCATCTGACTCCGGCAGGGACACCTCCCACTGCCCCAGGTGCTCCCAGCCCCAGTGCCCAGCCTGGCCTTGGGCACTGCCAGGGATCCAGGGGCAGCCACAGCTGCTCTGGGCACCCTGTGCCAGCCCTGCCCACCCTCCCAGGGAAGGATTCCTTCCTCACATCTCATTCAGACCCACTCTCTGTCACTTTGGAGCCATCCCCTTGTCCTGACACTCCAGTTCCCGATGAGGAGCCCAGCTCCATCTTCCCTGTAACCCCTACAGACACTGGAAGGTGCTGTGAGGTCTCAGGTGGGGTTGGGTGGTGGACACCACGCTCACAAGCAGCAGAAGAAAGGGGCTGAACACCAACAGAAATTGTTGGAAAGTCTGGCATCTGCTACTCCCTTGTCCTGTTCTTGTCTCCATGTGCTTGAGCTTGAGGTGGATGAGAGCACCTCTGCCTCAGACCCCGTGCCTCAGACAGTGTCAGCCTCACCACCAGGTCTACTGTCTATTTAGACATCAGTCATTATATTTTTTCAATAAATGTACATGTTTAGACACAGACCCTAAACAGACATATTTAAGATCTGTAGGGTGCTGGGGTAGAGATAATGGGGGAGGGACCCGGGCTCAGCTCTAGGCCACCCTCAGCAAACAACCTGTGGCTTTTCAAACAGAGGGTTCCAAACTCTGTGGGGGCAATCTGAAGTTTAGCAGCAGAGGAAAATACAAAATAAACTAGAAAGTTTCAATCCAGCCTTGTTTATTACAGAAAAAAAACAAATAAATCTTATCAGCAGGCTGCACATTTTCTTCCCAAACTTACATTTTTCTTCTACAGTAATGAGGTTTTGTTAAAACAGAAAGAATCCATTTTTGGTTTGAGGCAATGAGGAACTGGGATTTTGGGGAAGAAATCTTTTCTTTCTTTGTTTGCTTTAAACTGGAATATTCTAGGGCCCTGCTGCAAAGCAAGACCCAAATAGCACCAGATCTTGACAAGGTTTGGAGAGCTCCAAGATCTCTGAAGGAGCATGAAATATTTCAGTGTTCAGATCTGGAGACAATTCCTGCCTTTCCTCCTCAGCCTTTCCTTTCATTAGGTCAGTCTTTTTTGTGCTTATAATGAAGAAAAATGGAGCAGGTATTGGGGGTGAAGGGGCTGAAGATATTCACAGAAATATGGGTTTGCTCTGGCACAGTGTGCTGGAGCCTGCTGGCATACTGTCCAATATAACAGGATGGTCCAACAAGACCCAATAAGAAATAAATTTGTTCTGGGGCGTGCTGAGGTCTCTCTGTGGGTCTGGCTGTTTAGGAGATCGATGGGACTGTCCCAAGGGCAGCTTTTATCACCAAGGGGAGGCTGACACAGCAAACACTGGGTTTCTCCTCAGTCCAGAGTGCACATCCCTTGCAGCAAAACCCAGAGTACAGCTTGTCCTGGGCATGAAAGGAAGGACACTGACCTGGTGGCATTGACAGGAGCCAGCATCTCTCCAAGGTCTCCCTGATAGGGGCCCTGGGGCTCCTTCTGTTTGTGACCAACAGGCTCCTCCTCTCTGACGCTTTATCTGGGCCCAGCACTGTCGCCCTGAAGTCTTCCCTTTGCCTTCATTATTTCAGTGCAGAAATTCATCTCTCTGACCCTGTTTGATCAGAGATAATTTTTCCTCTGTTGTTCTGGGTTGGGCAAGACCTGCACAACTCAGCTCTGGATCAGCCAAAACACTGATTTAGAACCACATGTTTCCAAAACACCCTTTCTGTTTATCTCACTTCTGTGTTTGTCTGTGTTGCCCTCCTGTGCACAACTGGGAAGGTTTGTGCCAAAACACCTCGAGCAGCTTGCTTTACAAAATGTTGCCTTTAAGAAGCCTTTCTTAAGTGAACAAAGGCAAGATCTCGGGAAACATTTAGGCTTTTACTCTAGGTACCATGAATAAAATCTTGTCAAAATAATCATTAATAAATAGCAAGTTTACTATAAATAACATGATTTGAAATTGAAATCAGTTTTGGTAAAATGTTATTACATTTTTTTAAGTGTTTACCATTTCAGCAAGTTGACAGAGAAGAAGTTGAGTATGAAAAAATCCCTGCAGGTGTGTTTGGCAGTGTCTAAAATCAAACCTGCACTTTGTCCCAGCTCTGCCAGGGCAGCCTGTGGATGGACTTTAACCTGCAAAGAAAACCCCATGGCCATCACTTTTAGTTCATATTTTTTAAACTTGAAAAATGGTTTTGATTTGCAGGAATCCTGCCAACATTCTAACAACTTCTTTGCTCAAAGGTGTGAAAGGTGTTGGTTGCTTTTGTCAGCTTTTGGGAGAATACAGGCAGTTGATCTCAGAGAATCACAGAATCCCAGAGTGGTTTAGGTTGGAGGGACCCCAAAGATCATCTCACTCCACTCCTGCCCTGGCAGGGACACCTCCCACTGCCCCAGGCTGCTCCCAGCCCCAGTGCCCAGCCTGGCCTGGGGCACTGCCAGGGATCCAGGGGCAGCCACAGCTGCTCTGGGCACCCTGTGCCAGCCCTGCCCACCCTCTGAGTAAATCCAAATCTCTTTTCATTTAAAATCATTCTCCCTTGTCCTATCACCGTCTGCCAATGTGAAAAGTAATTTCTTTGACTTGAGCACGGCTGTGGTGTGAGGTGTCACCTTCCAGGGCCACGTGTGGAGCAGGGGAGGCAGGGCTGCTGTGGCTGATTCCCCTCTCTGAGGCACTGCCCGGCTCTTTGTCCTCACCATCCCTGGGGCACAGGAGCCCCAGGAGGAGGCACGGGGCTGTGCTGGGGAGAGCTGCCCTCTGTGAGCCACAGGCACATCACCCAGCCTGGAGATGGCATCTGAACCAGCCAGGATTTATCTGGGATCTCCTGGCACCCCCGGGCAGGGCACTTGCTGCGAGCTGCCAGTTCCATGAGGGACAGAGGGTCTGCAGCTCCTGGTGACCGTGCTCAGAGGGAGACCTGGTGGAAAAGTGCAGGGCTGCTGTGGTGAGAGATGTTTGTTTACTCTGAGGCTGAACTCAGCCTCAGCTGCTGGTTCCTCCTGTTGGACAGGATTGCAAAGCTCTCCCCAAACACTGTAACTAGGTCAGCCTGAGGAGAGGGCTTTGTTCAGCCCTCCAGATGTCTATCTGTCTGGTTTTTTCCCCTTGCTGTTTTTAGTTTTTCCAAAGCAGAATCCTTTATTTAAGCTCTCCCAGGCAAAAACAAAGACCTGGAAGTTTTATAAACCTTTGTCTTTTGCCTAAGCACCTTTCAGGCAGGCAGTGTAAACAGAACACCTCCGTGGTGCAGCAGAGGTGTCTCTTTCCACCTTGCCCTGAGCACAGACACTCACCAGGTGCTGAGGGCTTAGCAGCCTGCAGTCCCACGGGAGGGGACTGGCATCGGAAGCACTTTCTTGCAAATCACTTTAGATGCAAATGCTCCCCTTTGGGTGGTTCTGGAGCTCTGAGTCTGGGGATGGTGCTCCCATTCCAGCTCCTCTGCCTTCGCTGAGGCTGTGCCCGGCTGCTGCTCGGGGTGTGAGAAGGAAATAATTGCAGTGTAGGGACAGAACCTCAGTTCTGACTTTGGATACGTCTCTAAATATGACTTCTCTGCCTATTCCCAAACTCCAAGAGCCTCTGGCTGCATGTCCTATGGATGAGAAAACCCTAAATCCCAGAGCAGGGACTGACAAGGGTGGGGGTCAGGGATGGGACCTGGGTGGTGTGGAGGATGAGCAAGGCTGTTATGAAGCACACTCTCAAAATGTAATCGGGGCAGTGAGAGGGAGAATGAATCAATGTCACCTTGAGTAAGCACGGAGATCAGCCTGGCCACATTCCTGAGATAGCTCTGTGCAGACCTGACACTGGGATTCATGGCAGACTTAAAACAGAGTCCAGCACCAAGGGTGTAACCTAACCTTGGGAGCAGTGGCAACATGGAGAAGATCAAGGTAATCTCGGGAGGTTGCAAAAGAGAAGGTTCAGCAAGTGCAGAGGGGCTCAGGTTTAATTCCTCTGCAGTGTCTGTGGCTGTGAAAGGAGCCCTGGCAGCACAGCCTGTCCTGCAGGGCAGTGTCCTGCTCTCCCCAGACGCCACCAGCTGGAGATGGGCAGGAGACAAGCAGGGCCTGCAGTAACCCTGGGAAAAGGGAAATCTCTTTGTGCTCTTTGCAGAGTGCCAAGTGCTGCCTTTGCAGCTGAACCTTCATGGAGCTGCTTTAGAGAGCACGTCCTGCTGTAAGAAAGGGGACAAGGGAGCAGAGGTCAGTGCCTTCCACTGCCTTTTGGGAACAGTGTATTGGATGGCTCTGAACTGGAGCTCTCGTGGCTTTAAAAGGATCAGGATTCACCTCATCTCTAACAGGTGTCTAGGAGAGCACCAGCTGAGTGGCCATGGGTCTGACCACTCTGCAATTTCTCAGATTTAGAATCTTTCTGCCAGGATGTGGCTGGAGGAGGCTCCCTCAGCAGCGTCCTGGGAGCCACCCTGGAGCTCTGCAGCCAGACCACTGCTCCTGCTTAAGGGAGGAAGACTTGGGCAAGAGCCCAAGGTCCCTCACACCACCTCCCAAGAGGGCAATCAGCTGAAGCTCCTGGTGGAGCTCCAGTTCACCTTTAGGTCTGCTAATACAGCAAAACCCTCCCAGCCCTGCTGAAGGCCTCCAGAGCTCTGTGCTGCTTGTGGGGGCTGGGGGGAAATCCATCCCATCCTAATTGTCACGTTTGGGTCTTGTGCAGGCAGATTCATTCCATATGGCAGAGGGATCCAGCTTGGCACAGGCAGGCAGCTGATGGGAAAATGATACATTTAATTGTGTGAACGTCACAGGACTGGAGCTGTCTGCTTAATGCTGGAGTTGGAAATAAATACAGAAAATACTGAATATACAGTTAGCTGGGGATGATTGAGAGCATCCCAGCTTTCCTCGTAGTGGGGATTTGGGGGGCATCATGTGAAAGAGATTCCCATTTTCAAGCTGCACAGGACATCTTTGAGCTGGTTGTAAGTTTGCTGGGTTGGGCTTGTGGACATTTCACCCAGCTCCTCTCCCTTTATTATTTGCTGGTGGTGACAATTCTTGGGAGCAGAGAATGGCAGGGCAGTCTCTCCATGGATATCCCAATGTACAGGAGGAAATCAAAGCCCGTCTGGTAGGACAGGGATTTCTGTACCATGAACAGCACTCTGTGAGGCCACAGAGAGCAGTTTAGTCGTGGGAACAGAGGTACCAGACCTGGTGTTTTCCCTCTGACTGCCAGTGCCCAGCAGTGCAGCTCATTTGCCGAGGGTTTCCCAGGCAGGTGTGAGCTGTGGGGCTCCTGTCCAGCCCTTCTGGAGGCTGAGGAGCACTTGTGGTGAGGCCAGCATTTACCAGAAGTGTTGGATCTACCACATGGCACAGTCTGGCTGGGAACACAGCACACCTGCTCTAACCAGGGTACCTGGAAAAGCAGAAACACATCCCCACCCCCCAAAAATCTCAGGAAGAATGTCCAGGAAAACCTGAAAAAATTAATCTTCCTGGAAGTGCTGCTCCTGCCAGACAAAGATTTAAAATGCCTGGAGAGGACAGAACGTGGTTATCTGTAACCCACAGTAATTTTGCCTTGGTTTCTAACAGCCATCAGTTTCAGCTCTGGAGTGTGAGGTTTAAGTTCACTTCCAAGCTGTTTATTCACTGAATACTCCTGATAGCCATATCAACATCCAACTGGGGCTGCCTTAGTCTTGACACAATTAATTAATAACCCAGCTCTTGCCAGCAGTGATAAGAGAAATGGCTCGTTCTGACCTGAGGCTGGTTACTCCCAGGTCACTCCAAAGCATCCTCTCCATCAGGAGTGGATCAGAATCTCCTGAAGGGCTGGGAAGGGAGGCTGGACACACTTCTCAGCCTGTGCTGTCATCCCCTGGAGTTGCACTCTTCATTGTTCATGTTCAGCTGCAGACCTTGTGGCTCAGAAGGTGCTCAGCTGTGTCTGGATGAAATTTGGGCTGAATTCGGCAGAGGGAGCAAGGCTGGGAGGGATTTATCTCCTCACTCTGTGAGGGTCAGGGCTGCTGACAATGATATCGGTGACCCACCTTCGCTGCTGCTCCCCAGCACTTCACATTCATCCACCTGGATTCATTCTGCTCCAGATCCTTGGGGCTGTTTCCTGGGAATACTGAATGACATGGCTCTCATTCGTTCCCTTCTTGAAGCCCTTCCATTTGCTACCAGCTCTATTTAATATTTCATTTTGCATTTTCATAGCTAGGCACTTATAGACATTAATTATTTAATGGCCACGTTTTTTGTATTAAATGTATAGATCAAGGCACTGCTGGTGTTTTCTAAAGGGGGTGCTCACCAATCGGGATACGCTGCTTCTCCAACTTTCAAATAAAAATCTCAAAGGTCCCTTTTTCTGTTCAGCATTTTCAAAGCCTCTCTTTCTTGTTCAGTGCTGGATGGCACCTTCAAAAGCCCTCAGTGTTGATCTCACCTTGTTCTCACCACAGTCCCCAAGAAAACAGGGCTGAGCCATTTCAAAGCCCTCTCCTCTCCCCACCAAACCCAGCACTGTAGCAATATTCCCAAGCTTTTATCTGCAGTTACACCAGGGGTAAGCAAGCAGGAAAGGCTGGCTTTTTAGCCTCATTTCTGTTCTTTAGAGCAAATACACAGCCTCGGAGGAGCTGCTCTGGAGGCACAAAACACATGAGGGCAAAGTGTGATTTTTCCATCTAACTAAAGATTTTTCATCCTGTCCCATCAGCTGGCCTGGGCAGGAGAGGGTGGTGGGACAAGCCATGGAGGTGTGTGGGGGTCTGGTTTTCATGTAGGGGGAAGAGAAGAGAATGGGGGAGATTCACCCCATTAGGATGGGAATTCAGAACGTGCCAGCTTCAAAAGGCAGCTGATCTGAATATTGCTCTCCAACACAAATCCCCACTTCATGTTTGTGACTGTGAGATGCCTCTGTCTTGGGGGCTGGGTGACATCTGAGGCTCCCTATTGTCCAAGTAGCTGGGCCCTGCATCCCTCACAGTGGGGGCTGCCTGCTGGGTTCAGCACATGGCACAGCCCCACAGCTCCAGCTGAGCTGGAAATGCCACACTGAAACCGCTTTTCTTTGGAGAAAGGCAGCTTCACCTCCTCTTGGTAACTGCTTTTACTCAGGCCTCTGTGACTGAGAGAAAGTGAGGCAGCCTTGTGAACCTGCTGCTCTCCTGGTGGTGTTCCCTCTCCATTCTCCATCCAGCCCCACTGCATCCTTGGAGCTGTGGAGACCTTATAACTTACAGCTGGAAAGGATGTGCCTCTTTTGGGGGAGTAACCCAGCCAGGTCCTGGGTAGGGGAGACATCTCCAAAGCTTTCCTGGAATGCCAAGCTCACCACGAGCCTCAGCCTCCCTTCATTATCCTGACATGATGGAGCAGGAGGGATTTGCTCATGGGTGGAGCTAGAAGAGAGTAATTAAACTCCCCTTAATGAAGGGAGCACTTTGGTTTGCTGTGTCTGGCAGGCTGTTCTCATCCTTTGTACTTCTGGTAGTTGGCATCCCGGGCAAGGCAGAGGGACTGGGCTTTGGGAGGGGTAGGCATGCACTGGGGTTGCTGCCTCCCCTGGCAGAGGATCAAGGCTGGAATTTTCATTACACTTGCTTTGCCTGCCAGGAAGAAGCGCTTTGATTTAATTCTGGTGGCTTCTTGCTCCGTGCCAAGCTTGGAATGTGATGCTCTGATGTCTTCCAGCTTCTTAAAGCAACCACAGTGTCCCACCAAGGACATTTATATAAATATAAATGTATATTTCTATAACAGAGGAGCTGCACTGCAGTGTGGAATCACTTTGTTGAGAATGAGCCATATGAGAGGTGGATGCCATGGTTTGGAACAGGAGCCTGGCTCCTTTTGTAATGCTGTGCACCAAGCTCTGATACCATCAGAGGTTCCTGATCCCTCAGTGACTGTTCCTGGAAAGCTCATCCTGTTAAAAGCAGTCCCGTGTCTCTCTCCCTGGGAGAGGATGAGGGATGCTAACAGAGCTGATGGAATATTTTCTGGCATGAATGTCCTTTGAGAAGGGAGACTGTGCTTTTGACAAGATGGCATTTTTCAACAGAAAGCATCTGCTCACCTCAAAATGTTGCTTTCATGCCAAAAGTATACCTCAAAACCCAATTGTATTATTTTCTGAACAAAAATCCAAAAGCTTTGAGGTTTTGGCAACAGATTTCAAGGACTCAAATGAAAGAAAAGGATTTGTTTTTGGAAAACCAAGAGGCCAAAATATTTTTGCTTTTTAGCTCTATTTAAAATTTAGGAAAAATGTGAACATATTTTCCATGTGAGGGGAGGGACCCTCTTTCAAACCAGCTCTAGATATTCACAAAAACAAGTGTGAGTGACTTCACTGCAGCCAAATTCTGCCACCAACCGTGATATGGGAGGATGTGTGGGAACCAGCACAACCTGCAAGATTTTTATTCCTTGCAGCTCTCTCTGAGGTAGTTTAAGCTGATCCAAATTGGAAAGAACAGATGAAATAAGAGGCAGAAACAAATTGTGAAAACGTCTGAAGCCACAAGAAGTTTCAGTTTCTTTTGGACTCACACATCTGGTACGTGCACTGTTATTTCCATTCATTTTGCATTGACTGTTACATTATCCCACGATATTAATGTATTAATATATTAATAGAATGTCAACATTTATATGTAATACAATTAGTGTTTTAATATAAAAGTCAAAATGAAATGAATCAACATGACATTTGAAATAAAATCTTTTAAAATTCCGTCTATTGAAATAAAATGGGAAAAATATGGTACCCTGCACCCTGTGGCACAGATTCCCACTCTGGAATTTCAGCAGCTGTGAAATCCCTTGCCCCAGGCAACCCTTCAGCCCTGCTCTGTCTTTCCTTTCTTTTGCTCTCCACCCTATTTGGACCATGACCTGAAGTTTGTATTAATTTGTTCTGGTTAATACAAAATTGCATGCAATCCAAACATGATGTTATTTTCAAATGGTTCTCTCTGGGAAAAGCAAAACAGGAAAAGATAAAGACCTTTATTTATTTTTTTTTTTTCTTTCCAGCAAGAAGCCAGTGTGGGATCTGTTACAATCTGGTCATGCTGGAAGGAGGGAACACAGGCAAGGAATTAGAGACCACTGTTTCACAGCAAAATAATAATATACAATTACTGACACATCTCCATACGTACGTTCATGTGTATTTATGAAACTCTCTTTTCATTTGCACTGAGCCCATGGAATGAATCCAGAGGTACCACGGTGTACAGGAGAAATGCCTGGCACTTTTTTATGCTGCCCATCCCATAATTTCAACAATTCTTCAGACTTTCCTCCACTGACTGAGGGGTTTGGGGCCTGCAGCCCTGCTGGGGACATCCAGAGCAGGTTTGGGTTCGGAGCTGCTGCCCTGAGGAGCAGCAGGGGCAGCCCCAGGCACCCCCAGCTGGGGCACCCCAGACAGTGTTGGGGTAAAAGTGCCTGTGAGGAGCCCTCCCTGCCCTGCACCACCACCCAACCCCTTGGCACCGCAGCTTCCACTGACCTGGGCTGTGGGTTTGTGACAGGAGCACCTGTTAGGGACCTTTAAGTCAAAGGTGTACAGGTGAGTCCCCAAATTTCTACTGTTCACCCCCCACAAGTGATTATAATTACATTTGCATATATGATATACAGATATAAAGAGATTTAATCACGATGCAGCTGCCAAGGGGAAACCCAGTGAGTAGAAAATCATTATTAAAGGCTTTCCAGGTTGGCAAACTTCAGTTCAAAATTAAAAATGAGGGTTTTTTTTCATTACTCCTTTGAATATTTTCAGTTATTTCTAGTGCAAGAGCCAAAAAAATAAATCAGTGCCAGCTTGCAGAAATATGAATTGCTAGCATGGTTATTATTATTATTTATTGGATTGCAGGGAAGGATCTTGGGGGGATTTCTCGATGAGTGAGTTACAGGAGTTTTAGCTCTGTAAGGGGAGGTGGAGGGAAAGGCATTTACATTCAAGACACTGCTCTGCTTTGCCCACATCAGATTTAATTTCTGTAGCAGAAATAGAGGGAAAACCTGAATAGATCTTTGAGATTGCAGCTGTAAACACAGAGTTTTGGTTCAAATCACTGGGGGAAGGATGGGAGGAGGAGGAGACAGGCACCTCAGCATAATTGCAAAGAGAAAAAGATGCAGTGTGCTTCTTGCACCTTTGGTTCAGCTGTGTTGCAAAGCCTGTGAAAGTGTTTCATGTCCTCGTAGCTGGGGGACATTCAGGGCAGAGGAGGTATGGTGGTAAGGGAGGCCTTTGGTGAGACTAAATCAAGGCAAATCAGATTTATGGTTCTACTTAAGCACTTGTCTGCCAAACCTTTCTCACCAGGGCTACATTCAAAGAGAGATGGGAAAGAAATCCAGCAAAGTGAGTGCAGTTCTCCATGAAGAGGGAGGCAAATGGGTGAGTTTTGTACGGGCTCTGATGCAGGGAAATCCATTTGTTGGAGCTCACTGTGCAGGGCTGAGGCCACGGCGGTGACAGGGCAGGGGGCAGCTGGATGGACAGGTCTCTGTGCCCACCTGAGCATGGGCTGACACCCCCTGCACCCACAGACAGGGGCGTGGAACCCAGCCGTGGGAATGTTCAAACAGGAACAAAGATTATTTCCCAGATGAGATAGGGAGGAAGAGTCTGCTCGGGGAGGTTGTTGATCCCCTTTGCAGAAGATAATGAAGGTCACGAGCACAGAAACAGTATAAACAACAAATGTGTACATTTGGTTCCCAGTGAGGCTGAGATAGAGTTGTTTGGGTACAACAGACCTCACACAACCACCTGAAATGCCTGAGAAGTAAATATTTCTTCCCAGCAGTGGTAAATCTTGCAGCAATAGATATTATGGATGTAAGAGGTTCATTACCAGTAGCCCAGAAAATGCCACTCTGTAGGAGACATTTCAATGGCACCTTTTGCTGAGTGAGATGCAGAAGGAGTTGGACAGGACAATAGATACCTGCCCTTGACGAAGAGGTGAACCAAACATCATGAAACTCCTGGTTCTCAGTGCTGGAGGCTCTGGAGGGCTTGCTTCACTTTGCTTCTCCCACTGTTTTCCATTCCTTTGCAATTCTTCCAGGGCTCTGCCTGGCCAACCTGAGACTATCTTGCTTTACTGATCTTAACAGTTGATCTTTAATTAAGCCATGGGCTGTTTTGGTCATTAATTTAATGTATCAGGCAGGGAATTAAACCTCATAAAAACTCCATCCCAGCCCTGATAGATCACACCGAACCTCAGGGGAACATCAGGGAAAACGGGTGCTCCATGGGAGCAAATTCCTCTGGAACCTGACCCACTGCCACTCCGTGGGTTTCCCCCCTCAGGGAAGGTTTTCCTAGAGCTGGAGAGCAGCTAGCCTGGTCACTTTGTGATTATTGAAGTAGGAGGTTTATTGGGTACTGGCCAAAAGCTGATTGAATAAGAACTGCCTCCGAGGATTGTGGGGCAGACCCAAAGCTGAATGTAATTACCAGCTTAATTCTAAATTAATATTTTGTTAGGGAGTGGGATAGACTTTACTCTCCCCCACCCTCCCTCAGAGCACAGACCTCTGATCTGGGTTTGTTGAGCCTTGCAGGGTGCTCCAGGTTATAGTGCCTGTGTCTGAGATTGTTAAAACCTCTGGGAGTTGGGACCGTTTAAAATCAGAGCGAGAAAAAAAAGGGAGGAAAAGAGCTGGGAATGGGTGAACGCCGTATAAATAGCAGTAAAACTGTTAAATCTGTTTGCATTTCACACCCAATAATTTTCAACTCCACCTTGAGAGCGCTGCTTGAAAGTCAGCACTTTTAATTGTCCAGTAAATTTCCTTTCAGGCAGCTGCTGCACACGCTGCCTCTGCCTGCAGTGAGGAAAAGCAGAGAGCTGATTTATCTGAGGATGGAGACAAACGTGGCCATGGCTGTCTCATGAGTTCCCCCTCTGCTTCACTCAGCTCAGCGCCTGAGGGCACTTGCTCGTGGCTCTGCAATTTGTCCTCAGGCATCAGCAGCACTGAGCTGCACCACCAAAGCCTGGAGCTGCACTCTGAGGTGTCACTGGGCCACCAGAGCCTGGAGCTGCACTCTGAGGTGTCACTGGGCCACCAGAGCCTGGAGCTGCACTCTGAGCTGTCACAGGGCCACCAAAGCCTGGAGCTGCACTCTGAGCTGTCACTGGGCCACCAGAGCCTGGAGCTGCATGTCTGAGGTGTCACTGGGCCACCAGAGCCTGGAGCTGCATGTCTGAGGTGTCACTGGGCCACCAGAGCCTGGAGCTGCATGTCTGAGGTGTCACTGGGCCACCAGAGCCTGGAGCTGCACTCTGAGGTGTCACTGGGCCACCAGAGCCTGGAGCTGCACTCTGAGGTGTCACTGGCCCACCAAAGCCTGGAGCTGCACTCTGAGCTGTCACTGGGCCACCAAAGCCTGGAGCTGCATGTCTGAGGTGTCACTGGGCCACCAGAGCCTGGAGCTGCATGTCTGAGGTGTCACTGGGCCACCAGAGCCTGGAGCTGCACTCTGAGCTGTCACTGGGCCACCAGAGCCTGGAGCTGCATGTCTGAGGTGTCACTGGGCCACCAGAGCCTGGAGCTGCACTCTGAGGTGTCACTGGGCCACCAGAGCCTGGAGCTGCACATCTGAGGTGTCACTGGGCCACCAGAGCCTGGAGCTGCACTCTGAGCTGTCACTGGGCCACCAGAGCCTGGAGCTGCACTCTGAGGTGTCACTGGGCCACCAAAGCCTGGAGCTGCACTCTGAGGTGTCACTGGGCCACCAGAGCCTGGAGCTGCATGTCTGAGGTGTCACTGGGCCACCAGAGCCTGGAGCTGCACTCTGAGGTGTCACTGGGCCACCAGAGCCTGGAGCTGCATGTCTGAGGTGTCACTGGGCCACCAGAGCCTGGAGCTGCACTCTGAGGTGTCACTGGGCCACCAGAGCCTGGAGCTGCACTCTGAGGTGTCACTGGGCCACCAGAGCCTGGAGCTGCATGTCTGAGGTGTCACTGGGCCACCAAAGCCTGGAGCTGCATGTCTGAGGTGTCACTGGGCCACCAGAGCCTGGAGCTGCATGTCTGAGGTGTCACTGGGCCACCAGAGCCTGGAGCTGCACTCTGAGCTGTCACTGGGCCACCAGAGCCTGGAGCTGCACATCTGAGGTGTCACTGGGCCACCAAAGCCTGGAGCTGCACTCCGAGGTGTCACTGGGCCACCAGAGCCTGGAGCTGCATGTCTGAGGTGTCACTGGGCCACCAGAGCCTGGAGCTGCACTCTGAGGTGTCACTGGGCCACCAGAGCCTGGAGCTGCACTCTGAGGTGTCACTGGGCCACCAAAGCCTGGAGCTGCACTCTGAGGTGTCACAGGGCCACCAAAGCCTGGAGCTGCACTCTGAGGTGTCACTGGGCCACCAAAGCCTGGAGCTGCACTCTGAGGTGTCACTGGGCCACCAGAGCCTGGAGCTGCACTCTGAGGTGTCACTGGGCCACCAGAGCCTGGAGCTGCATGTCTGAGGTGTCACTGGGCCACCAGAGCCTGGAGCTGCACATCTGAGGTGTCACTGGGCCACCACAGCCCGGAGCAGCCCCTGGAAGGTCCAACCCCCAGGAGGTCCCTGTGTCCTGCTGCCCCAGCAAATCACCTCTGCAGGCAGGGAGGAGGTGGGACTTGGAGGAAGCAGCTGTAAAGTCGTGGCCTGTAATTCAATTAGAGCTCAGGATAATCTGATGAGTTGTGTCACATCTCTTTGGTTTGGTTTCTTGGAGGTCTAAGAACATGGCCAGAGGGGAATTGGGCTGCTCATTTTGTTTGGGTGTTTGTTGGTTGGGACTTTGGGGGATTTTTTTCGAACATTCTTTTTTGTTTAAAAAAACCCCCAAAATTCTGACCATAGCTTTTTATGGGATTATTTCAACAGTTGTGGAATTGTTCAATGTTCTTGGAGATGGGCACAGAAAGGACCAGACTCGTTTGGTTTGTAAAGCAGTTTCAAAGAAAGGTTTTGCCACTGGTGTTTCTGTGTCCCATCTGACAGCCTTTACCTGTATCTCTTCATTTTTGAAATGTTCATTTCTTCCTCTTCCCCTTCCATTCTCACTGTCCTGCCTGTCCCTGCCACTGCTGCCTCTCCTGTGTCCCTGCTGGGGCAGACACTGCAGTGCCAGCAGCCCAGGGGCTTTCCCAAGGTCTCCGCAGTCACCCAGTGATGAGCACCAACACCTGGACTGTCCAGCAAGGCAAAGTCAGAGCTGCTCAGTACAAGGAAGTGTGATCACATGTGGAAAATAACCTTTTAGCTATTCCAGTGGTAGAGGTTTCATCTGAAATCCATGACTTTCGTGAAAATCTCAGGAAGCTCCCTATCTCCAGAATCTGGGGTTGTGTTCAGGCTTTTGTTTAATTTTCTCAAACTTTGAAGAAATCCAAACAAATGAACGGGAGCAGTAACTTTATATCAGATGTGGGGCCTTTACTCACCAAATTAGATGGGGAAATAGGCAATCCATCCCAGCAGGGGCTGAGGACACTGCTTGTGCTCCCACCCAGCTGCTCCACCCTGGTCTGTGCTCACCCAGCACCCAGCCAAGCACAGCTCCTGGTTTTGTTCCAGGTTGTTGTGCCTTTGGGTGAGGGTGAAGGGTGAGACCAGGCATGGCAGAGGTTGGCACAGAGCTGCAGGAGGGGCATGAGGCTGGGTCAAAGCCAGCACAAGTGGCCTCCAACACCCCTGGGAGTGAGGGGGTGAAGCAGAGGCTGGGAGGGAGATCCTCATCACAGAGAAGAGGAATTGTCTGGAGAAGGTGAGGAGAGGCCAAAGTGTGACCTTCCACTGCCATGGACATGCTCAGGCATTTTGTTGCTTTTTCTTCACCCACTGCAGATGGGGCAAAAACACACCCTGAAGAAAGGAAAGCTTTCTAGAGCACGATCATCCTGCTTCCTCCCAGGGGCTGCTTGGGTGGAAAATCAGTTAACAGGAAAAAAGAGCAGAGAAAAAACAGCTTGCATGGCCTCTTCTGGGCACCTTTCCCTGCTGCTGGAGATAAGGCCTTGCTCCATGTGCACACACATCCCTGCACACACCTGGGGGAGGCCACGGGGCCCTGGGCAGGTTTGGAGGGAGGTTGTTTGCAATCTGAGCATCTGACCCACCTCTGCCCTGCAGCCACAGCTGCATCAGCAAAACATGTGTGTGCAGGGGTAATGCTGGCAAGCCATTCTTTTTATGTCTGTCTGCTTAATAATTACTGCTTCCTTATTCCCTTTAAAAGGTCCTGTGTGATCAGAAATAGATTTATTTACCAGTTATTGTTTAGATAGGTACAGTAAAGTAACCACCAGCCTCATCTATTGATGCCTGTGCTTTATCATGCATTTAATGGTCTTATTTCTCCATAATGAATGAGTCCTCCAGTGGGAAATAAATTGAAATGCCAGTCTGGGGATCAATCAGTGCACACACACAGCCTCCATTATGGGATGTTCATGTTCTGCAGGGAAGGTATTTTTCTGGAATGCCTTGGCTGCTCTTCGATGCCACAAATTTTGGCTTTGTTAAGGTGCAGGTCTAGAATAATTTTTTTTTTTTGAAAAAAAGCAGAGTTGAAAAATTTCATAAAAATGTGCACAGCCCTGGATAATAAAGATTCAGTTTCCCATTGCCTTGTGTTTGTGAGACATTTCCTTCAGGGAAAAACAGCTGAAGTGCTTTGTTGGAGAGGAGCCTTCTCTGCCTTCAGATGAGTCCTGGTGGAGACAGTGCTGATGTCTGTGGAGCCACTGAGATGCTCCTGGTGCTTTGAACCAGCTCTGTGTCCCTTCAACCATCAGTGACCAAACCTCTGCAGGACCAGACAACATTGCTATTTCCAGAATGGAAATGAAACCAGAATTAAGGGATGGGGCTTCAAGGTCTCTCGGATGGGCAGCAGATGGGAACTTGCTGCAGTCTGGAGCTGACAGGGAATCCCTCATCCCTGGCTGAGAGCCTGTGCTGGGTGGGGCTGGGTTTATCTCCAGGGTGCCCTGGCCTGATCCGAAGTTTGTTTGAACTGATGAGTGCCCCCAGTGATTTGTGTGAGGGGCACAGCAGGAGCTGAAGGGTTTCAGTCTCATCTTCCTGGGAGGGTGGGCAGGGTGGCACAGGGTGCCCAGAGCAGCTGTGGCTGCCCCTGGATCCCTGGCAGTGCCCAAGGCCAGGCTGGGCACTGGGGCTGGGAGCACCTGGGGCAGTGGGAGGGGCCCCTGCCAAGGTCCCTCCCAACCCAACCCATTCTGTGATTCTGTGACCAACAGAGCAGAGAGAAATCCAGTGTGAGTTTGGACACTTGCCCTCTGTGGGGCAGGGACTTGTCCTTGGGGTAGGGTTCATCCCATGGAACTCATGTGAGCTTTCCTGGGCTTCTCTGGAGTCAGTCAAGGCAGATGAACAAGAGGAGAGGGCAATTAATCTCTCCATGTTACCCCAAATCCCTTCCACTGCCCTGGGGAGCTGCCAGCCCTCACCCAGTGCTGTCCTTGCAGCTGGTGAGGAGCAGGGACGTTATTGGGAGTGTCAGCTGTGCCTGTGATCTTCATACAAGGAGGGAAAGGAGATGTTAAAAGTTAATTTGCCATAAAATATGTCCATGTCCTTTTCAGCTTTTACAAGGGGTTTTTAACGGGGTGGGTTGGAGTGGCTGGCAGCAATAACAGGTCTGTGGCTGGGGTGATAGATTTCATCTGCTGATGGGAAAACGATGTGAATCAGCCTTGTCTGGCAGCGTGATCACCTCGCTGCAGTGGGAGAGTTCAGCCAGGCCACGGCTGATTAGGGGGAGGCTGTGGGTGGTTCTGCTGCCCAGCTTCATCACTCGGCTCTCAGGGCTTGGGAGAAATCTGTCAGGGGCTGTGGGGATGAAATGAGCTGTCCCAGCAGCGGGCACCTCCTCCCAGGTCTAGGGGAGACCCTTGGAAAGAGATGGAGCACGGAGAGCGGGGCTGGGGAGGGGAGGGTGGCAGGAGGATGGATGGGAAGAGCTCTTCTTGTGGCTTCAGTCTTATTGATCTGGTCATTAACAGTGGGATGAACCTTAAGTGAATTTCAGGTGTCAGTGCCAAGGCAGGTTATTCCTGCCATAAATGGCAGGGCAGGCACTCTGAGAGCACGGCTGTGCACTGGGGTGGGGAGGAGAAGGGAGCAGGATGTGGTGCTTCTCAGGAGCCCGTGCTTTGCAGGTGCAGGAGAGCTGCTTTCATCTTGGGCCGGGCTCAGGGGGAATTCAGTGCTTCTCCAAACTGGAGAAGTCTCAGTGGAACACCTAAAAATTCACAAGTGCCCTCATCTGACGAGTAACTGCAGCCTCTCCCAAGGCTGTGCATCAGCCTCTCCCTCCCTTGGACCCTGAGAATCTCCTTCAGCCTCCTCACTTCTTTCCACCATCAATATTTCTCATTTTTATTGTCATTTGCCTTGACTCTGGGCAGTTCTTGTTAAATAGTACAAAATTATGATGCTTTTATTTTTGTCTGAAAAATAATTTCAGGCTTCCTTCTCTCTTGAAAAAGAACTGAACATTTTTTGCCAACATACTTCTCTGCATAGCAGACTGCCCTGGTCCCACAGTGCTGCTGTATTTCCGCAGCCAGGAGCCTGAAGGTTCCCTAAAAAATGGAGATGAGTCCTGCCTGGCTAGGAGGTCTCCAAGTCCTCCAGGTCCTCATGCCTGTTTGGATCACCAGGTAAAGGTGAGGATTTCAGAATATCTTGGAATAGGGCCAAACTTAGGGTTGTCCAGTGAAAGCCTTAAAGATCTGCCCTCCCTTGTGCCTACAAAACACAAATTGTCTTTCATTATGTTTCAAATTCATGTTTTTCAGCTCTTTAATTTTAGGCTTTATTTGTGGAAGGGTGGAAGACTTGGGAAGTGGACAATTCAATGAGTTATTGTATCTAATTACTGCGCTGCATGATATTTTTGCTGATTTGGGGTGTCTTAAAACAAATTTGTGTGGTTTGTAGCCAGCACCCAGCTGGGGATGTGACCTCAGGCTGTGGGATCTCTTCTGCATCTTGCACTGAGTTCTCACCAGCCTCCACAGTATCCTGGCAGGATATTTAATCCCCTTCCTCTGGCAGTCGAGCCCTGCTGCTCCGAGGATCAGGGGCTGGGCTGAGCAGCAGGGCAGCTGCAGGGCCGGGTGGGTTTGGCTCTCGGGGCGGTTGGGCAGCGCTGCTCGCTGGCTGCGGGGGGCACTGACACCTTCCCTGGTGATTGACTGAGAAACGGTCACTGACACTCCAAACCTTCTGCTTTACCTCTGCAATCCTTCCTAAAGGCCTTTGCTGTGCAGCGTTTTGTCCTCTTGAGGCTTCTGGGGGACATGAGAGACCTCTGATATTTCTGATGCTTTAAAAACGCGCGCTGGACCCTGCAGATTATATCCTTAATATTTCCTTCCTGGGGCAAACTTCTCCTCTTTTAGCATTCAATGAATGCTCGGGTTGCTTTTCTGGGGACCCAGGGAGATGCAGATCTGTGCTCCAGATTAGATGCTGATACAATGCAAACACACTACAGAGGAAATCCTGGCAGGGTCAGGTTCCCCCCTCAGATTGTATCTTTGCAGTGGGTTACTCAGTGCAGTAACTCAATCTGATTTCAGAGTCCCCTTCAAACCAGGGTAATGCTGCTTCCCAAAGCATTAAAAAGCTGAAGCTAATTACATCTTTATTTCATTAAATATCCCAACATTGCCCGTATATTTCAGGGAATGGCATGACCTGACTTACAAACATATCACCACATATGCAGTGTCCATGAATTTTATAAACATTCCCTTGCTGATTCCAGCTTTCTGCCTGTTGGCAGCAGAGCTTGGTGGAAAGATCCTTGGTGGAATGAACCTTGGGGTTCCTGTCCTCCAGGAAAGCCAGCAGCCCTGGACATCTCTCCCCTGGCTAATGGGTCTCTTTGGAGAGCCTTGAGACCAGCAGCCCAGGAGAGGCTGGAGAGTGCCTTCCAGGGAGGGGCAGAGAGCCCAGAAAGGGACCCTTGCACAGCCAGGTGTCCTCTGGGGTCTGGGCAGGGGAGGTGCAGCCATCCCCAGGTCAGTGTTGGGCAGGGGGTAGGTGGGGGCAGAGGGGAGAGCAGGGAGCTCCTCAGAATGGAGCTGTGGTTCTTGGGCCAGCCCTCGACAGCCAGAGGGAAACACTGAGATTTCAGGACAGGGGGTTTGAATAAAACCCCCCAATATTACTGGAGGGAGGATAAAATCTGAGATAGCTCATGCAAGTGTAGGGATTTTGCTGTTTTCCTCCAGTCTTCAGCTCCTGGAGTTTTGCTTTTGGGTGAAAGCAGGATTTTTATGGCTGTATTGAATATGTTTTTATCATAATTGTGGAGACATTCAGCTGATAGCAGCATCCATGCTAAAGCCACCACAATCCATCCTAAGCCTGAAGCAAGTTAAACAAGACAATAACTTGTGTGCTTGCTGGAACTCCCTGCTCAGGAGTTTTGCAGCCTCCTTTGCAGGCAGAGTGATCACTTTGTGCTCTCACTGTTGGTGCTACTGCCCCAAACTCTGCCAGTTCCAGGTTTGGTGCTGTGCTCTGGTGGGATTTGGGCAGACACCCACCACAGCCCTGCCTTGCCTGGGACAGGAGCTATGAGATGCATCTCTCTTCCCTCTCCTCGTGGCAAGGATCCAGGTGCTGGGAGTTGGGATTGCTCCAAAGCTGCCCTCAGTGTTCAGTCATTAGCAGTAAAATCGACCCCCCACTAGAAGCAAAACCAAATGTAATCAAATAAACATTATTCCCTTTCTCCCTCCCAACCACTTTATTACAAAAAGTCATCACCTTTAAAGAAGAAATTAAAAAATCAAATCTCTCCAAACAAAGCTGAGTATGACAAAACCATTCCCTTTTTAATCTACAAGAAAAACGCCCTTGCCCAGCCCAGCAGCTCAGCCTCCCATCCATGACAGCCCCTTTCCTCTCCCAAACAGGCAACAGATTTCAATTTAGCTCTGAGCGAGGGAAGCTCAATTGGGTTATTAAATTTCACACACTAATTGACACGCCTGCCGTAAAATATAACTTGCACAAACACAATTTATCCTAATGACACAGGGAGGGGAAGCTCTCTGCTTCCAGTGCCCCTCTCCTTCCCCTCTCCCCTGCTCCCATGGGAACCCGGCTTAATTGCCCCTCCAGCACAGGGAGGTGAGCAGGGCTGGGAGGTTAAAGAGAAATAAATACTGAAATGCTGATGGGATGTTTCCTGTTGCAGCAGTGAGGGCTCTGCAGGTTTCAGAGCTCACTCCCCTTCCCAAGGCCTCCCCCAGGCTGTGACTTTTTCATCAGTACTGGCAACAGGAGAAGCTCAGCTCAAAGCCCTGAGTTCACCCAGGATGTGTCACAGGGAGGCTCCTGCAGGCTGCTGGGGATCTGCATTCCCTGTGCCAGACAGACAGACAGGCTGGCAGCTGGCTGTCACCCCTGGGTGCTCCTCCTGCAGCTCCCAGCTCACCCCCAGGCTCTGTGCTGCTCCACTGCAGAGCTCTGCACACACAGCTCGCAGCAGGCTCCTTGTCCCCTTCCCCTCCTGGCCAGCAGACTGCACAGAGCTGAAGTGACAAATGCTCTGTGCTCTGCTCGGGGGGTGACAGCACCAAAGGGTGGGGCAGATGCTGGCAAAGCTCCCAGGAACATCTCGGCTGCTTCCTCAACGGTTCTTTTCCCAAAAAAGTTCAAGCACAGGCACTTTTCTTCTGGAAGATGTTCTTAAACAGTTAGTGACAGAGTCTTAGCAGTGCCTACCAGTTAACCAGTTCTGTTAGTTAATTGTTACTTTCCCCAACAATCTAAAATACACCCTCTTTGTAAAGAAAGAGAGAAATTATTTTTGAGGGTTTTTTTCCAAATGTGCACAGGTTCTTGCATTTTAAATTCCCCTCCCCAAGCCCAGGGTCCTGCTGGACACAAGGAATGGAGCTGGCATCCTTAGGAAGGGGATATTTTCATAGTAAGGCCACATTCCAGCAGGGCACGGTGCTGTTGGAGGTGCATCTTGGTGCTGCAGCGTGAGGGCTTGGGCTAAGTCACAGAATCCTCCTGAAGCAAAACCCAAGTGACTTGCAGAGCCATGGTCTAATTTTAACTGTGTCTGAGTCAAAATGCCAGAATTTAAAATTGGTTACAGAGGCAGTGACTTGGAAAAATTTGAGTCACTTTGGCACCTTTCTCCTGCACGTTTTTTTCATGCAAAAACTTTTCTCAGTAGCACAGAACCATGGAGTCATAGGAGGGTTTGGGCTGGAAGGGACCTCAGAGCCCCCCCAGCCCCACCCCTGCCCTGGCAGGGACACCTCCCACTGCCCCAGGTGCTCCCAGCCCCAGTGTCCAGCCTGGTCTGGGGCACTGCCAGGGATCCAGGGGCAGCCACAGCTGCTCTGGGCACCCTGTGCCAGCCCTGCCCACCCTCCCAGGGGACAATTCCTTCTGTTTATCCAACCGGAATTTCCCCTCTCTCAGTGTGAGCCCGTTACTCCTTGTCTTGTCACTACAGTCCCTTTCCAATTTCCTTGTGGGTCCCTTCAAACCCTGGAAGGTGCTCTGAGGTCTCCACACAACCAATATCTGCCAGGGAAGGTACAGGCAAAACTCCACACCCTTCCTGCCTCCTGCTGTTTAAAGAAAATAAACCAGGAATTTATGGGATGTAACCAACCCAAAACTCTGGTGGCCACTGGGCACCTGGCCCCATTTTCTGGAGGGAATGACAAATTCTTCTGGGTTTCACCCCTTTTGCCCACCCTGGGAGAAGGGGAGGCTCAGCCTCTGCTGCCTCGACCCCTCATTAATGCAGAGCATGGGTTTCATTACCCTGATTGTTCAATTCTGTTATTAACAAGACATAAATCTCTGCATCAGTCGCTCTCAGCCCCCGGGTCACAGCCCCGGCAGAGGTCAGCAGTGGATACCCAGCCAAGGTCATGGCCCTCAACCCATTACCTGTCCCATTAGCTGGGGCTGCAGTGCTGGGCTGGGGGCTGGCTGCCCCCTTTACCCCCACTCCCAGCTCCTCCTTGCACATTACTCTGCTGGAGCCTTTTAGATTTTCCCCGTCATGACTGGGAGTCTGAGGGATGAGTACACAGAAATTAGTCTGTCCACCTTCACCAAAATCATGCCTGCCACCCTCAGGGCCACGCTGCAGCGTGTGCCACAGCAATCTCTGTGTCACTGCTGTGTGCCACACCAATATCTCTGTGTCACAGGTGTGTGTCACACCAATATCTGTGTCACTGCTGTGTGCCACACCAATATCTGTGTCACTGCTGTGTGCCACACCAATATCTCTGTGTCACAGGTGTGTGTCACACCAATATCTGTGTCACTGCTGTGTGCCACACCAATATCTGTGTCACTGGTGTGTGCCACATCAGTATCTGTGTCACTGCTATGTGTCACACCAATATCTGTGTCACTGCTGTGTGCCACACCAATATCTCTGTGTCACTGGTGTGTGCCACACCAATATCTCTGTGTCCCTGCTGTGTGCCACACCAATATCTGTGTCACTGCTGTGTGTCACACCAATATCTGTGTCACTGCTGTGTGCCACACCAATATCTCTGTGTCACAGGTGTGTGCCACACCAATATCTCTGTGTCCCTGCTGTGTGCCACACCAATATCTGTGTCACTGCTGTGTGTCACACCAATATCTGTGTCACTGCTGTGTGTCACACCAATATCTGTATCCCTGCTGTGTGCCACACCAATATCTCTGTGTCCCTGCTGTGTGCCACACCAATATCTGTGTCACTGCTGTGTGCCACACCAATATCTGTGTCACTGCTGTGTGTCACACCAATATCTGTGTCACTGCTGTGTGTCACACCAGTATCTGTCTCACTGCTGTGTGTCACACCAATATCTGTGTCACTGCTGTGTGTCACACCAATATCTGTGTCACTGCTGTGTGCCACACCAATATCTCTGTGTCCCTGCTGTGTGCCACACCAATATCTCTGTGTCACTGCTGTGTGTCACACCAATATCTGTATCCCTGCTGTGTGTCACATCAATATCTGTGTCACTGCTGTGTGTCACACCAATATCTGTATCCCTGCTGTGTGCCACACCAATATCTCTGTGTCCCTGCTGTGTGCCACACCAATATCTGTGTCACTGCTGTGTGCCACACCAATATCTGTGTCACTGCTGTGTGTCACACCAATATCTGTGTCCCTGCTGTGTGCCACACCAATATCTGTGTCCCTGCTGTGTGCCACACCAGTATCTCTGTGTCCCTGCTGTGTGCCACACCAATATCTGTGTCACTGCTGTGTGTCACACCAATATCTCTGTGTCACTGCTGTGTGCCACACCAATATCTGTATCCCTGCTGTGTGCCACACCAATATCTCTGTGTCCCTGGTGTGTGCCACACCTGTTCCTAGCCATATCTACCACCCCCAAGTGGATGATGCCCACAGACCTTAAGAGGGGAAATATTCAGGGCTGGAAGAGGGGTGTTTCCTGCTGAAGGGCTCTGAACCTCTCTCAGCAGGTGGGTCCAGGTGTGCAGTGTCCCTGCCGTGCCATCAGCCCCCCGGGGTGCAGGCAGGGACACTGCACCTGCAGTTGTGGGTCACAGGGGGATGGGAGGCCCCTCAGCACCCCCTGTGCTTCCACTAGGCACAAAGTCCTGCCCTGCAGCAAATCCGCTGTGTCTGGGCAAGTTTCTGTCACCCAGTGGGGGAGGAAGGGCCGGGGGACCAGGTGGCATCCATCCAAAATGGGCAAGCATTTCATTTTTGTCTTTATGGGCACTTTGTCAAGCAGAACTGCAGGCAGTGACTCCACAAACAGTAATTAACCACAAGCTGTGGGCAGTGTTAAAGTGCTTGCCCCGTAACTTGCTGGTACACAGGAAATCTGAGATGCTGCTAATAGGTTTTCAGCAGCTGAGTCCATTTCTGGCCCGAATCTGTTTGATATGGCATTGAGATAACACTGTTGATTATTCTCCTGAGCACTCACTGGACCCTTCCTGTGTGAGTCTTGACTGAAGTACAAACAAACAGAGGTGGCAGGGAGCTGGGGACACCCACACCCCAGCCTGCCAGCAGGAGCTGGTCTCAACCAGAAATGCAGCCATGCAGCAGCATAATTAACTCCCTAAAATGCAAGGCAAGCTGACAGCCCCAATTCAGATGGGGACTGACAGTCTGGGGGTCCCTGGACTGCCCACTCCATTTTCTCAGGGCTTGTGAGCTATGGAGAGATGACCCCTCCTGCCTTCCAGGCGGCCAGATGGGACAGGACAAGGCTGCCCCATCAACAGCTGATCCCAGCCGTGCCCTGCAGCAGTTGCTCCAGGGAAGCAGAGGAAGGAGAGAGGCAGCCCTTGGTGGCAACAGCAACAACATCCTCCCTCCCCTGGAATTTTCCTCCCTCCTCCCCAGGGGTGAAACTTTGATTCGTGGCCCAAAGCAAGAGCACCCAGCACCAAAGGGGTTGTTGACTCATCCCTCTTTAACTCTGGCTGCTCCAGACTCCTCTGAAGGACCATGTGATTTGTTTCACAGTGGTTTGGTTGTGCCAGGTCACAGCAGGGAGCACCACAGGGAAGACATTTCCTGGGAAACTGTTTGACTAACAGCTAACTCTTCAAATTCAGATTCTTGATCCTCTCTGTGCTGGAATGAGCTCTGGAGAGTTACACCAGGGCATGGAACATCTTGGCCAGCTCCCTCCTATCCACGGGCAGAGTTTGCTGGTGCCACAGGTGGATCTGAAGTGATGCCCTGCCCTTGCCCAAATCTTTTGTGTCTCTCCTGCCCGATTCTGCCTCACTAACACTGCCCAGAGCATCCTGTCCAGGAGCTCACACCTGACTGCTCTGGGCACGGGGTCCGTCCCAGGAGGGGGACGCTTCCTGTTTCTTTTTGACAGTCAGAAATGTTGTCTGTGCTGCTCCTGTTTGGTGCTTTCCTTTTAAACACTGGTGTGAAGGTGGTGTTTTAAGGGGTCACCCCCCGGAGCTGACAGACAGACAGGTCTGTCAGTCTGTCCGCTTAGCACTCTATCTTTCCTGCAGACACCCTTGCTCTCTAGGTGTGAGCCAAGGATTAAATGCACAGAAAGAAACAATTCCCTGTGATTTGGCCTGCAAAGCCTTTTGAAAGTGAAGCTGTGAAACGTGAACACCACATAATGCCCGTCCTTATCGCATCTTTGCAACAACGCGATGACACGGCTCCATCATGAGCTGCTCACACAGAAACCCCAAAACCTCAGTCCTGGAAGGGCATTTCATCTCCTCGCCCCCAAACCTCAGTCCCGGAAGGGCATTAATCTCCTTTCCAAGCGCCCGGGACTCTCACAGGCTTTGTGCTCCGCGTTTCTCTGGGAGGGCTGGGCACTCGCACCAAGGAAGGCAAAGACATTTTACAGAGATGAACTCATCCAACCCCGCAGGCCTGGGAAACCTCTGGGCTCCCGGACAGGCACAGAGCTGCGCCCCTGCCACATCCCTGTCCCTCTCCCAGCCCCAAGGACACTGCGAAGTTGCTTATCAGCCTGTAAATCAGCCGTGGCAATAAAGCGCTGGCACCCAGAGCAATAGCTTTTGTACTAATGTACTACTTTGCAATTGCTGTGCAAATCCAACATACTAATGGCACAAATGAATTACAATAAATGAAGACACCACTGGCCGGGGGCCAGAGGTGACTGAGGACCAAAAAAGAAAAAGGAAAAAGAAGCTGCTTTTGCTGCTACCAGTTGCCAGTTGGCAAGCTGGTGATGGAAATTGGAATGTGTTGGATGTGGAGCGCTGTTGGTGAGGGATGGGAAGAAGTGACTGTTAAATATAACAACAATAATGGTGTCAGGGATCTGGGGAGAAAAGGGAGGCTGCTTCCCATGTGACCAGTGAGAGGAGGTGATTTCCAGGGGAAATTAAGGAGGCAAATGTCTTCATCACTGGAGTGAGGATTATGTGAACCAGCTCACAACTTCAGGTAGGAAAAGGTGTTTTCACTAACGTGAAGGACTCATTGCAACCTGGAGAGGGGGACTTTGCCAATGAATGGATTTATCTATTGCTCCCTTTGTCTCTCTGCTTTTAGAACATCTCTCTCTATTACAGATCCAGGTGCAACTCCATGTGCTGCCCTTTCTATTGATCTGTGTATTGACTGTGGATTCAGAAATCATGAAATCAATCTCGATGCTGCACTTACCTGCTTGGTGGGACAGCAAAAATGTTCAGTTCTGCAACATCTGCTTTGGAATTGTGTTGTGTAGGTGGATGAACAAGGTTTGGGCAACCACCAAACCTGTCCTCAGCCCACCTCCTCCCCCTGGATCAGCAGCTGCCTGAGGCTTGACCACACCAGCTGCAGGCTCTGAGCTCTCTCTGCCTTCACCACGGAGGTGTGCCAGGCTCCTCATGGCAGAGCTGCCTGTCTGCAGGGGAAACCTGCCCTCCAGCACCTGCTGTGACAGCAGGAAGGGCACTGCAGGATGGTGGGAGCACAAAAAGGAATTTGTTTGTAAAGACTGCAGGCAGCCCTGCCAAACTTCATGGCTGTTTTTGTTAGGAAACACCTTTTTTTACCACCCCCTGATTGCAGATTCTTTTTTTTTTTTTTCTTTCTTTTTCCAAGGGAACATAAATAACACGTTCCACACCAGGGCAGATGTGGAGCTGTTTCCTGACACAGCTCTGCTGGGGCTCCTCCAGCAGCTCCCAAGCCCCATTCATTTAAACACGGCGAGGCGAGAGCAGTTGTAGGAGACAGAAAGTTTCTGTTCCGACCAAGGAGGCAGCTGAAGGCTTTCCCCACATGAAATGCCAGCGTGCTTTGCGTTTCAGAGGAGCTCCGGGGTTTGCTACAAGCAGCCGGGCAAATTCAGCTCGGGTGAGGGCTGATTGAGGCTCGCAGACAATGACTCGTTTAGCTGCAGAGCGTGTGCTCCAGAAGTGCTGCACGGCTTTCTAAAGGCTGGAGAGCCCAGCAGAGCTGCCAAGGAGCGGCTGTGCCAAGCGGAGAGCGCAATGATATCAGTGACAGGGATTGTGCGGCCGGGGAGCGAGCACTCAGCCCATACAGCAGCAAATCTGCTCCAGCGCCGTGCGGCTGCACCCCTCCGCCTGCGTCTCCAAAGGGGGCTCGGCCGCGGCTCAGGGTACAAGCGGAGCCTTTCTGAGGCTCCTGTGTTCGAGTTTGCCCTCCCTCCTCCCCCGCCCCTCAGCCTTTCCGCGCAGGCTTTCCTGGTTGAATCTCCTTCTCAGCAGGCACCGAGGGGCTGGGGGCTGAGCATCCCTCCATCCCTCCACATCCTGTGTTTGGGACATCAGGTGCTGGTGTGATGGGGTCTGGGCTGCTGTTCCTGGGCTGGGGCCGGGCTGAGCGCCCTCCCCTCCCGTGCTCAGCCTGCTCTAACCTGGATCAGGCTCCGGAAAGGGCAGTGCCAGGTGATGGCTTAATTCAGTGAGGGAACAACAACCCCTGCTGTACCCAGCGCTTTGGGGACCCCAGCAAACCTCGCACGGATCTGGGAGGTGCTGAGGTGTCCGCCAGCATCCAGACCCAGTGGGCTCAGGCCCAGGGCTCCCTGAGCAGCGAGGTCTGTGCTGACATCCCAGCTGCATCTGGAGCATCTCGGCGAACAAGAGGTGACTCGGCTTTGTTTGCAGCTCGGGAGGTGCTTTGGCTCCATCCACAACCCAGTTTACAGCTATTTTAGAACCAGTTTCTGCAGTGAGGTGCAGAGCAGCCCTTGCACTGTTAAGGTGCTGCCCTCCTGAACGAGCAGCCCTTCCAGCAGCCGTGTGTCTGCCGTGCCCGGGGCTCTGGTTCACCACTGCCGGGACAAACAGAGCCCAGGCCGGCTGCTGGCAGCGCCCTGCCCAGAACAGACAGCCATCCCGAAGGAGGAACTGCCCTGGCAGTGCGGGGTTGGACGGGTGGAGCAATCGTCTCAGGCACCGTGTCATTATCTACAATTTCCAGGCCATCGCAAACAGCTCTTGGGGTCAGCCGTCCCCTGTTATTGTGGAGCGGGGGTGGAGGGGGCTCGGGGAAGGGCTGGCTCTATTAGCACACAAATTGCAGGCTTTCAGGGGCTGTCTGCTGAAGGGCTCCTAAATACACTCAGCTCTAACTAGGAAGTTAAAAATGTTAATCTAATTGTCACCCAGACATGTTTGTATTGTGTGAGTTTGTCCACTCCTTCAGCCCCTTATTAGCCTAAAACCGAACACAAGAGTCACTTCTGACATTGTGTGCTGAGTGCTGCTGTTTCACTTCTCTCTTGCCCCCTATCTCCCTCTCAGCTTGGCTGATGAGGCCTTTAGTGCCACACCCGATGCTCTGGGATATGAATGTCACTAAAATAAAAAACAGATAAAGTTTCTGGTTATAGGAAAACGACATAAATACCATTACCTTTTAGGAGAATTTGTTCTATTAGGCAATTTGCCTCATTCATGGCCCATTGTTTAAAGTGCCTGATGTAGGGGCAAAGTATCCTTTGCTACTAAGGGGGTGTAGTCTTAAAAATACTTGGGACGAAACAATGGAGTGAGAATTCACTGATTTGGGCGTGCAGGGATCAAATCCTATGATGAAGATTTGCCCTTTTTTCCCCCACGGAACTGCGTAGTTTCAGAGCTGAAATTTGTATCTTTTTGTAGCCTTATTATTATTCCTTCACTGGAGAGTTCCAGGTCCCTCCCTTGGCTCTCGGAGGTTGGCAGAGTTAGCTAAAATAAAGCAAAGGATTTGTTTGAGAGCTTCTCTGCTCAAGGGGGCTGCAGCACAGGCTGTGGGGTGCTTGCAGGGGGAAAGGAAGGGGGGTCCCAGGTGAGCTGAGCTTTATTTTCAGCTGATCTGAGCTTTATTTTCAGCTGGTCTGAGCTTTATTTTCAGCTGGTCTGATTCAGTCGCTGTTTGAGCACAGACTTACAACGAGAGCAGGAGATCTTTCATCTGCAAGAGGGGAAAGCCCAGAAAGGGGCAGGGTGGCTGCTGCTATCAACAGAGCCCTGGTTGACTGAACTTTACTAATGACTGGTTTTTCCTTTCCAGGGGTTGTTGGAGGCTCCTCAGTGAGGCTCCTGTGCCTCCACGGGACCCGGGTTTCCAGGAGGAAGGGAGCCTTCCCCCCGTGTAAGGAGTGTTTACCCCGGGATGCTGATACTGTCAGAGTCTGTCACTGCAGGATCAAAACCAGGACTGCACAGGCCCTGATAAAAAGGCCAGATGTGCCACTTTAATTAATGCAATTTGCTAAACACTGCAACAATTTAGTGCAAGGCGATAGCGCAGCAATCCTGGGGCCAGGGAGCGCCGTCCCCGGGGCAGCCCCAGCTGCTCCAGCTCTCTTTTCCACTCTCCATTCTCATACTGCAGAAACTGGGAGGATTTGCAGGGGAAGGGAAGGATTTGCAGACAGAGAAGGGAATGGAGGCAGGTGTGCAGGCACCCCAGGAGGGTGAGGGGTGCAGCCCTGGGGGGGTTGGCTGGGGATGGATGGTGAGGGCAGGGACAGCACAGGCACAGCCCTGCACACACAGAGCCCCACACAAGCACAGGGATAGCACAGAGGTGTCTGTAGGACACTTCAGATCCCCCAGGTGAGCAAACACATCCCCAAACAGCCCTAATACCCTGAGGGCATCCCTGGACACCGCCCCTGATCCTTCCCCTCCCTGAGAGGGGCTCAGCCCTCCCTCTCTGCTCCCTGCCACCTCCACGGGAGCTCATGCAAGAAACACAAGAGCTCCAAAGTTTCTGCTTCAGGCACTTAAATCCTCTGGGATTTTTCTACTTAAGAACTGGAGGAATTGAAAAAGAAACAATAATGAGGGAAAAATTAAGAAATTTCTCTAAAAGCCCACACGTTTCAGGGGAAGTGGGAAATTAGAGGCCTGTGATAGATGGGCTAATTTCCCTAACTGACAACCCAGACAGCTCCCTGCAAAAAACCCCAGTGTTTGGGTTTGATTGGTGAATCTGTGCCACTTATTTAGAAAAATACCTACACTTCTTGCTTGTGTCTTTATTTTCTTCATCTTTTTTTTTTTTTTTTTTAAATCAGAATTTTTAACTGAGGACAATTAAAAGGCACCAGAGTGAAGATGAGCAGGAGCATTGGCCTCTTCCAGCCTCCTCAGAGAGGGGAATGCCCTTGCTAACTTAAATAAGTTTGACAACCTTTAAATATAAACAGCTGATGAGAACTGCTGAGAAATCTTTAAAAGAAGAAAGTGAGAAAAAAAAGCCAAGTTCCTGAGGAGTGAAGGAGTATCAGCCCTGTCACCCCTTTCAGCCCTGGACAAATGAGAAAGAGGAAGGGACATAATTAGCGTAGTAATTGGGGAGTAGCATGGGCCGGCTGGGGAGAGAGAGCCAGAACAGTGCCAAGGCAGAACATTTCATACAGAAATAATTTAAGAGTCCAAATGTCTCTGGCTGACCCTCTCCTGCAATTCCTGCCCTCCTGGGAGAGCAGCAGAGGGTGGGATGAGTGAATAACCTGTCCCGTGCCCCTGCCTTGCCCATAAGGACCTGTCACACCAGGGCAGAGGAGCAGGATCTGTCACACCAGGGCAGAGGAGCAGGATTTGTCACACCAGGGCAGAGGAGAAGGACCTGTCACACCAGGGCAGAGGAGCAGGATCTGTCACACCAGGGCAGAGGAGAAGGACCTGTCACACCAGGGCAGAGGAGCAGGATCTGTCACACCAGGGCAGAGGAGCAGGACCTGTCACACCAGGGCAGAGGAGCAGGATCTGTCACACCAGGGCAGAGGAGCAGGATCTGTCACACCAGGACAGAGGAGCAGGATCTGTCACACCAGGGCAGAGGAGCAGGACCTGTCACACCAGGGCAGAGGAGCAGGATCTGTCACACCAGGGCAGAGGAGCAGGATCTGTCACACCAGGGCAGAGGAGAAGGACCTGTCACACCAGGACAGAGTGGCAGCAGCAGCTGAGGATTGATTTGTGGCACATCTGGGATCAGCCCTGCCAGGGAATGGTGGAGATTCTGCTTCACTTGGGTGCTGCTCGATGTCAAAGACCTGGGATGGATTCTGGTGTGGAAATTCCTCTGAGGTGCCTCAATCCTCCTCTGCAGATGGCCTTAAGCATCTTTGGATAGGAGGGAAGCTCCTGGGCCATTTGCTTACATTAAAAGACCTTTTTGGGCCACAATGCTTGTTTTTGTTGACAGACATGGTGCTTGTGAAGGCAGGGCTCGTTGTGTTTTGCTGCACAGCACAGTCAAGCCTCCAAACTACAGAATTCTGAAAGCCCAAATCCACAAATCCTTTCCTACCCCACCACACTGCTTTCAGGAAAATGCTACCTTTCAAGTAGGGATAGGAAATTAAAGGAAATTAATATGTTACTCAACAAGATTAATTAATTAGCTAATGTGAATACATTACTTAGGATCCGTAAAACCCCAGATAAGTTTTTATGGCTGAGGAAATATGGTCTAAAGTGGTTTGATTCCAGCCCAGTAAAAGAAGCATTCATTAGGGAGGCTGACCTGGAGAGGAGGGTGCTGTGAGGGGCTGGGTGCCAGCAGCTGCCTGGTAACCAGGGCTGGGACAGGACCCTGCTGAGGGACTGGAGGTCACCAGATCATAAAACACAGGAGTCCATAAAGTTCCCCAGTTCTGAAGGCAGCCCTTAAAGGTAATATCATGCAGTACCCGAGCCATAACAACAACTCACCTAGAGCCATTTATTACTCCTGGAGAGTCACCCACAGCACACATTTCCCCAAAGTCCTTTAATGTCTCAGGAACGTTCCTCTTATCTAAAGATTGATGGGAATATTATTGCGTCTTAAGGAAATACCAATCAATTACTTTAAGGCTAATTCCTGCCATTTTAATACTCCCTCCCAAGGCACAGACTGACCATATTTGGCAGTGCAGCTGTGAAGCTGCAGGAGATGTGGCTTCCCCTGGGCAGTTGGACAGGGTGCCAGTCCTGCTGTCGATAGCAGCTGCATTGTACAACAGTGGCTGTGTGTTAAATCCCCATGTATTTCATATCATAGCCCTGTGTTTTTCTCTAAACATCATCTGGAAGCCTTTTTGCATGTTATTCAGTGCAGAGGAATGGTTTGACACCAAATTCATTGGTTTCCATTTAACTGAAGGTGCTGATGTTCCCCTGAGGTACAGCAGAGGCCGGGTGCTTCACTGCATTCAGCTCTCTGAAAAATGACTCTCCTCCTCAAAATGGATTTGTAGCCCTCAATGCTTTTAAGTTGCAGCTGACTGTCTGTCTTCTCTTGCTGGTTTAAAATGGATGGGTTTCTCTTTTTTTTCAAGCAGACCCATACATTGTATTAAAACCCCTGAAGAAATTACCTTTGGGTGACTTTGAAAACCCCAGCCCAAACACATCAGGGTGATCCTTTAGGAGGCACCCCGTGTCTGTGAGTTACACTTTGCCGTTTGACTCTGAACAGTGTCCATCCATCTCTGCATCCCTCTCATGCATCAGTGGAACAGCTCTTTCCTTACCGACAGCTCCTGCTCCCTGCAGCCGCAGGGCCCTTTGCTCGTCATTCATTAACAAATTAATCCTGTTCTCCCGACTGCTGGAGCTCACTGCTGGCACCGCGGCCCAGATGGAATGTGACAAGGGGAGTGAGTGGTGGCACCTCTCCTTCTCCTAATGCATTAGGTGCCCTTCAAGGAAAATGCTCCTGAGAGCAACGAGCAGCCCCTCCCGGCGCTGCGACACTGATCAACCCGGACCAGGGCACTCAGAGCTCCCTGCAGGAAAAGGGGGCCGGGACACAGCGGGTGTGGCTTTGGAAACGAGCTGGGGTTCCCTGATGTGAGAGACCACCCAGGATGAACACTCCGCCGTCCTTGGCTGCTCCGTGCTCTGCCCCCTCCTGCTCATCCTGGCTCTCTGACCTTGGTCTTCGCGGAAATTCGGGGACAAGGCTTTTCCCTTCCACGGGCAGAGGGTGCTGAGGACTTGCCACATCTCTTCTGGTTTATTTCCTGGCCCAGGGTTAATAACTGCAGACCCTTCTTGCAGCTGAGGATTTCTGGGCTCCTAATTGCATTTACTTGTTACTTTGAACTGTAATTCTTGCTCCGTACCTTATTTTTGAAATTAAGTCCCCCAAACTGGAGGCACCATAAATAACACAGAAAATAACCTGGAGCAGAGAGGTTGTGTGGATACCTTAGAGGAACCTCCCAGGATCTGAAGGGACATAAAATGAAGCCAGAGAGGGACTTTTGACAAGAGCCTGCAATGACAGGACAAAGGGGAATGGCTTCACAGTGACAGAAATAGATATTAGGGAGAAATCCTTCCCTGGCAGGGTGGGCAGGGCTGGCCCAGGGTGCCCAGAGCAGCTGTGGCTGCCCCTGGATCCCTGGCAGTGCCCAGGGCCAGGCTGGGCACTGGGGCTGGAGCAGCCTGGGGCAGTGGGAGGGGTCCCTGCCAGGGCAGGGGCCAGGTACAGATGGTCTTTAGTCTCCTTTTCAACCCGAACCATTCTGGGATTCCGTGATCCCATGACATCGGGCAGGCTGGATGCAGGAACTGATTCTTTCTGTGGAATGGGTGGGAACTCGGCATGGCTCAGTCGGCAAACAGCACACAAACCTCTCGTGGTTCACACCCTTGGGATGGAGAGTTCCCATTTCCAGGTCAAGCTTTGCAAACCGGGAAAAACGCAATCAAAGCAGAGTGTAGTGCCTCCCTCAAACAGTGCAGCTGACTGCATTTCACTGGTGCATTAAATGACTGCAGGGAATGGACCAGCAGCTGTTTGCACCGCTGTGGATAAGGTGTCGCTGCCTCCCTCCCAAAGCAAAAGGTTCCTGTGAGTTGTATCCAGGGAATCAAATTGTGTGAACAGGCACAGGGAGAGGGAGAGAGACATCTGCCTTGGGAGCTGCAGCTCTCCGGGCTGGATGCTTTGGTGTGGGAAGTTCTGTTCATTAACAACAAAGGAGCAGAGTGGAGCACCCGGGCTGAGCTTTGTCATGGAAAACCCTCAGAGAGCAGGAGCTGGGGCAGGGATAGGCAGTTTGCTTTCCTGGCTGGGATTTTGCTTTCCTAGCTGGGATTTTGCTTTCCTAGCTGGCATTTTGCTTTCCTAGCTGGGATTTTGCTTTCCTAGCTGAGATTTTGCTTTCCAAGCTGAGATTTTGCTTTCCTAGCTGGGATTTTGCTTTCCTGGCTGGGATTTTGCTTTCCTGGCTGGGATTTTGCTTTCCTGGCTGGGATTTTGCTTTCCTAGCTGGGATTTTGCTTTCCTAGCTGAGATTTTGCTTTCCTAACTGGGATTTTGCTTTCCTAGCTGGGATTTTGTTTTCCTAGCTGGGATTTTGCTTTCCAAGCTGAGATTTTGCTTTCCTAGCTGGGATTTTTCTTTCCTAGCTGGGATTTTGCTTTCCTAGCTGAGATTTTGCTTTTCTAGCTGGGATTTTGCTTTCCTAGCTGGGATTTTGCTTTCCTAGCTGGGATTTTGCATTCCTAGCTGGGATTTTGCTTTCCTAGCTGGGATTTTTCTTTCCTAGCTGGGATTTTGCTTTCCTAGCTGAGATTTTGCTTTCCTAGCTGGGATTTTGCTTTCCTAGCTGAGATTTTGCTTTCCTGGCTGGGATTTTGCTTTCCTAGCTGGGATTTTGCTTTCCTAGCTGAGATTTTGCTTTCCTAGCTGGGATTTTGCTTTCCAAGCTGAGATTTTGCTTTCCTAGCTGGGATTTTGCTTTCCTAGCTGGGATTTGGCTTTCCTAGCTGGGATTTTGCATTCCTGGCTGGGATTTTGCTTTTCCAGCTGAGGTTTTGCAGAGTCTTTCCAGCCTGGGAGGAGTTAAAGATGGACACTGAGGTGTTTCAAGTGAAAGCTGTCTGAGCACAGGTCTGGCAGTGCTTCCCTTTTGCAGCCAGCATTCCGGCGTTTTCCTATCTGCACAGCCTTGCACCCACAGCAAAGCCAGGAAAACGCCTCTGCTCTTCAAAGGGCCTTTTTTCTCCTTGATTCAGGACTTTAAAGATGGTGGCTACAGTGTATCTCTACAGGCACTTCCTGCAAAGTGAGAATTTGATATGAAAAGCAGAAAGGATGCTGCCTCTCTCATCTTAACGGGGGAGAAACATCGGTCTTGCAAAACAGGGGAGGTGGAGGAAGGATAAACAGTTTATGGAGATGCTTCCCTACCTGTTTTTCTACTCAATCATTCTATCTTTTGAAGCTAAAAATTATAAAGCCAGAAGAAAATAATAAAGGATCAGTCTTACAGGCAGTGGAGGAGAGGTGTAATATTTATTATCAAAATGTGGACTTTCAGAATTCTGATGTGGTGCATGATCCATCTCAGCCAGGATGAGAATTTCACTTCACAGCCTGGCAGCCCAAGAGGTACCAGGTGTTGAGGTCTCTTGTGTAGACACTAGTGTTTTGTTAGAAAATTGTTCTGGTTTGCAAAGTCAGGAATATTTTCCAATGGATCCAGGGCAGATTGAGGGTTCTGGTCTAAATTTATGTCTCTGAGCCATTTCAAGCAGCAGCTATTTTGGATTTTCCTCCTTTGCAGCTCTGCTGGAGGTACTGGTTGAGCCCTGTGGCACCAGGTGCCATCAAACAAACAGGAAGAGCTGTCTCCTGTTTGATATGTGTGATCTGAGCTGAGCAGATCCTGGCTTGAGAGGATTCTGTGACTCACCAGCAGCCCTGGGGCCATGAGACATGTCTTACACCATTCCAGGTCCATGCCCACCCACATGGAGCAGCCCTTCCCAAGCTCCTGACAGCTGATCAAACCCTCTGGCCTTTGAAAACACAGGCAAAGCAGCTGCAGAGGCTGAACACGAGTGTGTGCTCACCCTGATCTGAGTTCTAATGACAACAGGAATGCCCAGGAAATGCAGCAGCTCCTGGATGGCCTCAGGTGTGCCCCAGCTCAGAGAGCCAGGTGAGATCAGACCTCTCTGGGCGTGATGGTTGCACAGCTCCGTTGGTGTCCTGACACCTGGTGACCAGGTGTGCGAGCAGCAGCAGAGTCAGGGGGGCTCCCAGAAGCGGGGGTGCTGCTGCTGTGCATCTGTGGGAGCACCCGGAGCTCCCACACGGATCTGGAGTGGAAGTGACCGTGGCCGTGGCTGCAATTAACATTTAGAGGGTAATCTCCCCGAGCACCATAAATGCTAACTGCTCTGGCACGCCCTTGACAGCTGTAATTGTCTGTAGCCTGTAAAAAATAACAGCCATCTGGCAGAAAGTGCTGCTGCTGCTGCTGGGAGAGGAGAGGGAGACGGGCACCAGCAAGAGAGCAAAGCCAACCCCAGCACGGGTGACCTCGGGCTGTGTGATTGCCTGGCAATCTGCTCCTGCCCCTCTTCCCACTGCTCTCAATGCCATGGGAGGAGCATCTTTCTGCAGCCAGCACAAGACCTATCAGGATTTATTACAGACAGGCAGGCAGAAAGCCTTGTGCTTCCCTGGAAGTGACAAACTGATAAAAAGAGCTGGCCTGGTGGAGATCAGACCCGTGGGCTACGTAAGAAACCTTGCTCAGTGTATGAGAGAAGGGTATTGCCCTGGTAACAGTGTGCTGTAGATCAGCTGGCACTTGCAAGGAGTGACCTGCCTGCTCTCAGCACCTCTGGCTCTCCTCATCATTATAGCCCCTGGAAAAAACAGCAAATTAACTGCAAAGACCAACAGTCCTGGAAAGGAAAGGATCCCTGTTACTCACAGAGCCAGAGCACTACAGGCAGCCAAGTGCCAGTTCCTCCCGGGGCATCTCTTGGCTTTGGCTTCACCCACAGAGCCCTTTCCTGGGACACAGAGGGCATCCAGCTCAGACAGGCTGCTTACTCACTGCCCTTCCTGGTAAGGCTGCTGAAAAACCTGTGGAAAATGTGGGAGCAGGAAAGCAGGATGATTTTCCAGCAGGATCCATCCCAAGAGTCACTGCACAGCCTCACCATTGGCAGTGAACTGGAGTAATGTGCTCAGTGCTGAATTCTGGCCTTTGCTGCAGCCACCCCACCTGTGGAGAGTGGGCAGAAGGATGTGGGAGGGGGAAATGCCCTGGCTGGAAAAGATCTCTGACCATGCAGCCCAACCATTAACCCAGCACCGCCCTGTGCTGAGCCACAGCTGGAGTGGCACCTCCTGAGCACCCCAGGATGGTGATTCCACACGCCCTGGGCAGCCTGTCCAACGCCTGACCATGCCCCCAGTGAGGACATTTTATGGAAGGGTGTGTGCTACTGAACTCTGGAATATCCCCACAGGAGGTAACCTCCACCCCACCAACACAGAACTGTGCAGGGCCCATCCAGCCTGGCCTCGGACGATTCCAGGGACAGGAAACTTCCAGAGCTGGGGACCTACACTGACTTTGTAGCGAAGCAAAGGATGATGGTGCTGCAAGGGGGAAGAAACAGCAGAGCAAACCAGGCAGTATGATCTCCCAAAGACAGTCAGTACCTCTGTGGAGATATAAATACCACATTATCCCATCCTATCCTATCCTATCCTATCCTATCCTATCCTATCCTATCCTATCCTATCCTATCCTATCCTATCCTATCCTATCCTATCCTATCCTATCCTATCCCATCCCATCCCATCCCATCCCATCCCATCCCATCCCATCCCATCCCATCCCATCCCATCCCTATGGAAATGGGTTTCAGCAGTTTCCTCGTCTCTTCCAGGTGTTTGTTTGCCCTCAAGCCCTGTCCTGGCAGCAGGAGGCAGCTTTGGGGAGGCTGTGGAGGTGCAGGGGGGGCTGGGGAAGGATCCCGGGGCTGGCTGCTGTGTGGGGCAGGCTCCCTGTGCTCCCTGTGCTCTGGGTCAGGTGTGGGGGGCGCTGGGGGAGCCCCACGGGGCCGGGGCAGGGCTGGGGGGCACCTGGCTCCCTGTCTGCACCCCCCAACCCCCCGGGTAATCAACACCTGCTTCATGCCGTGTGATCAGCACCGGCCTCACCCCCAGAGTGACCGGCAGCAGGGGGAGATGCGCCTGGGACGGAGGAACGAAGGTGTGACAGAAGCTGCACATCAGCCTAAGGCCGGGTCACAGTGATCGCTTTCCCAGCCCAGGAGAAGAGCAAGGCCCAGGGTTGCTTTTCAGAGGAGCTGAGGCAATGGTGACACAGGGCCACGCAAGGTCAGTAGCGCTTCAGCAGCCCCTGTCACCCGGTCCTGATCTGTCACCTCCCTGCTGCTCCCTGCAGCCCGCCGGGCACAGCCCCGCTCCGTGTGCCCGAGCTGCAGAGCTCCGCTGCGCCCGGGACGGGGCCGCTCCCTCCCTGCCTGCCTGCCTGCCCTCACCCCGGCCGGCACAGCCCTCTGCCCAGCCTGCCCCGGCCCTGCAGCCCCTCTGCTCGGCCGGGAGGGAGGGAACAGCAGCCGGGGGCTGCCGACAGCACCCCGGCAGTGCCGGGGGCCGGCAGGCGAGTCTCCCGTCGCTCAGCAAAGGCTTTGGAGGGGCAGTGCTTGACAGACAATTCTACACTTCTCGGGACAGCCAGACGGGGATCCCGCCTGAGCCAGCCTCGGGAGCACCCCGCAGTGCAGAGCCCTTCTCATGGAAGTGTCCCAGGAGCGTCGACCTCCTCCTGCAAGTCAAGTCACACTGCCGGCAGCAAAACCGGAGGTTTCATCCCTTCCTGTCCTCCCAGGTCCCCTCACTGGCAGCCCTTGATTCCTTCCAGAGGCTGGTGGCCCACAGTGTCCCTGCTGGGATGAGGGCAGCCAGCCTTTGTCTCCTCATCGCACAGGAGGTGTCTGCCAGCAGGAGAAGAGTTTGCCCTGTGAAGGAGCTGTTTGTTCTGCTGCTGCCCTTCCCTGGGGTGAGAGACAGCTCTGAGCAGCACGGGGTTGGGGGTCCCTGGTGTCCTGTGCTGATGCTGCCCACGGTGGGCACACACCCCACATCAGGATCTGAGGCACAGGCACCCCCCTGCTCCTGGGCTGGGCACCGCTCCCAGGAGCTCCCCTGGGCGGTTTTGGGGGACAGCTGTGCTGGGGAGAGGGGCTGAGTGCGTGTCCGTGTGGGGAAGGTAGGGCAGAGGGGGAGCAGGGAGAGAAACAAGAGTAAACACGAGTTGGGAGGATTTTCAAAGCCGGCAGAGGGCCTGGAAAAGGACAGGCTTTGAATTCTGCTTGTTCTTTTAACTCGGCCTCTGGTCTGAAGAGGCCCCAAAGCCTGGTAAGCCTCATTGAACTTGAAAAGCGACAAGCTCCCTTTCTTCCGTGTGCTTTGTCTTCCCTTATCGCATTCATGAGAGACACTGCTCCCACCCTGGCCTGGCTGCAGAGGGGAGCCAGCCCGTCCCCAGGGCTGCAGAGGTGCAGTGATGTCACCGAGATGTCACACAGAGCTGCGGTGATGTCACACGGAGCAGCAGCAGTGATGTCCCACAGAGCAGCAGTGATGTCACACAGAGCAGCAGTGATGTCACAAGGAGCTGCAATGATGTCACAAGGAGCAGCAGTGATGTCACACAGATCAGCAGTGATGTCCCACAGAGCAGCAGTGATGTCCCACAGAGCAGCACTGATGTCACAAGGAGCTGCAATGATGTCACACGGAGCTGCAGTGATGTCACACAGAGCAGCAGTGATGTCACACAGAGCAGCAGTGATGTCACACGGAGCTGCAGTGATGTCACACAGAGCAGCAGTGATGGCACAAGGAGCAGCAGTGATGTCACACGGAGCTGCAGTGATGTCACACGGAGCAGCAGTGATGTCACAAGGAGCAGCACTGATGTCACAAGGAGCTGCAATGATGTCACACGGAGCTGCAATGATGTCACACAGAGCAGCAGTGATGTCACATGGAGCAGCAGTGATGTCACAAGGAGCAGCAGCAGTGATGTCACACAGAGCAGCAGCAGTGATGTCACAGTGATGTCACACGGAGCTGCAGTGATGTCAGAGATGTCACACGGAGCTGCAGTGATGTCACACAGAGCTGCAGTGATGTCAGAGATGTCACGCAGATCAGCAGTGATGTCACACAGCCCTGGACCTGCAGATTGCTCCCTCTGTCACAGCAGCTGGAGCCCCCAGCCCTTGGAGGCAAAGCTGCACAGGAAAGACATTTCTGTACCAGAGATTCTCTGGGGTAATGCCAAGCAGCAGGATGAAAAGATTGGATCCAAACTGCCTTTTCAGAGTTCTCTGTTAGGACACCTCACGCTGGTAGTGAATGCCTGAAGAGAGGAGTGTACTGACATTAAACTCTCCATTAATTTGAATTTTCATTGATTGACTTGGAAAAAGTTGCACATGATTTCTATTCACACTCAGCTATTAGTGCTGTATATTGGATTAGGTGATAACCTGCTTCCACTAAAGTGATGCCAATAATTTAGGGCTCATCCAACTCAACGGGAAATTCCAAATTAAAAAAAAAAATTATTTTAACTCTGGATTAATTAATTGTGTTTGGCTCTGAAGGGTTGTCTGTCTTCATTATTTTAGTTTAGGCTGGATTAGATTAAATTTGATTAGATTGATGGATGGGGAGAGGACTGGAAGGACAATGTATTCCCTTTTAAGAGCAATATGCAAACAACCTGGAGCCAGAGGAATTTCACGTGAATATAAATCTGAATAAACTTAGACAACCACTGTGGACTCGAGCCCTGAAATAGTCAGAGATTTATTTTAAGACATCTGTAATTACTTCTCCACACCACCTAATCGTTTACAATATTTCTATAGCACGAAATCACTCCTGTTGAAAGGTGTCCTAGTGGATCTCTTCCTGAGAAGTTCAAAGATTTTCCAAGCAGCAGCATTTGGCAGCACAGACCTCCTTGGCTCAGGAGACACCACTGCTTTTTTTTCTTTGCTATGTCCAAATTTCAGAGGCTTTTTGCTAGCTCAGAAATACATCTGTCTGCTCCTGCACAGAAGGGAGAAGGGTTCTCTGCACTGAGACAACACCTAGAAGGCAATTCTGAGCCCCTCCAAGTGGTTTTCCAGCTCTTCAAAGTGGTGGACTTGGCTTGGAAACTCAGTTAAATAAAATCTCAGAATTCCATTCAGTTGACTACAATTGGGAGTTTATGAAAGAAAATCCATTCCTCTACCAAAACTGGGCAGTTTAGAAGCAGGAAACACCAGCTGGGATCTCAAAGCTTTGATTTTTTTTTTTTTTTTATTTTTTTTGCATTGTGCACACTAGAAAGATCTCCCTCTGTCCAGACTCAGCTGAAAAACTATCTGCAATTCAAAACGTGCTGAAAATTTAGTCCACACCTGAATTATCAACACACACTCAGCTTCATGAATCTTCTATCTGATATTTAATCATGTCTGAACAGCAAGAAGTGCACAGTGCTGAAAGGGGAACGGTGTAAGAGCCCCAAGGTGGCCTTGCCCTGGGGTTCTGGCCAGGCAGGCATTGTTTAGCAAGTGCTGAGCTGTTTTCTGTCCCACTTCAGCTGCTTCCTTTGTTGGTCACCTCTTTGGGAAGATGTAGCCGTGGCCTCTCTACCCTGAGCCAGCAATTCCATAAATTAATTCCCTTCACCATCCAAATACCCACAACCTTTCCTCCACTGAATCCTGCTCTGAAGCCAGGAGATGGGATGGTGTAAAACTCAATTTATGGGCTCTGAAGGGGTTCAGATTTTATTTTTAAAGATTATTTAAAAGACATTTTCTCTAGAAGTGAATAACCCAGCTGTGGTTAAGCTGCAGTGGCTGTGAATGGGCACCACTGAAAGCTCAGGGTGCCCGGGGGCCAGGACAAACAGCGACCCAGGGCTGGGGTGGGGTGGGGTGGGGTGGGGTGGGGTGGGGTGGGCTGCATGGAGCATTGCCTGGGAATGTTCAGGGATGGCTGCATGGAGGGCTGAGGTACCACAGCACAGGGATCCCACCCCAGCCCCTGCAGGGAATGCCAGGGGCTGGAGCTGCTCCTTCCCGCAGCCGGCACCGCCCAGGACGCGCCGCCTCCCCGCAGAGATTCCCTCCCGGAGGAAAGGCCGTGTCAGCCCCGGGGCACAGCCCAGCCCAGCCCGGCCCTCCTGCCTGGCTCCTCTCACTGCCCCGGCGCAGAAATCTGGGCTCGTCTAGACAGCGCTTCCTCCATCTCTGAGTCACACTGGGCTTCTCAGAAGCTCGCTTTGCGGCAGGACCCTCTGCCTGACAGAGGAAAACGCTGCAGGATCCACGGGAATTCCTGCCGAGCAGATGGAGGGAAAGGCTGTGTGAGTGGTCCTTAATTAAGATGTTTTGTCTACTGCAAGTCAGGCTATCTGCAGATGTGCCCGTGGAGCAGATGTGCCTGATCTTATCACACTCGGTCCTGCCACAGCCTTGTTCAAGGCTAAGGAATAAGAAGATCGATTTCTTGGGATGAAATGAGGGAAGGAGGGATGACTGGAGGGGAAATACTGAGTATTATGACTCAAATACTGAGCTGCATGTTGAGTCATACAGCTTGTCACACTACCAAAATAAAATCCACACTTTTTATTTTAATGGGATTTCTGAGACTTTCACACAATTTGGCAGTCGTGGGGAACGAGTTTCAGTGGATGAAGCACCAGCTGGGTTTGTTTCCCCAGTGCTCAAAGCTTTGTCTTTAGTGTGATACAGTTACATTAAAAAGATCATCCCTGCCCTGGGAGATGCATTGCCTGGGAAAACCACCAGCACAGTTCAGCTGAGTCCTTTCCATGCCTGGAATCACAGGATCACCGAGGCTGGAGAGCTCAGTTCCAACCTGTGACCCAGCACCGCTTTGTAAACAAGAGCAGAGCACAGAAAACCACCTCCTGTGGCTCGTTCCTGGAGCTCCTCCAAGGACAGGGACTCCAGGGTGCAGTTGAAGCTCTCAGCACCAGGAGCACGGCCCCTTCCCTGCCTCTGGCACCCAAAGGTGTCGTATCTCTGACCCTTCTCCTGCCCAGGCTGCAGTGACCTCAGTGGAATCACACTCTGTCTCACCCTGTGCCTCTCCTGTTCTCTGCTCCGTTCAGTGGCAACTTTGCACCCTGGTCCAAGAACCCCTTTAAGCATGAAGGGAACATGTCTGAAAAGCAAGGAAATAATTTTTTTTTCCCAAGGAAAAAATTTTTCTGACCCTGCCCTGCTGTTCTCTCACTGCTTACTGGAACGGCTAAAAAGCTGGAGAAAATTGGCAACCAGGAGAAAGGCTCTGAGAGCCCTGTTGTGTAGGGAAGCAGGAGATGGGCATCACGGAGCTGAGCACCTCACAAACATGGGGGAGCGTGGGGAGAAGGGAGGGAGCCTCTTGCTGGTTCTCCAGAAGCCTCAGCACCCACTGGAGCTTTTGCTTTGCTTTTTCGGCTTTGCAAATTTTATTCCTTCAGAGCACAAGACTGTCCTGAATGGGGAGATTTGGGTTTTAATCAAATTATTTATCTTCCATGTTTTATTCTTTGGGGTCCAAAGCAGGGAAACCAAACCGTAAAACATCTCTGTTCTTCCAGCCAGGTTCTCTGGAGACCCCAAAACGCTGTGCTGGTGTGTCCATCTGACCAGCAGTTATTTCTGGAAGCCCAGCACGTGCATAAAGTGTTGCTGTGTGTATCAATTAAACCCAATCATGCAGACCAAGCCCGACGTGAAACCACACAGGAAATGAAAAGTTAAGCTCCCTAACAGCTCCCACCCGCTCTCCTCTGCCCCAGGCCCCTGGAGCCACAGCCAAGGTGGCCAGCACAGCTCCAGAGAGGCTGCAGCAGCTTTAGGGGCCAGCACAGCTCCAGAGAGGCTGCAGCAGCTTTAGGGGCCAGCACAGCTCCAGAGGGGCTGCAGCAGCTTTGTCCCTGTCTTTGGAGGGGCTTCAGCACCTCCCACCCTCCCTGGAGCAGTCTGCAGAGCTGTGTGGTCTGGAGTGCCCTGGGGCTGAGCTCGAAGGTGAGGAGGCAAACAGGACCTGTGGGGGTGATTTGCTCTATTTCTTTTTCATATCAAATAATTCTGGTTTGTGTTAAAAAGGTGAACTCAAATCTCTGTGTTCTGGTGGACACACAAACACCCACGTGGATTAAGAGATGGAAAACATGAAGGGCAACATCTTCAGGCTGGAGGAATCCAAAGTAGAGGCTGATGCTGCCAAAGCGGGAGAGGAGACTGCTTCATCCCATGAGCTCAGTCCCCACACACAACCCTGTGTACAACAGTCAGTTGTGATCACTGAGGACTGGACACCATCCCTCCATCACACAAGGACCTGCCACTGGATTTTTCTCCAGGAGAAGCTGCTGAGGGGACAAAGCCCTCCTGTGCCAGGCCAGGTGTGCTCACCTGTGGGAGGGGGCCAGTGCTCCCCTGTCCTTTCCTCCAGGGAGAGACCTTTGCTTCTGCAAAGGGCAGCAAGTGCTGTTCCTCACTGTCACCTCCTCGACATTCCCAGCAGCCAGGGAAACCCTGGATTTCCCCTCTGGCCTGGGATCCTGCATTCAGCCCCCTGCTCAACCCTCCTCAATGAAAACTGAGGTGCAACTTGTCCCAAATCCCCTGTGGCTAACACACAGCCACCCCAGCTTTGGGGAGATAAATTCTGGCTGCATCCCTGGGGACTGAAATTGGAAGGCAGGAGGCTGAACCCTGGTTTTCCCTCCAGCCTTGTCTCCAGGGATAACACACCCTGCTCTCACTCTGTAGGGCTGGTCTGCGTTCCTGCAGCCTCCCTGGGACAGGGACATCCTGGGGACAGGGACATCCTGGGGACAGGGACATCCTGGGGACAGGGACCTGCTCTGCATTCCTGCAGCCTCCTGGAGTCGGCTCCTCTGGGTTTTGCCACCCAAAGCCCCTTGTCTCAGCTGGAGGCAATGGGCAATGGCAAGGCCTGAAGCTCTGATGGGAGCAGTGAAATCCTCTGCTCTGGGAGGATAAACAGCCACTTCAGCCTTCAGGGGGTTTGCCCATTTCTTCCCAGAATCAGGCAGAGATTTATCAAAATCTCATCAGGATAAAAACCAACCCAAAATTCAGGTGCTGAGCAATCCATTTCCTATGAGGGAAACAACTGTTTTTACAGGTATAAGTGAGGCCAGATTTTCTACAGATGAGGGGAAATTCTTCATTTTGCGAGTTGGAATTGGGTTTTTCTTTTCAAGCAGGGAAGAGGGGAGTGAAGGAGGCAGGAAATGTAAAAGATTTTGGAAACATGAAATGAATAGGTCAAGACACATCATTTTGCTGAACCAAAGCAGGAGGCAACAGCTTGAAACTGAAATTAAATAGACCACCTGCAAGAGAAGGAGAGGAAGGAGAGATGGGGAAGCGGGGAGGGAGGGTCAGCGCTGGCACCAGTATGAACCACACATATTTAAAAGCATCCGTCAGTGAATTATTAAAGATGCTTGTTTCAGGTTTGGACATCTTGGCAATTGTGATGGGAAACATGCCAAGGCACATGAGCAGGGCTTGAATACTTATGTTTGAATTCCTGGCAGGCACCTTTCCTCCCCTCTAAAACACCAGCTCCGGTGAGTGGTTGGAGGAAAAGCTCTCAGTCCAGGGCCGGAAAAGATCTCTGCTCCCACCCCCAAGACCTGCAGGGGAGTGCTGGACGTGACAGGAGTGTTTGTGCAGAGGGACGAGTGTGGGTTTGAAGCACTCTGGACTCTTCTCCCCGTTCTGCAGCTCAGCCTGTCCAAATTATCCGTGCAGAGCTCCCTTCCTGCCGCAGGCACGCACGGAGGCACTGCTGCCCTCCCGGCTGGATCCTCCCAGCTTCTCCTGACCCACAGCTCATCAATCCTTTCTCAGCAGCCATCTCTCCCGGGGCCTCGGGAGCATCTCCCCAGGAGCTCCTTCAGCACATCTCGTTGGAGCAGCACCGCGCTAATTCCTGCCCTCCCCGGGCAGGTCCAATAAATCCCGGGGCTCTGAGAGAGGCTCGGAGCTCCTGCTGGAGGGCTGAGGCACATTCCCGGTGGCCTTGGCACTGCTGCCCATCTGTCTGGACCATTGAACCCAGGCCTAAGGCTCCACACGCTGCTGTAAATCTCATTTGGGCAAATGCCCCTCCCTCGTTCCCCCTCCCGGTCTGATCAGCATTTCGCCATGGGGAACGCAGCAAAGCAGAGCTCGGTGGAGGGTTAATTTGATCCCTCCCCACGACAAAGCAAGGGAAACCACAGGCTCTGGCTTGGGAACAGCGTGGAGCAGGCAGGAGAAAGTTACAGGCGCGTGGGACAGAATAAATCCAAGAAATTGCCAGAATATTTGTAAATAAAATAATAAGCAGTGAAGTGAAATAAGCTGACACGCGAAATGTGCATGTTGATTAAAACAGCCCCGGAGACCATGAAATGACAAAGTCACTGTGGATGCCAGCACAGCCCCAGCCGCAGCCCTGATGCATATTCATAGCACCGGGAGAGCTAACGAGGCGCTGGGCTTGGGAACGGCTCACAGCGAGCCACGGGGAGACTGCGCGGTGCCTGACAAATTTGGGAAGGCTGCGAGCCTTGAAATCTCCCTTTGTTACTTAACAAACATGGAAGTAAGGGAATGCCGAACCTCTTGTTATGGAAATAGCACGCGGTGCTGAGGATATATGATAAGTCTAGGGGAGAATTACAAACACTCGGGACTGATCCCTTTGAAATCTCTGGGAGTTTTGCCATTTATTTCAATGGGGGCTTTACCCAGTCCTCACAATGGACTCGGTCATTTATCTGCAGGCATTGACCCAGCTCCCTCTGCCTTGGCAGCCGTGTCCCTCACGGGTACCTGCAAAGGGGCTCCTGCTCCTGTGGGGCAAACAGCGAGTGCCAGCATCCCCTGGGCACGCAGGAGGGGCAGGGATGGGTCACAGGGACAGCTGGAGGGAGGGACATCACTCCTCTGCCCTGCTCGGCCACCCCTCTGCCCGGGGCAGCTCTGTGTCCTTCCAGCCGGGTGTCCAGGGGACACCTCAGCCACCAGGGAGGAGCTCAGGGTCTCCTCCAAAGGGCTCCAGGGACAGGGAGAATTTCAGCCCACACTAAGCAAGGAGTGGGCAGTGGGTTTCAGATCCAGCAGGCTGTGTGAGGGCATGGGGGCAGTGCTGAGGAGCTCCAAACAGACAAGATCCCTGAAGGGCTCCTCTCTAAGGACACTTGGTCAGGTCCCCTCTGAGGGCAGGGGGCTGTGATCCCTCAGCACTGGGGGGTTTGTTGCAGCTGACTGAAAATGAAGTGAATTAATTCCTCCCTGCACAGCCTGTGCCAAGGTCCTGGTCCCTAAATGCAGGGACAGTCAGGCTTTACTCCATGTACTGAGACATGAAAAGCCAAAAGCTCGACCAGAGCTGCTGTCCAGGGCCTTGTCCTACCAGCTGCCTCCACTCCAGGAGTGACACCGCTGACCTGTTCTCAGGGGTGACTTTGTGTGTCCTGCACAACAACATAACAACCTCACCCTACAACACTGCTTTTTGTACCCTTGCAAAGCTCAGTCCCTGCTATTTCACCATCAAACACGTTCTGTGACTCCCCTCCAACGCCCTCATTGCAAAACTTAAATCCAGCCTACCTCTGGGATTGCTTGACAGGTTTAAGGTGCCCAGTTATTGCCTAAAACCAACGGGGAGCAGTGAATTACAGAGTTACACTGGATATTAAAGGAACTTGTCCTAAAAATCTTGCTCTTGCTCAGGTTACTGTTGGTATCTCCAGCTACAGCTCTGCTGAGGAGAAAAGCACCAGAGCAGCAGAAGGTTACCTGGGTATTATCTTAATTGCAATTACTGCCTCTGAGCAATCTATTACCAAGTGATTTGTTCAGCTTCTGTTTCCCTGTATGACTGATTGAAAGACACCCAGGAAGAGGAAAGAACAACTGGGGGTGGAGGGAAGCAAAGCCTCAGATCTGCCCTGTCACTTTAAGAAGGAGCAAGTGGGCTGAAAGCATTTGGGGAGTGGATTCATTCTGCCTGTGTTTTCCACCTCGGGAAGCCAGAGCTCCCAGTGGGGCAGGCAGGAAGATGGAGAAAAAAAAAGCTGGGGACTCACAGCAGAAGCTGCTGATGTGAGTGACAGTTTGCTGGTGGGAATAAAATGTTTCTTGTTTGTTCCAAGATGGAGATAACAGAGTCAAGGGGTCAAGTGGTGTGGGAATGCGAAAGCCCTGTGGGTAATGTAGCATGATAAAAAATGAGGGATCCAGGGCACGGGGCTCACTGCCACAATAGACCAAGGGGCAATTCAGAACGAGCTCAGATCTTGTCTGTATTTAAATATTGACTGATAATCTCACTCCATTTCCTCGCTGTCCAAAAGGTATGCAGACACCCAGCCCACTGTGCTATCCTGAGGGGCAGTCCTGTGTTTGATGAGGGACTAATTGGGGTGGGGGAGACTTGTTCTTTGCCATCCATCACTCCTTGGGTCATGTGCACAGTTAATGGAGCTACCTGGCTGCCCAGGAGTGACCAGCACACGGAGCTGACCCGAAACCTGCAGGGTCCTGCCTGGCAGCAAGGGGAGGGGCAGGGCTGGGGGGGTGTTCAGGGCTCTCCTGGCACTCCTGAGGCTGTGGACATGGGAACCCTGGAGAATCCCTCCAGGAACATCCCTCTCTCCCTCCCCTGGAGCTGGGCATGGGGCTGCCCTTCAGATGCACCCTCAGGAAAGTGGAGCCAAGCTGGATCCCATCAGACTGGAGGATGGGGAGAGGGGGTGAAACCAGCCAGGAGCTGTGGGAATCCCTGGCAGGAAGAAAGTTTTATAAAAATAAACCCTCTGGGGGTCCTTCACTTACATTTCTCCCTTTTTTCCTGACTCAGTTTGCTTAGCAGGGCTCCACCAAAGCTGCCTCCTCCTCCCTGTCCAGACACGGGGAAGTTTCCAGCTCTGAGCTGCTGCTCTGGCAGGACACGGAGAAGCCCATTAGCCCCAGCCACCCACGAGAGCAGGGATGTCTCAGGGCTCCCCCTGCTTTGCTGTCTTGCAAAGTGCTGCAGGTGCTGGTCAATATTAATCACTTCTGGTCTCTGGGATGGTCTGAGTTGCAGCCACAGGCTGGGACCTGGCGCTGCATCAGCAAACAGGGCAGGGAGAGAGGTGTGGAGAGCTGGCTCTGCCAGGGAGGTGTGAGTGAGCACCACGTCCTTTGGGACAGCAAGGACCACCCTCAGGGCGAGGAGGAGAGAATCTCTTTATGTGGCCTGCAGCACGGTGCTGAGGAGCACCTTCGCCTGCAGGGGCTGCTTCTCACGCTGGATCTGCAGGAGAGGAGCTCTGCTGCCTTCCCTCCTCTTCCTTTTCCGTCTGGGTCCCCCGTGGCTGTGGATTCATTTGCACCTCTGTGATGAGTCTCCAGCCTGTGCACGTTTATTTAATGGAGAGGCCAGCTCTCCTGGAGGCAAGCACCAAGTCACTTGGAGTTGCTCTCAGAAAGCCACTGAGCCACACCAGAGTTCTCCCAGGTAACCCTCCCACCACCCTGTGTCAGCACAGAGTGATCAGCCCCCCCATGCAATCTTTAGGGCTTGCTGTGCTCACCAGAATGGAAACACCAGGCTGGTGCCAAGACTGGTGTTTAAATGAAGTGTCCCCTGCCATCAGACACATGTCCAGCTGTGGCGGTGCTGTGCTCTCTGTAAGCCACTCCCCTGAGTTGCTGTTGCCAGATGGACAGCATGGGAATGTTATCTGTTTGATCCTGGGTGCCTTGGAACCAGGAGGGAGTGTGGATCAGGCTGACAAAGCAAATTTGCTCCACAAACCCTGGCAATTTTCTGAGAGAGCGGGAACAGCATCAGCGACAATGCCCAGTGATAACTCCTGCTGTCCTAGAAAGAAATCAGGAGCAGGTTTATCTGGGCTGGCAGGTCCTTGGAGAGCCCCCTGGCTCAGAGACAGCAGCGCTGGGCACCAGGCTCAGCTCTCCCTGTCAACATGGATTTTAACATTTTAATTGTCCAGGGCCACGAGCGAGGCTGGCAGCACGCTCAGCCATCATTTCACTTGTGCAGCTGGGGACACCTGGTTCAAACATGGTTCAAAATGGTTCAAAATGGTTCAAACATGGCTCAAAATGGTTCAAAATGCTTCAAAATGGTTCAAACATGGCTCAAAATGGTTCAAAATGGCTCAAACATGGCTCAAAATGGTTAAAACATGGCTCAAAATGGTTCAAAATGGTTCAAACATGGCTCAGACATGGTTCAAACATGGCTCAGACATGGTTCAAACATGGTTCAAATGTGGTTCAAATGTGGCTCAGACATGGTTCAAAGCTGGTTCAAAGCTGGTTCAGCCCTGGTCCCACCAGCCCCTGCACCAGCTCCAGCCTTTCCCAGGAGGGTGGCTATTTCCTGGCAGTGTCCTGATTCCGTGGGAGACCCTTGGGCACTGCCCTGCACAGGGGGTACTCCTGCATGGAATCACCCCAGGGACTGGAAAGCTGCCCAGCCCCGTGGGCTGAGCTCAGAGCCAGGGTGACACACTCAGGTCGCTGATGGGAGAGCTGCATGTCCTGCAGCAGCCAGAGTGACAGCATTCCCGTGAAACATCTGACCAACAGAGGTAAACAAAGCAAAACCCCCATTATTAACAGAGAACAGCGCTGCTGGCCTTCAATAATTGATGCACCAAAAGCATATAAAAGAACCTCCAATGATACATTATTAAAACCAGCTATTTGTAAGGTGCTGTGAAAACAAATGTAGAGAGGGGAGCTGAGGGGGAGCCTGAGGAAGGTGATGGTGAGGAAAGGACAGCAAAGGCAGCAGAGGTGGTGCAGTCTGTCCCACAGCCCACAGCCAGCCTGGGGTCCCAAGGACACCCAAACCCCGCCCAGGCAATGTGGGCATGGCCCCCAGGATGGCAGAAGCAGAAGCTCTGTCCTGATGCAGACAGATGAATTTAACCCTCCCACACATCCAGGAAAGGGCGCTGTGATTTCTGCCTCCCCACCGACTGCTGAGGGAGCCTGGGGCTCATTCTGCCTTTGCCTCCTGACTTAAGGGGGCTGAACTCAGCCTTCTGATCCTGCTTTTTTGGTGAGTTTACTTGCTAAGCCCCCAAATTAACGCATGCCTCTCATAAATCCCAGCAGGACCAGCGGGGTGGGACACTGGGACAGCTGGAGGACATGCACTGCAAGTCCTGAAGAGAGTCAGGAACACTTGAGGTGCTTCTGGGATTTTCCATTGAGGGAACTCTCTGTCAAAATGCAGATTCATTTATGTCAAAACAATTTGTGGGAAAGAGTTGGTTTTGACAAATTTCTTCTTCTCAAGCTTCTTTCAAAGAAAATTTTGCAGTCGTCTTTCTGACGTGCTCAGGTTAGAACACCTGGCCTGTTAGGGCCAAACCACGTTTTCCACTCTGACAGAGTCTGCTTTGGAGGAGTGATGTCACATGAAACAGCTGCAAAGACCTCGTTCAGGGAACTTTCTGGCCCCGGACTAATGGGGATAAGGGCACAGAGGGATATTTTGTGTTGACAAAATAAGCACTTTCTTCCTTGAAAGTTGGCTGCATCATTTATTTAAGCATAGTCAATATTTAATGGAGTTCTAACATGCACATTAAATGTATTGTGAGCACTCGGCCCTACGTCCTGGGCTGCACAGCAGCAGGAGCAGCTCTGGAGCAACCCACGGCAGCAGTTACATCAACCCTGTGCTGCCACACTTGGGAAGCCCCTGAGGAGCACCTGAAACACTTGTCATGTCAGGAGCAGAGCCTTGGGGCTGGCTCGGCAGCAGGGGAGGTGCCAGCAGAGCTGCTGCACCCAGCGGGCTGAGCCTCGGGCTGGGATCCGGGATCCCCTGCCCTCCCTGCACACCCCTGCCCTCCCTGCACACCCCTGTCCTGCCCTCCCTGCACACCCCTGTCCTGCCCTCCCTGCACACCCCTGCCCTCCCTGCACACCCCTGCCCTCCCTGCACACCTCTGCCCTCCCTGCACACCCCTGCCCTGCCCTCCCTGCACACCCCTGCCCTCCCTGCACACCCCTGCCCTCCCTGCACACCCCTGCCCTGCCCTCCCTGCACACCCTGCCCTCCCTGCACACCTCTGCCCTCCCTGCACACCCCTGCCCTGCCCTCCCTGCACACCTCTGCCCTCCCTGCACACCTCTGCCCTGCCCTCCCTGCACACCTCTGCCCTCCCTGCACACCCCTGTCCTGCCCTCCCTGCACACTCCTGCCCTGCCCTCCCTGCACACCCCTGCCCTGCCCTCCCTGCACACCTCTGCCCTCCCTGCACACCCCTGCCCTGCCCTCCCTGCACACCCCTGCCCTCCCTGCACACCCCTGCCCTCCCTGCACACCCCTGCCCTCCCTGCACACCTCTGCCCTCCCTGCTGCCTTTCCCGGGACTGCTCGTTCCCACTGCCCCGGGGCTCTGTGGCAAGGAGCTTTTTTCTCCTCCAGCTGTTTCCTGCTGTGCCGTGCACATCCCTGCTCTGCCCCGGGGAGGTTCTCCTCCTGCCCCTCTGTCCCTGCATGCTCTGTTGAGTGAGCAGGAAGCAGAGCGTTCAGCCTCCTGGGTGCCTGCAGGTGCTCAGACCTGGCTTTTGAGCTGCTGAGGGTGCAGGGGGGATCTCGGGGATCTCAGGGATCTCGGGGATCTCAGGACCCGGCCTCCCCTGTTCCACTGCAAGCACAGACACCTGCTGTCTGCAGCCACCTCCCCTGTGCTCTGTACAAACCCAGGCACGGGACACCGTGGTGGCACTCAGCCAGCAGCTCTGGGCAGTGCCTGGCCCTTGTGCCTTGGGCACATCTCCTGACCTGGCATTGCCCCCTGTCCCCCTGCACCCCACGGCCAGCACCCTGCTGCCCTGGCAGGTGCCCAGGTGTCACACAGGTGTCAGCAGCTGGGGACTGCAGGGAGGCCTTTGCTGAGTGCCAAGGGAACCCCTGGGAGACCAGAGAAGCAGCTTCAGGAGCCTCAGAGGCACGGGGAACACCCTGGCTGCTGCCGGGGAAACTCCTCCCTCCTCTCCTGGCTCAGATCACTGCAAGGGTCGAGCTCTGCTGACTTCCCTCTGGCCGTCCAGCAGTGACACCTCAATGTTTTCCTCCTCCAGGAGACAAAGGGAAGGAGGGCGGCCTGGCTCTTGTCAGCGTGGACCTGACAGCTTTACAGCCTCACTGGGGAGAGGAGCTGAAAGAAGGAGCCTCAGATTTAATCTGTGCTGACAGGGGTGGGTGATGGGTATTTTTATAGTGGAGGAAATGTATCGAACAGGGGAAATTAGACCAGAAGATGATAAGGATCTGAGCCTGACACAGCCAATTAATAGATGTTTACAAATGATTAAAGCCGATAGATCAAAGCAGAGGCACTCCTTTCTACCTCATGCCTCTAGATTGTTGGGAAGTGCCCCAACTGGTGATGACAGCCTTGTCCCAAGCTCAGGGCCTTCTCCAGCCCATGGCCAGCCTGGAGCAGCTGGGCAGTGCAGGTTTCTGCTGCAGCCAAATGCTCCCAACAACTGCAGCGCCTCAGCACAGCCTTTGGGAGGGATCAGGGCCGCCCTGCACAGCTCCAGGCTCCGTGTTTGGGTAAACAGGGGCAGAATTCCTCTTATTTAATGCAGGGGGAGCATTTCTCTGGCACCACTGCTCAGCTGCTTCCAGGCATGGAGAGTGCAGCACTGAGCTCACTGAGGTGCAGGGAGGAGACATTGAGGTGGTTTTTGGAGACTTTTTGGTCATTTTATGGTACTGTCCTGCCAGGGCCACTCACTTGGCTCCAGTGTGGCCAAACCTTCAGCATGTGAGCACAGGAGGTGTCAGCCATCCCACCCTGGAACTCAGCTCACCCCTCTTTGCCACCTGCACCCTCTGGGCACAGCCCAGGCACTGCCCTGCACTAAGCTGGACTTGCAGCTTGGAATCCACAGCTGAGCTCAGCAGCACAGCTCGGGCTGGTCTCCTTACATTGCCTCCAAGGGCTGAATTCCTTGGGAACTGTATTTCCCACAAGCCCAGGTAATATTTTCCAGGATGCTCAGTGACTTAACAACTTCTGTCTCACAGACTTACACGGAAATTCAGGCTTCAGCACCCAGATCCAACAGGATCATGTGTGCAGTTTTAGTCTGAGCTCCTGACTCCCAGCTAGCACCTGAAGCCTCTGGCTGGATCTGGGCTGAAGCATCTGAGTTACTTAGGAAAGTCAGGCTTTGGCTCCTGAGCCGCCTTGGGGCTTTATTTATATTTAACCTTGACCAAGTCTGTGGCCTGCCCACAGGTTCTCCTCCACGTGGGAATCCTCAGCAGCACCAACATTTATTTTTTAAATCCAGCCCTTGGACAAGGCACAACCCCAGAGTCCTGAGCAGTACAGATATTAAAGTTCTGCTGACACTTCCCGTGGAGGAGAGGTGTTAACCCCAGGACCTGCTCGGGTTCCAATTGGAGCAATTGCATTCTGCCTCCAACACCCCAAACTCCCTCTCCAGTTTCTCTTGTGTTGTATTTTGTCCCTCTCTGCTTTGCCCAAGCCCTGTGCTTTTATTAAATATCTCCTGTTCATTTACAAACCGATTTCAGCTCCAGCAGTGGCAGAAGCAGCAGCAGGACTTGCGTTGTTCCTCCCCCAGAGAAATAAATATAAAAATACAGTTTTTTCCTGTTCGTACAATCCTTTGATTGGCTCAGGTTTTATTTTTTCATTCAAGGTAGAGTTGCAATTAAGATATTATGCAAAAAACCACCAAGTTCAGAGGAAGAGATCAGCAAAAGAAGAAGTTTGGTGCTTGAAAACCAGGCAAAATTATCGGTAAAAGGAGCTGATGATTTCAGACTCTGCTAAGAGCTGTCTGCCAAGGCAGCAGGAGATTTCTCTCTTCTGTCTTGCCTGATAATTAATAACAATAATTGATACCTATAAGGAAAATTGAAATATTCCTGAGGGACACACGGTGATCTGTCCCTCAGGACAGACAGCCATCCCTCCCTCAGGACAGACAGCTATCTGTCCCTCAGGACAGACGGCCACATGTCCCTCAGGACAGACAGCCACCCCTCCCTCAGGACACACAGCCACCCGTCCCCGCTCTGGGCAGGGCTCTGGCGCTCCGGTGCCGATCGCGGATCAGGCTTTTGTTGTGACACTTTCCATAAGGATATAATGAGGTGTCAGAAATAACTCAGAGTACACTGAGAGGAGGATTTGTAGGAGTGATTCTGGACTTGTGTCTTCCAGCCCAACACCTGGAACACTCCCACCAGTGCTCTCTTTTCATAGACTCACCCATGAAACGAGTTTGTGCCTCACCCCGAGTGGCTCTGCAGCCCGGCAGGATCCACACACAGCGCCCCATCCCAGAGGAGCAGGGTCCTGACTCTGCCCCAGAGGAGTCAGGTGAGCTCCCAAGGTCCAGATCAAGAAGAAACACACACACATTCACAGAGATGATCTGGGTGGTTTCTGCTGCCATCCACACACTGCCCTTTCTCTAAGAGAAGATCCTGGAAAATCCTTCATGAATTCTACAGCCAAATCCACCAGGCTGTGACAGGTGCTGCTGTAACCTTAGATGACACCTTTTAATTTTTTAATCACTTGAGAACTTTGATTTTCCTTGCTAGGTAACAATCCCCAGAGTTATAACAACTTGCCCCCCTGACATTTGACCCAGCCATTAATGATCTTTATCACAGAGGCCTTGGAGGGACCCCCAGAGCTGCCAGACTCATGGCCAAGCTCCAGCCTGCAGGCACCCAAAGGGTCATTGCCCAGAGCTCTGCAGGCCACGTTCCAGCCTTTCTAACAGGCTGGGCTTTGGGGACACACGGCAGCAGCCTGGGAGGGACAGGGTGTGATCCCCTGTGCACAAGGACCCACCGACCCCTCCCAAAGCAGATCCCCTCTGCTCAAAGCTCCAGGTGGGGAGCACACCTGAGCATCTCACCCTCTCTCTCCTCCTGGCCTCCCGCTCATTGCTCCAGGCTCAGCTGGAGGAACCAAAGGAGCCTGCACCTCAGGGGCAGAAGGAGGGACCAGCATCAGACCTGGGTGGGTTCCTTCATTTCCACATTTCCAGATTCTGGCTCTGTGTCCAGAGGCCGAGCTCTCCTCCCCACCCTGCTCCCGTCCGTGTCCCTGTGGTGCTGGGCAGATTTGCTGCAGGACAATTCTCAGCAGCCCTCTCCCCCCAGCCAGGCTGCCCCCTTGGATGTGGGCAGATGATACAGAAAATGGGTGGTTCAGGCCGATTTCATCAGGCCTAACAAATCTTCAGTAAATTAAAACTCATCCCCCTTTCCTCCCCTCTCTGGGCCTTTGTCTTGCTAATACACATTAAGCCCTGCCTGGCTACACACTTTGAGGCGTTTGGAGGTGAGGTCTGTACAAAGCTGCAGATGTGGGAGCTTTAAAGGACCTTTGGCCTCGGTGCTGCCCATTAACATCAGCCATGCCAGCAGAAGAATCTCACCATGGTTCTCTCCCCTCAAAGGGCTCCCAAGTAACAACCTCGCCTTTTGAGGGGGGGACAGAAATAAAAGAACAGAAGGAATGAGCAAGAAAGAATGAGAGAGGGACCTTCCAAAAGAGGTGTTCCCTGTAAGGCTAATTTTGTCCCTAAATCATTGTCTGGAGCTGGTTGCTATTTAGAAATTGCTTAAGAAATGGGTGCACCTCTTTCAGGCCAGGCGATGCTGACACCTCCCAGCTCTCGCTCGATTCATTTCTCTCATCTCCACCGACCGTTCCCGCTCTGACCTTCCTGCTTTCAGAAATAAAGAGCACTAATGCAGCCCCATACTCAAAGAGCCACTTTTGTCCCGTGTTCAGGTTTTTATTCCCGTTCAGATTTTCTCTGTGCTTTCCACCCCTCTTTAGAAATCAAAATCGAGCTGCCCCCAGAGCTGGACTCCGAGTGCCAGGCCAGAAATGTCTATGAGTGTAAGGGCCCTTCTGGAGTCTCCTCTGCTGCCCTGGTGTCCTCCCCTGGAGCAGCTGCTGCCCCACCCCACAGACGGAAATTGCCAGGAAAGCCGTGCAGTTAATGAACCTGCCCCTTTCCAGTGGGCAAGGGTTTGAATAAAAGCTCCAAGGATGTGAACAATCCTCTCCTCTGTTCAGGGCCCTCACCGGGCTGCACTCAGGTGTGAGTTAAACAAGAAGTAACAGCTCCTCTCCCCGGGACTCTCAGCAGAGGCTTTGCCTTCCATCCCTTCAAGCACTTTGGCTAAAATGTAAAGAGAAACTTTGCTGCCCTATGTGGGTGCTTTAGAAGTTGTAAGGTGTGATGAATGAGCTCTAAAAAACACAGATCAAGAGGAAGATAGCGGGGATGAAAGGACAGGCAGTTAGATCAGGCTAGACATCCTGGGATGAAAGGAAAGGTGAATGGGTAGCCAGATTAGACAGTTACCCTAAGTGGAAGGCAGGAAATCCAACCTTGTAGGTGTTTATCCTAAACTCCAGATCTGCACCTGTAAAGGCGCTCCCTCGCTTCATTTCCATTCAGTCCTTTCATAAGCAAATCTCTTGGCTTGATCAGGAGGTGCTCCTGGCACCGGGGCCGTGAGCATCAAAGAGAAATTAAACAAACTGACCAACCTCAGTTACAGCCTTTTTTTTTTTTTTTTTTTTTTTTTGCTCTCAGAGGAGAGCTTAGATCTGCGCTCCTTTCACACTTCGGGGCAGGGGCGCGGCTCAGCTCTCACTCCCTGGCTTTGTCCATCCCAGCGGCAGGGGTGGGGCACTGCGGACGGGGGCTCGGGAGGGTTGGGATGGGTTTGGGTTTGGGCCTGGAGTGTGGAGCCCGCTATCGCCGGCCTGGGGCAGAGCTGGGAGCCTCCCCGGCCATCAGAGAACCGGGATCACCTCTCTGCCGCCGGGAGCAGAAACCCGGCGGTGTCACACGGAATAACGGAGCGTTCCCCGACAAATCCCATCCCATCCCCACCCCAAACCACGCCGGATGTTCGTCTGGTGCTGCTCACCCACCCCAGAAGGTAACGAGACCCATCGCGTCTCTCTGCCCTCCTGGGGAGGGGTCTACATCCAGCGCCGGCCCCTGGGGCAGCACAGCGCTGTCCGTGCCCCTCGCTCAGCCTCCCGCGGGGAAACCTCAGCGATCCGGGCTGGGAGCAGCGCGGGGCTCGGGGATCAGCTGGGGACACCCACCCGGGTATCGCTGCTCCCCTCTGCAGGACAAACCCCAGGGCAGCAGAGGAGCGGATCAGCGGTGATGGAAAATCCACCCACGCGGGTGCGATTTCACACCCACAGCTTCAGCCTCTCACGGCTTTGCGGTGGGCCTGAGGGGCTGGGCCGATTGTTGGACTCGGTGACCTCAGAAGTCTTTTCTAACCTTAATGATTCTGTGATTCTCGGTAAATTTGTGCCTTGCTTTCAATGTCAAACCTTGAATAAAAGCTAAAGTTTTGTTTCCTCCCCTGTGAGGGACACACCAAAATTAGCAGAACAGCACTTTTTTTTTTTTTTTTTTTTTTTTTTTTTTTTTTTTTTTTTTTTCCCATGGAGACCTTAGTAAAAGTATTTTACAATAGGTAGCTGAAGCATAACAAAATATGTAATATGTTCCAATTTTTGCCAGTAATTGGGTTGTGTGTCATCCCCCTACGGCTCCATCTGCACATCAAAGATTCCTGCCTTTATTTCTATGACATCGATTAGTTTTATTCCAAAATCACTACAAAGCCCAAAGTTGCTGGATACAGCTGTTAAGGCATAATAAAAAGTCATAATGTGAAGCAAAGCTGCTTTCCTCTGCAGCTAAATCATTTTAGCCTTGATCAATTAAGGCTCATGCACGGTGAAAGAAAAGATCCTCCTGGAGTCTGAACACCTCCTGGAGAAGCCTCTGCTTGTCACCATAAAGGAGGTGAAAACCAATTGGATTTTCTTCATACTTCAGTTGTGTGCCAGGTTTAGGTAAAGAAAATCACCTTTAGGCTGTCTGGAATCAGCTCCTACCCTGCCAGTGAGCAAACTCCTCAGAATTTGGCTCCTCATCTTTGACCTGAAGAGGAAAAACAGTTTTGTTGCCAGTTGAATGTGGTTTTCACTCCATGGAATCAACCAGGAGAGGATGATCCAAATGGTATTTTAAGGACATACATAAAAACTCTGAGAGTGAAAAACTGAAAGAGTTTTTTCATCACATCAAAAAGATGTGTTTGATTGTAAATAATGTAAATCTTGAAGTGTCAGAGTACCTCTTCTGTGAAGGAGATCTGAATTTGCTCTGCAGCCAGGGGCACTCCACATCCCCCTGGCCTGTCCAGCACAGACCCCGAGGCCCATGGCCCCATCCTGGCTGGGGGCAGGACACAATTCCCTGGCACAGAAAGCCAGCAGCCTTTGCACATCCTGGCAGAGCTTAGGCTGCCAGGGACCTGCTCCAACCTGCTCCAAGGGAAGCACAAAACTATTATCGACTTCAAAGGCACTGGGACTCAGCCCCGGGGTGGAAATTAGCTTCGACATTAATTGAATTAAAAGAGGGGGATTCCCTTCAAAGAACTGCCACTTCCTGGTCCACGGGATGAGGTTTGTTTGGAGCACAGTTACAACCAGGTCAAAGCACTGGAACACAGGTGCTGATCCAGTGCCTGGGCAGCCCAAGGTGCAGTGCAGGGGAAGAAGCAGGGTTAGGAACCCAGGGCAGGGCTGGATCTGCCTGGACACAGCCCTGCTGGAGGACAGAGCTGGGCAGAGCTCCTGGAAAGCGCCGCAGCTCCCGGGGCTGGGAGTGGAGCAGGACCTCAGCTCCAGCAGGCAAAGGACACTGAGCGTCTCTGAGCCTTCATCGTCCACAGGGAGGGTGAAAAGGGGAAAGAAACATCAACTCAGCACAATTGGCAGGAACAGCTGGCAAACTGCAGCCCCAGGGCTGGAAGTGCCACTGCACTCAAGGCCTGAACTGCCCTTTATGAGGTGCCCAAGAGCCCCAAACCCGAGTTCTGCCTTGTCTCCGTGTGCTTGTCACCTCCAGGAATGTGCTGGGGCAGGCAGACTTTGGGCAGAAGGCATTCTCTGCCGAACTTTACCCCTCCAGGGTTACCAAGTCCCTCAGATCTCTGAGACATCCCTGCATTTTTGGATGTGATCTCCTGATCTTTGTCACTTTAATGCCCCGTTTATACATACCAGTACCTGTGGGTTGGAACATCCTTTTCCAGCCCTGATAAAGCAGCAAAACGGATTTACATCCACTTCACTCAAAAAATACCCAGAGAAAAAAAGAATTGTTCAGATCAATAAACTGGAATCCTTTCAGCACCAAATGAGCCCCCCAAACCCTCAGCACCCTCTGGCCTTGGGAAGGATGGAATTCCTGCAAGAACAACCCTCTCAGAACTGCCAGCAGCCTCCCCTTCTGACTCACAGGAAAATGGATTGCATTTATGATGAGCAATTCCCCTGCATGAGCAGAGTTTCGCCTCTTGCTTCCTCCTGCAGCACATCAGGTGCTTGCAGAGACAAAGCCCGAGCTGCTGAAAGCATGGCTCTCCTGTCTCTGAAACCTTCTCTATTTCCTCCCCTCCTGGAGGAGAAAAAGGGTCAGAAATGGTGATTCGTGGCTCAGGGCAGTGCTCAGAGCTGCCTTTCCCAGGAATTTCAGTAGTCCATGGGGTGAAGGTGTCAGCATCAGATAAAGAGGAATTCACCCAGCTGACATATCTGATCTCAGCTTAGGTTACCTGCTGAGCAAAGACCAGCAGGATGCCCCAGAGCGGCCAAATCCCTGGAAAAGGTGGAGATTAATGTGGTGAGATGTGTTCTTTGTTAGGTCAGAAAGGGAAGACAAGCTCTGTTCATTTGCTGCTGTGCCCCTGTATCCACTCCTGTACATCCAGATGTGCAGGGAGTGTCCCAGCTGTGCCACAGCAGCAGCCCAGCCCCCTGCAGGTTTAACCGAGCTCAGACTGACCCGGGCTGTTCAGCCACTCCAGGAGTCTGACAAAAGTTCACCTTTTTCCGGGTATGGGATCATTTTGGAGCACACGGCCCCATCCCCTGCCACCCTCCAGGACGCTGAGAGATGAAAAGTGAGAGGGGTACCCATGGATCCAGGGGCACTGATCCCCTCTAGGATGGTCCTTTAAACAGGAGAGGTTACAAACAAATAAAGCAAAAAGCCTCTCCAGCCAGCATCCCCGAGCTGGCTCCGCAGATCCTGCCCTCCCTTCCCGGCCATCCTCGGCACCCCTGAGCGGGACCGAGGGCAGCAGAGCTCCCTCCCGCTCATGCGGAAAGGAATCGCGCTGGGCTCCCGGCGCTGGGCTCCCAGAGCCCGCACGGGCTGGCTTCACTTCAGCTCCGCGCGTTGTTCCGCCGGGGGAAAGGGGGAGGAGGCAGCGGCGGGGCATTGTTTGCAATTCAAATGGCCGGACCTCAGGAAAAACCAATACATTTAAGTCACTGGAGAATTCCAACAAGCACGGCCACTTTCCCAAATAGGAGAAGCCCCCTCCCTGCCGGCGGGGCTGTTGAGGAGCCACTAGACAAGAGAATAACTGAGCACTCGTGGGGCTGAGAGCTTCCCACCCAATGGAGTCCAAGCCAAACAAATCCCCCTTCAGGAGATGCCTTTATCCAAACACTCGGAGCGCACAGAGCGGGGCCCGGTGCCTCTGGCTCCCGGTGTTTGGGGGCTCAGGGCTCTCCGCTTCTCCCCCTCCCTGCCCCGAGGCTGTGGCTGCAGGGGTTTGGAGCGGGAAGTTTGGGGAGCCCCGCGGCGATGCTGGCGCAGAGGGGATGTGGAAACCCCCGTTCATGCACCGAGCCTGGCGCAGGGAAAAACCTCACCAGGACTGGGTTTGCAGGGGAGGTGGCTCGTACCAGCTCAGTGTTTGATTTTCAGCTCAGCTTTAACTGCTCCGTCTCAGGAGGATTTAGGGATTCCCGTAACTCCTCCCCGCCGGTGCCCCACGGGGCAAACCCTGTGCCTCCCCTCCCGCGCAGCGTTCCCGAGGCAGATCTCCGTGGGGAGAGGAAGAGGAGGGCTCCTGTTGCAGAAGGGAATCTGCACATCCTCTGGGACATTATCTAGAGCTGCTCAAGGAGTCACTCCTGTCCAGCCGGGAGTGCTCTTTGTCCCACAGCCACTCACAGCAGAGGGGCAGAGATAAAAGCTGCCAACCAAAGGCTGTGAACCGAGGGACCTTTTGACACCGCCCGGGCGCTGGTGCTGGAGCCGCTGATAAACCCGGGGAGCGTGGGAGCGGCTGTCGGTGCCCGAGCTGCGGGGAGCACCGCTGGGGCTGCCGAGAAGGGGGTGAGGAGCTGCGGTCCTGCCTGCCCCACCGTCCCAGCCCGGAGATCCCTGAGCTGGTGCTGCTCAGTAACTCAGGGAGGCTGTGAGAGCTGACTGAGCAGCCTGAGCAGGAAAGAGCCCCAAAGCGCCTCCATTCCCCGAATCCGGGCTCCATCCTGAACCAGCGGGAGCTAAACACTGAGCCCCCTGTTCTCCAGCCCTGCCCCATTGCTCTTTTTCCTCCTTCTCACCCACCACGCAATTCCCGTGGCTCCCATCACCGCACCCTGGCCTGTGCTGCTGCGCTCCCCTCGGTGTCCCCTGCCCCGGAGCGCCCCAGGTCCGGCTCGGATGCTCTTTCTCACCTGTTCCTCTGGTATCTCCATCCAGGGCAGACAATGAAAAGCTGCCAATGACTTTACAGTCAGTAGTAAAACAGATTTATAGGAGGAATTCGATCTATAGTCATGGAGATGTTTGGAATGTAGCAACCACTCAACACCAAATGCTGAATTCCCTAAGGGTTCGTGTCTAAAGACAGAAGTCCTTCTGAATTAACTACAGAAGAACATTTAAGGCAAAGATGGTAAACTGAAATCAACTCCTGAGCAGATGCTTTTGTCTGGAAGCTAAATCAATAATATGGCGATAAGTTAATGCAGTTTATTGCGCATTGGAAAGAATCAACCCTGAACAAAAAACAATTTAGTGACCCTGAAATAATCCATTAAATAGATCTATATTATATGAAATATATTATGTATATTATATGAAATACAATACAGGTGTGTATGTTTATAATCTTCTCTTACCAACGTTTTTATGTGACTGGGGCAAAGAAAAAGGTTCTCTCTGAGCAACATTTCCTTTAACACCAGGCAAGCTGGGCTTATCACCCACCAGCCGTCTCCAGGGCTGCTCTGCTGCTGTTTCCTTCATTTTGCTGTTCTGGAGCTTATTAATGTAGGTGTGAGGGGTGGGGGACGACAGCTCAGCCCCCATTGTTTATGTCTTGCTGGTAGGATGGGAGACTGAGAAAAATAAAAGCCAACAGTAAAGCAAAGCGTTAGCCCAAAGAATGCTTTTATTGCCACCAGGGGTAATTCAAACCTTTTGTGGTGGTTTGGAGACAAACTTTATGGTGGTCAAGTCATAGACTGCTGTTTGGATTTAAAAAACAGGCAGGATATTTTATGGCCATTAATAAATGTTTGCAGCCTGTCTAGGAACATGGGAGAGGGACCCCAGCTCTGGGGCTGATCACCTGCAGTGGGCAGAGAAGGGACTTCTGCTCCCAAAACCCGGGGAAAGGCTGCTGGGTGCTTCAGGGGAAGAGTTGCTTTGCTCTTTTGCCCCTTCCCCGAAGGACCCGTGCCTGCTGGTTCAGCACACAGGACACCAGGCTCAGGTGGGCCCCTTCAGACCAGTTTGGGATCCTGCAGAGCTGCTCAGAATTCCTCTGGCTCGAACCTGCCCTGGCCCCGAGGCTCCAGATAGGAGGTACTAAAAGCATGGAAATTACCTTGTCACCAGCTAAGGCCCCTCACCAGATCGCTGTAAAATGGGGGCACTGACTCCTAAAGAATTGCACTTATTCACAGATTTTAGGGCCTTTGTGACGCTTTAACTTGACCTGCTCAGAGCCCAGGTCAGGGGACCACCCCGCTGACTCCTGCCCCAAGAGCTGTGGCACAGAGAGCAGAGTGCAACCTCCTGTCCTGAGCCAACGATTCACAGCAGTGGGGAAAAAACATAATTACATATACAGACATACCAGAAATGTGCAGCTTTCAGTGTCACTGCCAGTGCTGAGGCAGCAGCTCTTCAGAGCTGCCACCTCCACCAAACCCAGGATCCTTATTCCCCACCCCTCCCAGGGATGTCCAAGCCCAGGATCCTTATCCCCCACCCCTCCCAGGGGTGTCCAAGCCCAGGATCCTTATCCCCCACCCCTCCCAGGGGTGTCCAAACCCAGGATCCTTATCCCCCACCCCTCCCAGGGATGTCCAAACCCAGGATCCTTATCCCCCACCCCTCCCAGGGATGTCCAAGCCCAGGATCCTTATCCCCCACCCCTCCCAGGGTGTCCATGCCTTTGCTGTGTTTGCAGTGCTGAGCTCTGCACCACTCAGGTCCCAGAGCACGGATGCCCCATGGTTTTCCCCAGAGCAGGACACACACTCTGGCTGCGTGACTCTGGTTTCAGTGTATCACCACCCCGGAGATAAAGATGTCAAAACCACTGGCAATTTTATATTTTTTGGTTTAAATACTGATGGAAATCAGTATTTAAACCAAAAATCACCTTTTTGGCGCCACTAGCTGTGAATTTACTCCACAATACTTTTGCTCCCTTCATCAGTTTTCCTGTGATTTTCAATTTCTAATTTATCCAGATTGATAAATGCTTCCCACTCCCTCTCCTTCATATTTCACTCCCTGGGAATGGCCTGCACTCTTCATTCCCCCATCTCCAGCTTTCACCACGGCAAGCACATTGATTTTAATGGGATTTAATGCTCTCACAAAGCACTCCTGCCTGCTCCACACTCCTGCCTGATGTCTCCAGAAGGAGCAAACCCTTTTGTCCTTCTCCAGATCGTTGAAGGAAATATCGGACAGCCCCAGGCCTGCCAGCCCGGATCCCTTGGGACACCAGCAGAGCCCTCAGGGCTGGTGACAAACCTCCAGCCTGGTGCCTGAACAGTCAAATGCCAGATGGAAAATCCCGGGGGGAGAGGGCCCCCCTCTGATTCCAGCTCTGTGAGGGTGGGCTTTGGTCTCAGACCCACCCCCTGAGCAGCAGCAGAGGGAGATTGTCCCACAGCAAACCAGGTGAACACCTGGAAGGGCAGAACAGCCACTCCAGGAGAGAAGGATGGGCTGCTCTGGTCACTTCTCACTTCCTCACTTTCTGCTATCCCGTTCTGGATGGAGCTCAGGTCAATGCCATCTCCTTGGCCCTCGTTAGCCTTTCAATTAGGTCACTTCCTTAAAGCTGCCAGTGTCCAAGGAACAGAGGCTGCTCTTCCCAGCCCATCCCTACTGCCCATTTTCTATTTCTAAAACAATTAATAAAGAGCCATTTTAACATTTGGGGTTTGTAAATCTCCCCATGACATGTTGGTGTTCCTAACAAAATTCTGTTTCCCCATCCTCTCTTGCAGACCCCTCCCACTGGGTTATGAACAAATCAATAGTGCCTCTTCTTCAATGCTCAGTGCTTTGATTAATAACAGTGCTGTTGCTGTAGCTGTGATGGTTTAAGGATGTGTTCATTAATTAACCTTGTCTCCTGATTAACTTTGTTCTTGACATCTTGATTTTGTGCTAAATTAATTCTCATTTATTTCCCCCCTCCTGCCCTCCCCTTTCACAGACTGTGCTCCTCACTCCTAATCAGGTTCCCCCTGGATCATCTCCCCCTCCGCAGAAGCAGAAATGCCCAGACTGTGCGATCCCCTCACGGGGGGATTTCTCTTCCAAAACACCCACTCCTCACCCCCTGGAGCTGCCCACTCCCACCTGCCCTCACCTGGAGCAGGAGAGCACCCTCAGGACAGATTCCATGGAACCCTCCCTGCCCTGCAGACCAGGACCCTTTCTCTGTCTCCTCGTCCCACACGGCACAGGGACACTCCCTGCCTGAGAGCAGGGCCACCCCTGCTCACAAGGTCCCCAGGTGCCACCACAGGGCTGCCACCCACCCTGGCAGCTTTGGCTGGGCACTGAGGCCAGAGCCCCTCTGCTGGAAAGCACAAAGCCCCATCGGGTGCAGGGACAGGAGCCAACCAACCCAACCTCCCCAGCCCCCCTGATCTCCCCAACCTCCCCAACCTCCCCGTGGTTTTTTTTTTTTTTGTTTGTTTGTTTGTTTGTGGGGTTTTTTTGGTTTTTTTTTTTAATCAGAGGCTTTTTTTTTATTTTTTCCTGGGAAAAAAACTCTTATTCTGGATGTTCAGCCCCTCAGCCGGAATAGATCCGCATAACTCCACCCACACAAGTGAGCTTTTGCTCCTTTACACGAGGGTGAGAGACTGGCTAAAACAAAAAGGGGAGATGTAAACCCCCTGTGCAGTCAGAGCAGGACACTTTGCCCAAGTCAGAGGCTGAAGGAGAACCGGGCACAAACCCCACGGGAGGACAGCAAGGAATTTGGGTTTTGTGTCTGTGCACGGTTGGGAGAGACAGAGAAGTCTATACATTTTTAACCACAAAAGATTTCACTGGACAACATGGTCTAGCAGGAGCTTTAAAGGGGAAAAGCTGTTCACAGACTCTTCTGAATGCATCTGCAGTAGCCGGGTTGTTAAGACATTCAGGGCTGTTAATGTGCACTGTCAGCCCATTGTAACCAAACCTTTAATCCTGGGCCTGTCAGACTTGAAGGAAAACTAAGGGCTGACAGTGCTGCGCAAATGGATTTTCCTTCTCCGCTCTCATCGCCTCCCACTCCTTCCATTTAAAGTTAGAATAACACCGAGTCTATTCCTTTCAGGGCTTGCAAAACAACTAGGGGAAAAAAAAATAAAAGGAGGGGGGAAGTGGATGGATGGAGGGATTTGTCCCAGCCTACACGGACAATCCTCCCGTCTCCAAATCCCCCTCTCCAAGCCGGGAACGCTTTGCACAGCCCCATCAGCCCCAGGTGTCCCAGACCTCTCCTCCCTTGGCCCCGGTTATGAAGTTCCCGTGAGTTTATTTTTCTTTTCAGGATCTCTCTGTGAGGGGAAACACAAGCAGCTACACAGAGAGCACAAGGCAGAGCTGCAGCCTTGCGTGTCAGCTTTTGTCTCTGGTGTCAGAGCTCACCCACAAGAGACCTGACAATGTGACACGTCCACAGACACTTCTCCTGTGCGTCTGCCAGGCTCTTCATCACCCACACAGCCCCTACCCCTTAATTCGTGATATTTTAGGCTGGCATTTTGGGTTTTAAAGCATCACAGGTGGATTCTGTGGTAGGGCCTGGCTCTGGAACTCGGATTTTTGTTAGGAACCCCTCCAGCAGGGCCTCACACCAGCAAAACACTCGTGGGGACAGGCAGTCCTTTGTCCCCTCAGTCAGGGCAGTTATTCCTGCCCGTGTGTGGTGTCCCCTGTGTGAAATGTCCCTGTGGGCACAGGCAGCCCCTGTCCCTCAGTCAGGGCAGTTATTCCTGGCTGTGTGCAGTGTCCCCTGTGTGCAGTGTCCCTGTCTGTAATGTCCCTGTGGGCACAGCCAGTGAGTTATTCCTGGCTGGCTGTAACTCCACAGCCGTGCCTGGGCCGGGTTTCAGCTCCAGCCCAGCCCTCTGCTCAGCACTGGACATTGTCCCAGGGACAAAAGCCCCCAGCACGGGGCTGACCTCAGGCAGAGCCCCTTGGCAGTGGCAGGGACGGTCCCACCTGAGCCCGCAGCAGTGTCAGGTCACAGGCAGGGCCAGGGGAAGGTGTGCCCAGGGTGCAGAGCACTGCCCAGCTCACCTGGGCTCTGCCCCCCAGCAGATGTTCCTGGCTGACAGCACAGCCCTGCGGGGAGGCAGCAGCAGCACTGCCCCCTCACAGCTGGGGCAGGTTAGGGACAGCCTGGTGCTCAGGTGGTGCCACCTCTGTGGGGACAGGAGGCTGGATGGGACTGCCCTGACCGGCTGTCCTGGGCAGAGGCAGCACAGGGAGTAAAAGTGCTTTGTACAGGCACAGGGAAAGCAAAATCTGAGGCCGCTCCACCACATTTTAACTAAATCCACACGAGGCACTGCAACTGTGCAGCTTTTCCAGGAAAAATAGGAGAAAAAAGAAGGGGAGAGAACTTCTGTTTCCTTATCAAGCAGTGCTCTTCCTCTTTTCCAAATCTATGGGGAAATGGGAAGGCAAGGCAGAGCAGGGAGGAGCCTTTCCTAGGCAGGGGATGGAGGGATGGATGGATGGATGGATGGATGGATGGATGGATGGATGGAGGGATGGAGGGATGGATGGATGGATGGATGGATGGATGGATGGATGGATGGATGGAGGGATGGATGGATGATGGATGGAGGGATGGATGGATGGATGGAGGGATGGATGGATGGAGGGATGGATGGATGGATGGATGGATGGAGGGATGGATGGGGGATGGATGGGGGATGGATGGGGGATGGATGGATGGATGGAGGGATGGATGGATGGATGGATGGACGGATGGATGGATGGGGGATGGATGGATGGATGGATGGATGGATGGATGGAGGGATGGATGGATGATGGATGGAGGGATGGATGGATGGATGGATGGACAGATGGACGCTGCCCGGGGCCACTACGAGCCCAGAGCTTCTCAGGGGCTTTGCAAAGGGACTCAAACCAGCTGGAGGAGAGGCAGGGAGACCCGGGGGAGCATCTCGAGGTCTAAAATGCAAATTCCTCCACTTTATTTTAGGTGGAGGGGTCAAGGTTTGCCCGTTTCTTCCTCTCCCCCTCTCCCCCCAGCACTCCTTCCCCCTTCCTCGGGGAGTTTTGTTCAGGAGGGGCTGTGGATGGGACCGGCTCTTTGTGCCGGCCATTCAGCCGAGTGAAAAGGCCGAGCAGGCCCAGCGGAGGGAACAAACTTTTGGGGGTCAGCGCGGTCAGGCCGGGATAAATGCGCGGCTTTGTTTGCATTAAGGACACGATCGCAGCGGGGCGCCCGCAGCCGCCGCAGCACCGGGGCTATTGATGCAACACGGGAACGGGCGGGGCACAGGGCTCCTCTCCCAGGGAAAACAGGGACCGCCCCTGCAAACGTGCCTGCCCAGCCCCGGCACCGAGATCCGCTGCCGGGGGAAATAAAACTCTCTTTTTTAATTGTGCGTCATCGATAAGGAGAGATAAGGAGAGATGGCAGAAAGTGATGCTCGAAGGAGAGCAGTGGCAGGGGCAGCACAGCAAAGTGCCTCTTTACCGCTGCTTTTCTCCAAGAGATGGACAGTTCAGGTCACTAAAGGCCTAAGATAGAAACAGTTTCTCTTTGCGCTGTTTGAAAACAGGCTTTTGTTTCCAGGGAAGTGGCCCGGGCCTTTCTTGGGTTGCCTCCACCGCAGAAGTGGCCCTCGGCCTCGGGGCGGGGGCGAGGGGAGCCCCCCGACAAACCCGAGTGAACCCGGCTGGGACAGCAGCACGAGGAGGGGCTGGGGAGGCCTCAGAGCCCCCAGGGCCCCCGCAGGCTGCAGCACGAGGGGGCAGCCAGCTGCAGAGGGGGGCACATCCTCCCGAATGCCCCCAAACCAAAACCCTCATGAGGGGATGCAGAGCTGCCCCTGGCTGTTAAACGATCCTCCCTCCATCCTCTCCGGTGCTTTCTACAGAGGAGCACGGGTTCCCCCAGGAGGAGCTTCCCTCCCCACGGCCTCACCCCCTTGTCCAAGAGGAAAGGGGAGCTTGGTTGGTTGTTCATCCAGACGTTGCAAACCAGGATTTCATTAAACTGAAGGATTAGCCCAGAGGAACAGAACCGTGGGACAATCTCCAGCAAACGTGGTTTCATCGTGGGCAGCCCACACAGTGCCTGTGGTCTAGGAAGATCAGGTACCCAGAGATCCCAGAAAGAAACAGGACAATTTAACATTTCCATGTGAACTCCAGCCTCCACCACAGGTGGCAGCTTCAGCCCAGCCTCTCCAGCAAAATGAAGTGAAAAGAAAAATGAGATTGTGAGAGTGGTGAGGTTCTGGCACAGGCTGGACAAGGGCACGGAGAGACAGGACAAGGGGTAAAGGCCTGAGGATGAAGAAGGGTGGATTTAGACTGGATCTTGGGCGGGAATTGTTCCCTGGGAGGGTGGGCAGGCCCTGGCACAGGTGCCCAGAGCGGCTGTGGCACAAAGCATTCCATGGCTCTCTGATAAGGAGAAAGGAAAGGTTTTAATCCTGCAAGGAGACCAGCAGAGAACTGAGAGCCCAGCTGTTCGGGCACATCAGGTTTGATGCTGAATCTCCCGGGGTGCGGTGGATCTCTGGGAACACCGCTGGGTCTCACGGTGGATCTCTGCACTGAACCTGGCGCAGCTCCCTTGGAAGCCCCCAGGTGGGACACCTTGACTTCCAGCCCATTGTGCGGGACGCCCCTCTCCTCTTTGTGCCCTCCGCGCTGCCTTTTGTGCCCGAGTGACACAGACTGATGAGGATTATTTGCGCGGCTTCCTCGGGGACAGGGGGCTTTCCCTGCCGCCCTTGTTCGGGGACAATGGGCCCATTAAGGTCCTCCCAGGGCGAGGCCAGCGGGGCATACCTGGCCCCGAAGTGGGAACGGCCGCTGCCCCCGACACCATTAGCATCTGAATGAGAGCGGTGCCTGCAGAACAACGGGCAATTATCCCGCTGAAAAGCTTTTAAGTGGCGTTAATTGCCGGCCGCAGACTCGGGGCTCTCTCGGAGTAAAACCGTGTTGACAAACAGGATAAAATACGTTGGATTTCCTGCAGGGCAAAAATTTGTAGGGTTGTGCCTGGCCGAGGGCGAGCTCCGCTTTGATGCTGCGCTGCCGCGGAGCCCCCGCACAGCAGCACAGCCCGGGCTGCCCGGGGGGAGCCGCGTTTGGCCCCGGGGGCTCGGCAGTGCCTGCCTGGCCCCAGGAGAAGCTCCCAGGGGCCGGGAGCACCTGCCCTGAGCACTGCGGGGCTGGGTTAGCAGCCCCCCCGGGCCAGGTGTGTAGCTGTTCCTGCTCTGGCTCAGGAGTGCAGAGCACGGCCCTGGAACACCTCCTGCCCCCAGGAACAGGCACCGGCTTCACGTCCCAGGGACAAACATCCCTGCACGGCCCGGAATGGGGAAGGTGTGGGAACATCTGACAGCTGAGAGAGGAAAGGTGTTTTGTTAAAGCATGTTAATCTCTAAAAATCATCAATGCTGCGAATTGATGAGTGCCGTCCTGTCCATTAGGTACGTGCCAGAAGGTCAGAGCTAACACCCATCTGATTCCCTGGAAAACCACACTCAAATGTTCTTTACCTTGTTACAAATGAAATTATTTCAAAGCTGATTTTGCTCACATGCAAGGCACTTCTTTCTGCAGCTTCTTCCTACAAACTGTGAGATAATAACCTTAAAAAAGTACTGCAGCACGGTTCTTTCCCCAGGAGCATCATCTGATCTTCACCACCACGTGTCCCACAGTGACACCAACTCCTGGAATGTTCTGAGCTTCCTGTGGCACAGGGGCTGCCAACCCAGATGCACCGGGCAGAATGACAGGATCACGGACTGCTTTGTGCTGGAATGGACTCTAAAGTGGATCCCACCCCACCCCTGCCACGGCAGGGACACCTCCCACTGCCCCAGGCTGCTCCCAGCCCCAGTGCCAGCCTGGCCCTGGGCACTGCCAGGGATCCAGGGGCAGCCACAGCTGCTCTGGGCACCCTGTGCCAGGGAAGACGTTTTTTCCCAATTTCCAATGTAACCCCTCCCTCTGTCAGTGTGAAGCCTTTCCCCCTTGTCTGGCACCCCACACCCCTGTAAATTGTCCCTCTCCATGTTCTGGCACTGGGAGGCTGCAGTCAGGAACCCCAAAGCCGCCTCCTTTCCCCACCCAGTGCACCCAGGAGTTCCCTCCGACTCTGAACTCAGGTTGTGAACAACCCCTCTCAGTAGAAAGAGAAAAAAGAAACAAAATGTTCTCCCTGAAGCATGAATTGATACTTATTTCTAACTCTGAAAGCTTTGACAATGGAACCATTCCTCATTCACTTCATCCAAGTGAAGATGAAATTTGCCTGATAATCTTTTGCACCACAAACCTGAACACGCTCCCTCTGCACCGGGGCTCGAGCACTTTCAGAGGCTTTCCAGTAAATATGGGTCATTTTCCGGCCCAGAGTGAAACCATGGGAAAAACTCTGGTTTTGCTAATTCAGACCTCCAGCTCAGCACACACATGTGGGTGGCCTTTGAAGTTTGAGCAGCAGATCTTCTGCTGGGGCAGAGCGGCCTCGTTCCCCGCAGTCAGTGGCGCAAGGCCAGCCCGCACCATCTGAGGACAAGCCCTCTCACATTTATCCCAGCACAAAACTCCGACAGGAACTCAGGAATTGTTAAGGCATCTGTGGAGAAAGCTTTGAAAAAGCCTGTACAGAGTCCAGTCAAGTGAGACTGCAGAGCTCTGCCTCCAGTGTCGGCACAGAATGGGCTGCACAGTCAGAAAGCCAAAATATTAATGCAACCCCCCACAACATGTCTGTCCAAGAGAGACAGCGCTAAAAAAACCCAGCGTGGGCCCCAGCAGACAAAAGAGGGACCTCATGTGCTGCAATCATGCCCAATCATCAGGACCAGGCTAATTTCCTCTCTCCAGTGCCAGATTCAGACCACAAATAATTAACTTGAGTGCGGAAAAGATGCACTCTTTGTGTTGGTTTGGTTGTTGCTGCTGTTGTTTCAATAAAAGGAAAGAATCCAGCTCCACAGAGCTGGAGTCCAGTGCAGAGCCAGGCTGCTCTCATTTATTCCTGCTGAACATTTGGTGCTCGGTATGTGCTGATATTGGCAGGATGATGACAGGTAAGAAATGCCATGTGTTACATTATGGAAAAGCAAACAACCCAAGGAAAACCTGGGAAACAGAAATGCTGTTGGAGGAGGAGCTGTTGCTGTGTGAAGCAGCATTTCATGAACCACCAGGTGCACACTCGTTCTGGGGAATCAGGACCAAGCCCTTGTCCCACCCCTGATCATTTCTCTCCCGAGCAGCTGAGTCATAACTCAAACCTGTTTGGATTTGGCACCTGAAACAGCTCAATAAAGTTTCACTGCTGCCCCAAGAGCTGGTGTCCAGCTGCTCTGTGCATGATGAGGTGATCAAGCACCTTCATGAGGACCAGCCCCGCTGGGCCTTGCCCTGCAGTCTGCTGGAAGGCCAGGGAGCAGCATCTGGAGAAAGCCAGGGAAGGACAGGTCCTGGCAGGAGATCTGGACAGAGCCATGGAAGGACAGGTCCTGGAAGGAGATCTGGACAAAGCCAGGGAAGACAGGTCCTGGCAGGAGTGGGACCTGCTCCTGTCACCCTCACCCATCAGGCACAGGCAGGAGATGCACGTGCACACCCCTCCATGCACAGGTGTGTCTACAGAGCACAGGGACTCACAAACCCAAATTTTACACCCTTGGGTCACACGAATATCCCGTGGGACAGAGGGAGAGTTTGCAGTGCTGGTTTGGAGAATGTGCCTGGACTGCCCAGGACCCCTCCCCATGCTCCACTCCTGCCCCAGGGGGTGTAGAGCCTTCAGTGGGGCTGGGCACACAGCAGAGCCCTCAGTGGGGCTGGGCACACAGCAGAGCCCTCAGTGGGCTGGGGGAGCAGAGCCCTCAGTGGGTCGGGCACACAGCCCCACACAGCTGCCAGAGCTGACCCCACCAGCTGCTCCTGTTTACCAGGGCAGCACGGGACTTGCAAGAGGCAGGAAGACCAAGAGGAAGTAGTTAAGTTGGAATTAATTTGTCACTCCATATTTAAACTGACCTCAAAACTATTAAACAAATCTAATAGGAAATACCCCCCAGATTCCAAACACCTCTGTGCTGCCTGCTGGGGACCAGCCCTGGCACGGGGCTCCAGCCACCCAGCCCCCTGGTGCAGGGAAGCTGAGCTTCCCTGCTCCCGGCCCAAAAGCCTGGTTTCATCCCTGGTTTTCACCCTAGGCCTGCAGGAGAGCTGGTGTGAGGACACTGAGAGTGTCCAGCACCCCAGGCGAAGGTGCTGGGGAAGCTGAGGGCTCCTGGTGCAGCTCTGTGTCCGTGGCTCTCCTGGCTGCTGCTGGAAGGAGGCACAGGGATGCTCAGAGTCAGCAGCAGGGGTGGCTGCTCAGGAGGCATCAGGGATTTTTTCCATCCCTCAAGCAGAAAAAACCCCCAGCTCCTGACACATTAGTTGCAACTACTCCCCTCTCTGCATCTGGAATAAAGAGGGACTTGGGAGATTTAAGGCTGCAGACAGAGTGGAACTGGATTTTACTGCCAAAAATTCACAGAGTCAGCAGCTGTAACATGGAGAGAAGCTAGGGGCAGAAAGCTGGCGTACAAACAAACAAAAAGCAGCTTTTTCTAGCAAATAGGTGAATCCCAGCCAACCCCCCTCACGGCTCAAAGCGCCTGGTGACAGCACATTTCGGGTGTGGAATGCTGTCCGCTCCTGCTCCGGTCTGTGCCGGGCTGCCCAGGGCACAGAACCGCACAGGCGGGGCTGCCCCGTGCTGCAGGGAGCCAGGAGGGAGCGGATGTTACCCGCCCGG